>JAUTXW010004248.1:547500-749058 GCA_030620095.1 Kuschelorhynchus macadamiae
GGAAGATATCGCCAGTAGTTCCGATACGAAGACTTAAAATATAGTAAAAAAACTCAACATCTCAAAAATTAGCCTAAACACCGATCTAGCTGACTTTTGTGCTAGTTTCCTAGGAACATAGACATTTTTCTGATATATTTACTTCCTTTTCCTAATAACAACCATTTAGGTAATATAGGGATAATCGTCAATAATTGCTTACATTTGGGTCAGCCGGTATACTAATATACACACCCTACAATTATTATGGCATCACTTAATAATTTTAGTTTCGGCAATTTATTTTTCATTCTGGTTGGTATATAGTGTATGAAATAGAATTGTTTATGATAAATAAGCAAAAAAAAGATAAAATAAATTGTTTATTTATTTACATTTTTTATTGCAATGTTTAAAAAAATCTTAAAATATTTTGTGAATTTCACTTGCTTAGAGTGTAACTACGTTCGATTTGAGTATGTATCGACGTCTTACGTGTCATTTAACTGTTGAAGAGGCTATTAGAGTGGTTATATATATAGTATAGTATAGTTATATATGAAGTAGCAAAATCAAAATAGTCTACTACGGAAGGTAAATCGTCACAAGGAAACTGCACAGTACTCCAGAAGGGAAGAGAAAAGTCGTCACCGTCATACTTCTACGTTTGATGACCGTTTTTTGCGTATCACAGCTCTACGAGAACGGCATTGCATGACGAAGTGTTGCAAAATAAACTTTTAGAGACCACGAATGTTCATATTTCTTTACAAACAGTAAAAAATCGTCTACGAGAAGAGAAAATTGGTCCAATGGTACCTGCAAATGGCCCACGCTTAACTAGAGGGCATCATGCTGCCTGGCTGTAGTTTGCAAGTGATCATGCTGAAAAGAGTTTAGACAAATGGTCAAATGTTCGATTTACAGATAAATCTAGATTGTGTTTATATGCTTTAAATAGACGTATGTCAGTATACAGAAAACACGGAGAACGACCTGGCAAACGCCATTACCAAAGTAATTTTCGCCAAAATAAAATTTTTGGTGTGTCAATAAATTTAATGTAACGGACGAGTTGGTTACCGAGAACGAATGAGTATCTAATTTCAATATTTATCTAAATTTTCGGTTTAACCCTGTATTTATGCTTTAATTTTTGTAACCAATTTATATGTTATTATACTTTAAACTGATTTTATAATATTTAGCGTTCTAGAGATAAATAATACGTCAAAGAACAACAATTTTTTAAAAAAATATATGTGATGCGATAATTTTTGTGGAGTGTGTATTAATATATGCCAAGGTATATGCGGATTTGTTTATATATATATATATATATATATATATATATATATATATATATATATGACTGATATATATACATGACTGCCTACTATAAATTTTGATAAACTATTTTCCATAGAGCGCCACGGGACACAATATTAAGAAGGAATGGATACATAACTCTAAAATTAGTTGTTTTGACGGATCGTTGAAACCTACCAACTGTTACGTAAATGTATCACCAAAGGTCATCGAGAAATTTGTAATTTTATAATTGGTAGCAGGGTAAATTAAAGGCATTTGATTGATTGAATATTTTAGGACATTTAGCTACTCTACGAAACTGTTTCTAATATACGACTTAATCACTGGATTTGGTTGGTACAACAGGTCTAATTCCCCCGAGATTTTTGCAGAACTATTGTGCAAATAATACTTTGATTAGGAAATTTACTTCTTTCTAAAGCTGTTTTTGGGGTCCCTAGACTCCTACTAGTTCAACCTGTTATACATTTGAGTATCGTGCAAATCAACTGGATAAGTAATTTTTTAATACTGATATTTTAAACATTCCATTATGCTGCCATTTCGTTCCGTCATAATGACTCTTTGCCAAAATTTTACCAGTTTGTCTATCACACTTGGGTTTTGAATAAAATTTAAAAGTAATTGAATTAGTAGTTGCAATGCCATTTTCTTAAGCCATCTTGGATTCGTACCAAAATGTTTACCAGTTTATATCTATATATAAACACTTGATTTTTGTGCACAATTTGAAAACAATCGGTGAAGGGTCAAAGTTTTACCAGTTCATCCCCATATCACAACTAATTTTTCTGAAAAAATTTTAGTAAATTGAATAAATAGTTTTTTAGTAATTTTTGTTAACATTATGCTATTTTGTTTCAACGTATTGGATATTTACCAAAATATTGCCATCTCACCCCCTTCATTTTGGATTAAAATTTGAAGTCAATCCGTTTTTAAGCTATGCCGCGAGCAGACAAAGAGACAGACTTACACGACTCTCGGAGGATGATTTTTTTTGACGATTACAATACTTTCTTTACCAGGGAAGTGAAAAGATAAATAATGGAAAGTAATACAATTAGTGTGATTAAATTAAACACTTCCTTCCCATCCTTCCTCGCTTTTGTCAAAATTATTCAATAATAGTTTTATTATATATACATATTTTTTTTTAATTTCTGATAGGTATATCAATTTTTTTATTTCAGCTATATTTTTATCTCTTAATATATTTGAAATTTATATGAGAGATCACGTTTAAATAACTTATAACTAAAGTATGTTGAACTAACCACTTCTGAAAACTTTGGGTGTTTTGTTTCTTGTTGAAAAATTTTCACATGTATCTTTTTAATTGCAACTATAGTAATTGATTCACTCATTGAAATTGCGCATATTTATAATGCATATTAGGTTATAATTTATATAACATCCACTTAGCTTGTTTAATTTGAATAACCATAATTCTTTCTTTGTTAAACAATCAATATATGTCTTTTTTAATGCGCATCTATTACACTTACACCAAATTCGCTACGCTGTTAATTAAAAAGTAAATAAATGAACGCGATAAACTGGAAGAGAAGTTTTCCAATAGAATTCATTAGCACGCTTATTTGAATTGGAAAAATATAATTTATTATCAAAATGCAAATTTGCTTGGAATATATTTTCATAAATATCAAGCATTAAGATTTGATTCTTGATCATTTTATATTTTTATATGCTGATTAGTTGAACTGGTGCACTTCCTTGAACATACAGGGTGTCCCATTTTGGGTACTTTTGGAAGGTATCTCCATTATTTTTATAGATTGAAAGTAGATTTTCGCGACAGTTTCACGTAGATACTTAGAAATCCTTTAGGAAGTTATTCCAGAACTGCTCAAAAATATTCCCTCAGTCCAATATAATGCTATTACCTACAGTAAGATGTGCCCTAAGTCACAACTCTAGGCTCTTAAGGGAACTTCTTAATAATAACTTTCCTCAAAGATAGTTAGGTATCAACGGACCTGTTAGATGGCCTCCATGATCTCCAGATCTCTCAATTTTTTATGGAACTGTATACAAAATGAAGTATATAAAACACGATATGACGGCATAGCAGAACTTGAAAATTTTATGATGATAATAATTTTGTTAAAGGGATCTTCAGTTTTACGAACAAGTAGCACACTTTCGGGAAAACTCCAACTTTCTATCTATAAAAATTGAGATACCCCGCAAAAGTATCCAAAGTGGGATACCCTGTACATGTCGAAATGGGAAAACGAAAAATTAGTCCATAAGAATAATCAATAACGAAAAATGATAATTTAAATTATTGATTTTTTTTATAAACTATATTTTTGGTCTGCCATTTTGGTGCCAAAACACAGTAATTCTATCTTTAGTAACTGTGGAAGAGGCTATATAAAATTGGCTACGCTATAAAGTCAACTTTAAATCTTAAATAAGTCGTTTTTTCAACAAACATACCTATAAATATTCTATTAATGAAAAAACATACTTCACCCCACTTAATGGTGAAAATTCGAACAATCTAGCAATCCGTTTTCAAGTAAGAATTTTTGAAAGCCTGTGATAATTGAATTATCTAAAAATATTATTTACTTAAAAACATATATTAAAAAAGTGAAATCAGATTTCGACCCTTTAAAAGCTGATTGTCCAGAAATCCAGAAACTGATTTTTAGGTTATTATTTTTAAAACCCGATGATAAAAGGATTATCTTAAAAATCTCATTTAGTTGAAGAGACCAGAAAACAGTTTTTTTGAAGACTATTAACGAAAGAATTGAAAATTCGTTTAGCTAAAAAGATGTTGTTAAGAAAATAAATCAAAATTTAATCACCGCTTAAGGATGAAATTTCAAAAAATCCAAAAATATTTTAATTAGTTTTGAAAGCCATCGGCGAAATATAATTGTTTTAAAACCCATTTAGTTAAAGAGATATTATAAAAAAAAGTAATTACATATTTTACCAATTTAAGGGTGGAATTTCGGAAAATCCAGAAAGAAATATTTAAATAATTATTTTTGAAATTGGCGAAAGGGTTGGTGTAAAACCACATATATAAAAGAAATGTAAAAAAGTAAAAACATCAATTCTTATGAATATATTTTTGTAGAAAGAAAAGAAAACAATGAAATATTTTGTTAATGTTGCTGATTCATTAAATTTTTTTTCTTATTAATGTTTGTGGATTATTCTTATCGTTCCTGCTATTTTTAACTGACTTCAATAAAAAGGAGGAGGTTCTCAGTTCAACCTGTATCCATTTTTTTGTGTGTTCGCGCATGTTCTCTAAATGGTTTGACGGAAACGCCAACTTGTGAAGGACGTTTCTCTGGTGATCCCATATATTTTGATTTGAAATCCATTTATCAATTTTTTTGTAATAATAATATTAAGAAATATAGGTATTCCTAAGGGCGTTAACAGAAGGGAGATTTATGATTAAGTTTACATTCTTTTAAATACTCTTTTCAAACTAAAGCATTGAAGTGTCCAATAGACATACAATCCCATTTGTTATCTCGTATGTAATGTTATGTATACTGTGTGACCATAAAAATGTGTAGCCTCAAAATCTAATATTTTACTTGACATTTTCGAAAAATAAATATTCGGTATCAATAAAACGTTATTAATTGACTACCCTCATTATAATTTTTATGTATGTATACAGATGTTAGTAATATAACATGACAGTAATTTATATTAGATGACATTACATATAAATTAACTAAATAAACAGTTCTGATATTAATATTTAAATATTTTATTTATTTTTATAAGTATTTATTATAAAATCTAATTTTAATAGTGTTGTTTACTCCTCTTTTCATCACTTTTGTATTATGTTATATCCAATTGGATATACATATACCACAAATTATAATATCTTTAAAAATGTAACTTGCAAACAATCACTAAAAAATGACAAAATAAAATTAAAAAAAAAAGTAGAACTGACTTCAAAAAAAAAATCGCTAACAAGTAAAAATATTTTATTTATTTCTTAAGTATAGACATTTTCAAGTCGGCGCCAAAATAATGACTAATCTCTAATAATATATGTCAAAAAAATATACATACACGTGTTACCTACACGCACTAGTAATTTAAAACTTACTAACCTAATACAGATTTTAATATGTTATTCACATCAGTATTTTGAAGTCGAACTACCGAGTAAATTTGGTCGCTGCTGGGGTTTGAATAGTTTTATTGTTTGCATTTAGTTTACCTAGGTGTATCTTCTATAATGCGGCTGTCATTAAAATCTTCATGCAGTAACCTAACCAACAGTTGCAAGGCCCTCAAAATATGTCTGTGTACGTCTCGAAATGCAAATTCGTTATTGGTTTGTTTGGACATTTATAAATGTCCTATAAGAAATCAATATTGCTATTTGAGTTTGGGTTCAGCGAATAGACGGAAATAGTAGTTTGCGCTTACGCAGTTCCACAAACGGGCCCTGAGAGTAAGTGATTCGGGCATCAGTTTTAAAAGATATAAGGCTAGATATATATTTGGTTTATATGTTATGTAATATAAAAAACATCAACTATATTTTAAAATGGCTGGGTGAGGCGGCTTTGGGCGTCGACTTCAAAATGTCTATATTTAAGGAATAAATAAAATATTATTTTTTAATTTTAAGCGATTTTTTTTAAGTCGGCTCTATTTTTTTTTTATATTTTATCGAAAGAAGTATCTTTAAAAATTTGAAAAAATGCTTACTTGTTGAATATGTATGTTTTTCTTTTTAGTATGTGCTTAAAATTAATAAGAAGTTATTTAATAATTATTACCATGTGATATCTTATTAAGATAAAGTATTTACTCTTGTTTTTGAAAGTATAAGCCACATAACACTGCTGGCCCTGCATAATCATGGTATATATATCTCACAACCATATTTCTTAATGTTATTAATATTTCGAAACAAACATATAGTCTGAAGGGAGGCCAACAACTAACATCTGTTTTTAATTCAAGTTCACTAGAATTTAAGACCTTTTTGTTGTAAACTGTTTTTGTTTTAAGACCTTTTTGTTGTAAAACTTTTATTAAATAAGGACGGGGTTGCTGGAAATCGCCACCAAAATTATAGTCCCTAAATTCGCTTCCTAAAATCACCACGGCTTGTACAGCTACCTGGACATCCATGGCCGACAATTGCCACTGGCCTTCAAGAAACTCTTTATTGATTTGTTGATTTATTGAATATTGTTGTCCGTGTTGCGTCTAAAAGTAAAATTGGAAAAAAAATTAACTGATCTGTTTTCATCGTTCTATATAAAAAAATTTATTTGATTGACAAGTATAATTTCTCTTACGAATTAACTAATTACTCATCTGTTTACGTCGTTCTATATTAAAAAAAAACTGTTTGATATTATTTGAATGCACAGTAATGAGAAAGGCATTTTACAAAATGAAAACGGGATATAGTACTAGTATTTAATTGGGCAATTAAATCACTAAATACCTTGAATTTTGATATAAGTTTTAAATTTTACAGGAATATTGTTCTTTTTGTTTCAGAAGCATTTAAGATGTTAAAACAATTTGGTGTCTTAAAATGTTTTTGTCAAAAATCCATCGACATTAACCAATATTTTTAATTCTCTTGCCCCATTTTTGTTCTACACACCTTCAAATATCCTACTTTTTTAGAGAAGGTTTACAAATTATTGGGACAGAAATGTTTTCATTCTTCTTATATATTTCCTTCATTATTTTTGCCCGATGAATAAATGAGAAGAAAGCATCGTAAAATAGTGCATGACTGCCGACCATAAATTATGAAAACCTATTTTCCATAGAGCGCTACGGGACACAATATTATGAATGAACGGATACATAACTCTAGAATTAGTTGTTTTGACGGATAGTTAAAATCTACCAAATGTTAAGTAAATGTCTTACCAAAGGTCGTCGAGAAATTTGTAATTGGTACCGGGGTAAATTAAAGGTAGTTGTTAATTGATTAATTTAGCACCTTTAGCTACTCTAAGAAACTGTCTCTAATTTACGAATTAATCCCTAGATGTGGTCGGTACAACAGTTTTACTTCCCCCGAGATATTTCCGTTTTGGGGTCCCTATTTCACATTTGATTATTGTGGAAATCAACTGGATAAGTAATTTTTAATACTCATATTTTAAACATTCTATTATGCCGCCATTTCGTTCCATCATAATGACTCTTCATACACTTGATTTTTGTATAAAATTATAGCCCCTGCCCCTAAAATCCTAAAATCACCACGGCGTGTACAGCTACCCTGATATCCATGGCCGAAAATTGCCACTGGCCTTCACGGAACTCTTTATTGATTTGTTCATTTATTGAATAATATTGTTATCAGTGTTGCGATTAAAAGTAAAATTGGAAAAAAAAATTAACTGATTAACTATAATAAAAAAAACTATTTGAAGTTGTTTGATTGACAAATACAATTTTTCTTGCGAATTAATTAAATACTGATCTGTTTACGTCGTTCTATATTAAAAAATCTGTTTGAAATTATGGGATTGCACAATAATGAAAAAGACATTTTGCAAAATGAAAACAGGACTTAGTGCTACTGTTTCATTAAAATCATTAAATACCTTCGATTTTGACATAAGTTCTAAATTTTGGAAGTATTTAATTAAAACTTTTACAAACCTGTACAAATCTGGTTTAATCAAATTTAGAATAGAAAGATTCACAACAATTTGCAGTTCTTGGAAAATTTGTACTGTTTTCAGCTTATACTGAAGGAAGAAATAGAGATTCTTTATCTATATAATTTTTATAATTTTCTACCAAACAATTTTCGCAGAAATTGAAGGCAAAATAAGCAATTGAGAGCAAAGCAAACGCCAATGTCCCCTTGCATCTAGAGAAGTTTGTCCGAAAGGATTCTTCAACAACTTTTCAATATATGACTCTAAATTTGTATACATTTTAGAAAATGCGAGTTTCTGAATTTTGCGTCACTAAGCCTGGCTAACTTGAAACCTGCATCCGATTGATTCTGGAAAAGTTTCTTCAATTGCAACATAAATTCCTTTTTCAAACTCTACAGTGCTACTTCGGAGCAATATTCTCGTATCATCACATTTGGATTTCGGTATTTTGAATAAGTTGGTATAAGTTTCGGTAAGCTTATTCGGTACTAGGGAGAATACTAAAGTTACATAATGTCCATTCTTAAGTCCGTGCGATATAAACAATTGCACATGCAATTTTGTACAATAATCAAAACCATTTACATAGATCTACATTGCACAAACATTTTAAGTTTGTTTTACATCAGAACACCATAATATTAGTAACAAAATCATTAACCGATAAAAAGTTTTCACCTCGAGTTGAAAACGAGTTGTAAACATATCCAATTTATTCAAAGCTAACTGTACTTCGTTTCTCAACTTCAGTAATGGTGGTGTTATCTATCTTCTAGCATAATATGAGTGGTGGAGGTTTTAGGATATACTTCTGCAGGTCAAAATTTGACCCTCATTTTGTGAGACGTACGTGGCGATTTTGGGTTTTCCCAATAAGAATTGTAATATAATAAATTGAAAAATGGGGATAGTATGAAGTGTGAAGAGAAAATAATGAATTTTAAATTGATACAGCATAAAAGTTGTTCACTTTTGTTTTGTAATGTTGTTTATAATGAATACGCCAATGGCAGTAAATTAAAAAACTGTAGTAGTGAAATATACAATCGGTTAAGGGCTCCAGAGATTAGTTAATATTTTTAGGTAAACTAAATATTTCTAACAATGTAAAAATGGCTTGGTGTGATAAGATATGACTTTTTTTTAAAATACTGTTTTAATAGAGAATATTAGAAAGGCTTTTAAGAATGTATAATTTTTGGGTAAATAATTTTTTGTATACAAAATTTTTAGAAAAATAAATGTTATAATATAACGTTTTTGAAAACTTATTTTTCGGAAATATTCTTTTTCTGGTTGATTTTTAAATTTTAATAATACTAAAAAAAATTAGAAACGATAAAAGTAGAAGTTTAAAAATAAATTAAGTATACTTATCTCATTCTGAAGAAAAAACGCAAATATTAAATCAATTAATATATTACATAGGTTTCATTAAATATTGATTTAAAGATAAATACTTGTTTAATATCATACCGTATCTTTAACATTCTGATAATACGAGTACTAAAAGATAATAAAAATTAGTGGGTAAAGAAATTTAAAACTAATTTAAAATATTGCTTATCAAAAACGCGTATTGAGTGTATTGGGGGATAAGTTAATAAGCCTGCTAAATTTGTTTCTCAAAAAAAAAGGATCAAAAAACTTTATTTCCGAAAAAAATATTGTTTTCGATACATTATTTTCCGAAAAAATATAGAATTTAAGTCCTAACAGTCTGCGATTATAACGATGCGAAATAACGATTTAATAATGAATAATAACTTTTTATTTAAATCATTTAAACATATATTCACTAGACTAAAATGTTTTATTATATGTTTTGCTTCTTTTTCAGATTATGGACTATTTTGTGGCTCACCCTTTTTTGTCTCCACTGCAAATCGATTTGATATGACAGGTAAGCTTAAGATACATTTGAAAATACGAATATACAGAAGTTTTCCATTTTTAACTAGTAGTTCGGGGTATTCTTTCCCGTTGTTTCTATTACCGTAAAATAGTTTATATGAATTGCATTAATTTATTATTGAATCATATTTTTGCATGAAAATAAATATACAGGATGCTTCTTGTATTATAAAACAGTTTTCCTACCTAAACGATCTTTTTTATCGAACAAAAATGTACGAAAAAAAGTATTAGTATGTTTGTTCTCCTAATAAAATATTGAAATATTGAGTTTGTTTTAAATAATTAATTTGTATAGTTTTTCCATTTTTAAACCGGAATCTGGTACTGGAAGTACAAAACTATTTTTTTTAAAATTTAACTACTGTTGTTTAAATCTCAGATAAAATGAACTGTAATGAAAATAAGAAAACTGTGTACAAGTAGAAAGAGGTTAAATAGAAAACGTAGAAACTTTGTATTTCCTGCCAATCTTTATTAAATTAAAATCTTTCGGCTTTTGCCATCTGCAGTGCAGGTACACTGTGAAATAAACAGTGACTCAGTAGGTATTGTATTTATCCAACTATAACCTAACTCACTACATGTAAAAACAAATGCTGTTGGATTCTAAAGATCCTCGATTATTCCAGTTATGGTCAGCATTTGAAAACATCTCTAGAATATATTTACATTTTTTTATATAATTAGTAGCCGCAAAAACTATACTAATTATTTCCTTAAAGTTTATCATTGTATCATAATTTTTATTTCCTTTAAGGCATCCTTTAAAATATGCAAGTTTAAACTATTTTATAAAATTATCTTAAACAATAGAAGACATTCAATTTTAGTTAAACCATGTGCACATTGAGAAATACGATTTTATTTAGGCCTGCAATGTCTTTTACAAAGTTTTCTAAACATCATTTTTTTAGAAATCCTCTACATTAAGCAGCATTTTTAATGAAAGACATTTTACTGTCAGTACCATCTGAAATTGAAACTAATCCATGAATTATTTACAACTTTATTTATATTGGTGCATTCTAGCTACTCTCCTACTCGTACAAGTGTAAACTTGCAAGGAAAATAAAATGTATAAAAAAATAAGATGTGGGAAAACTACTTTTTGAAAGTTATAAACTAATCTATACGTATCGATTACTTATAATACATAAAGCCTATTAATACCTAAATACTTCCTTTCAATCTTTTTTAGTATCCTTTAATCTTTATAAAATTTTGGAAGTAAGTTGTTGACACCAATGCCATAAAAGACCGGCTCCACACGTAAAACATAATAAAAGCCGTTTATACCTAAATTACTTTCAATAACAGTTGTAAAACACAACTATAAAAACTGCCGTAAAAATTATGTAGGTGCTCATCTTGAAGTGGGTGCCAAAAGTAACCCAAAACTAATGCTAAAGGCCTAAAGTAAAGGTCATAAAAATATTTTAACCTGAGATGAGTATTTTTTGGTTATTTTACCTATTAATTATTTTTAAACTAGCACCTTTTTGATGCCTGGTCACCCAAAGTGTGAAATGGGGTGTGTCATCACCATTATTTATTTTGAGTTTAAAAAGTGGTGAGAAGAGAGATAATTCCCACATACAGGAACGTAATAGGTATACCAAATCGTTTCAGTTTATAATTTGATAATTGATATTTCCTAAATTTTAATATCATTTTTCCATTTCTCTTTAAAAGAAAAAGATTCCTGACAAATATGTAAAAGGTAGCACTGAATTAAAATGTTATAATTTTTGGAGTTAAAAATCTGACTCTTATAGAAACGCAAACCCTCAGTTAATAAATACGCACGATATTCCCGAATCTTACTCTAGAATCTTAGTATAGCAGCATAATAAAAATGCGATAATAATCGAAGAAGCACTAAAATAGACAATGACGAGGTTTTAACATTTTAAAAAGCCGACTGTCACCATGAAAGCATAAAAGGACAAATCTCCTAGCCCGATAGTACTTTTTTAAAGCACGCCACACATTTTAATGACCTTTTCATGTTATGATAACCGCAAGTATTTTTAACCTAAGGTCTATATGCTTCTAATCGCACTTTTGTTGAAGGATTTTTTTAGGTCTATTCGCGTATACGTCGTTAGAAATGTCGGTAAAATTATTATGATAATAATTGTTTCAAATGAATATATGCGTAATTTTTTTATATAAGTTAAATGGAAGTGATAGTAAACAAAACCAGAGTCAACTTTTTCAAAATATTAAAACCGTTAGTTCAGAGGCATGAGATAATCTTCGATTAAGCATAAGTTCTGTTTTATTGGCTGCAATTCTGCTAAAGGTGTTCTTAATTCATGATTCCTTAACTCCATAATCAAACGATTATCAGAATATTCAAACAGCCTTTAGGTTTCTTCAAGGATGCCCCTAAGCAGTGGCGGATCTAGGACGATGTCAAAGAGAGAGGACTAAAAAATTAAGAAGTCCTAAATAGTGTTTTATTAATAATAACATAAGTTAGATAAAAATGTGAAAATAATATAATACCTTTTTCTAAAAAAATATTAATCCATCCAGTTTCCATTTTGGATTTGTCATAGTTGCGTTTGCCGTAATACATTTATAATTTCGTCGACATTAATTTCTCGTATTTTTCTGATCTTTACTAGTGCTAGACCTTTCAATCTTCCGTGTTCCATCTATGTTGTGCCGAAGATTACGAAAGATTTCCTTAAAACTGGCAAACTTCCTTTCTGCTGTGCCTGTCAAAAAATCTTCCGGTACTTTGTTCTAAAACTTATATAGCAGGTTCTGGAATAGCTGTTTTAATCTGCTCTCGCAATTTCCCATTTTAGATTTTCAATTTTCAAGAGAATTCTTAAACTAAACCAGACATATCTTGCTTGTAAATCAAAGCAACTTTAATAATTCTAGATTAGAACAAATTGACGAATGATATGTGCAATAAATAAAGTAAATATTGTGGTTCTGAAATAATAATAAAAATCGTCAATTCTATATTCGTTTCTAAATTAATGACTTTCTCGCAAGTAAATTAAAATGTTTTCTACCATTGTTCCCTTATGTTTTAAATAACTGATCGAACTTAATTAATATTCGATACACCACTTGAGATGTATCGATTTGGACTGCAGAATTTTACTTGAATCTAAGTTAAGGAATATACCCTAGGTTAGTGCTTCCATGGAATTAAAAAAATCGTTTCCTTTTGAATATAATGAAGAAAATATAGCAGCTTCACTATAACTACAGCTAGAAATTTATGAATCTTTGTTTTAACTTCTTAAGGTTTATAATAAAGTCTGATGCACAAGTGGGCTAGAGAAACTATGCGAGCCAAAAATATTAATGCAGATATTAAGGGTTCCGACGAGTCGAATAAACCAGAACATATATCGAGTTCAACAATACACAAAGCGATGGGTTTTTGTTTCATGCGTTTTACCGCCCAGTCTCTTTAGATGACGGAAACCCAAGATCCGTGCGTCGTGCTATACCCTCTCAACCCAACGAGTATTGAATAGCACACACAAATTTAATTTATTTTTTATAATATATTGAAAAAATATGTCGGTACGGAATTACCATATTTCTGATGGCTTGAAATGTGCAAGTTTAATAAATGACTAAGACAGTGTCGGTATATAGCTAATGGTGGCCCAACATTTCTAAGAGCCTGTACCGGATGTCTGGTTATATTTTAATCGGGGTCTACAAGCTTAACTTTGGAGATATCACTCTATAGAATATTATTTTAATAAACAAGCATCTTGTTCACTGTGAAAATTCTAGGTTTAACACCTTTATCTTTAAAGACAACTGAGAAAATTGACAAGAATTCTGCCATAAGAGGCATTGTATTTCTTTCTCATGACTTTACTTATGGATATTTTTTATCTCTTTCCAACACATTGCTCTTTATGACAACGTTTTATCCAATTTCTCGGTTGCCTTATTACTTCCATCGTCCTGTCCTTAGATTAAATTTGCTGTGTATTTATCTTAACCATACCATAGAATGCCATAGTTTACTTATCCCACGTATGACTTATTTGATGTCCTGCCCAGTGGTGCCTTTTTAACTCAAGAACACTCGAAAACTCTTCTTAAATAATGAAACTGTTTGGATCAAGATATTTTATATAAAAAAATAATTTCTTCTTAGTGCTTATGCCAGTTGTTACTTTACAAAAAATCGAAAAATATGAATTTTAAACATCTACAATTGGTCTTCTCATTACATCGCCTAATATTTTGTTATGATGGCCAGATTTTACTTTTTTTTATTTCTTGCTTCTCGGCTCTTTAATTTCAATTGGTGCCGCAATATTCGAATTGTTGGTGCCGTCAACAAGCTAACAAATTTTAGCTCTTTTGCAGAAGACGTACAAAGTGGAGTAGGTATCAACAGCCAAAACCGACCATTATTTTTAATAGAAGCAAGTAGTCAAAAAGTGCATGTGAGAACAAAACTTAAAGTTTTAAGATTTTGTAGCTTTGTACTTTTGCGTCTACTTCATATCATCTTCAATTCTTCTTTAAAATCTGGGATTTTTCCTAATGTTTGGAAAATCAGCTACGTAAATCCTATTTTCAAGTCTGGCAACAGGGCCAATATATGCAATTACAGACCGGTATGTAATCTCAGTACTATTCCAAAACTATTTGAAAACATCATTACTAAATACCTAACCTCAGTCCTTAGTCGCACTATAACTGATGAACAGTTTGGTTTTCAGAGAGATAGGTCTACTGAGTTAAATCTCCTCATGTCTGAGCAGAATTTTTCAAGGATATTGGATGACGGTGGTGAAGTTCACTCCGTTTATACAGACTTTTCTAAGGCATTCGACCAAGTCAATCATGCTGTTCTGTTAAACATGCTACAAACCGTAGGTTTCTGTAGAACACTTCTTAATTGGATATCTAGTTACTTATCTGACAGGCCTCAAATTGTTAAGGTCAATATCTTTAAGTCTCGCTATCTAATATTTTTCTAAATGACATAAATAACTGCTTTCATCATTCCAAATTTCTTTGTTTTGCTGACGATTTAAAATGCTTCCTAAGAATTACTTCTTTGGAGGACTGTCAGAAATTACAAGCTGACCTGAGCAGATTGCAGGGCTGGTGCGAAGTAAATGGTATGAACCTCAGTGACCAAAAATGCCAATATATTCTTTCGAGTATCAGATAAACAATACTGTGTTGTCACAGGCCTCGTAAGTTAGGGATCTGGGTGTAATTTTTGACTCGTCTTTGTGTTTTGTCCCTCATATAACTGAAATATCGTCTAAAGTTCTCAAGATGATCGGGCTCATTAAGCGATACACACTGTAGCCTTCTCAGGTCTCTTCTGGAGTATGCTTCATCAGTATGGAGTCCTTCCTATGCTTGCCACATAAAAAGATAGAACGGGTTCAAAGAAAGTTCCTAAGATACATTGCCTTTAAGGCCCAATAAACCTCCCTGACAATTTTAACTATGGTTAAAATATCCTTCATAATAGATTTTCACTCCAACCTTTAGAACTGCGACGGAACCAAAGAGACTTAAGAAATTTATTCAGATTAGTTAACTCCCTTGCTGACTGCCCATCTTTGCTATCTTCAGTTGGCCTCTCTGTACCTGCCATAAAGACTAGATCAACAATTACTTTTTATCAACCTTTTAATCGAACCAATTTCGGTTCTAATTCTTTTACTCCGAGAGTAGTAAGACTAGCTAACCGGTCAGCAAACATTTTAGACTTTTTTGATAATTTTAATCGTTTTGTGATAATCTGGAGAAAACCAAATATTATTTATGTGACCAGAATTAAAGGCCTTAAATATATGTGTATATATACCTAGTTCTATATTGTTTCCAATAGTTATATTGATTCCTGCAAGATATGTTGTTTGTACTATTATATTTATGATAGTGTATTTAATAGATTGCATCTGTTGATTTTTGCCTTTATTGAAATAATTGTATTGCAACTTTATTAAAGGCCCGTAAATAAATAAATAAAATAAAATAAAATAAAAATAAAGCATCTGTAACATCATTCTGAACGGTATAACGTGTACAAACATTTTGTAAAATTGTTACTATTAGGTCATATTATGTTCTAGAAAAGGATTTCAAATTTTTATAAATATTTATGAATAGTAGCGGACCTATAAAATACAAAAAAAAAACTTATTCACAAAATAGAAAAACTGTTTTAAAATATATATATGCTCGGGTATGACTGTTGATCCTTACTCCAATTTAAATGTATTCTACAAAAAGGCTAAAATTTGTTAGCTTATTAACAAAAATTCTAATACTGCAGCATCAACTGAAACTGAAGACACGAGAAGCAAAAAGCAATAAGTGGCAAAGAACAAAGCATGAGGCGAAGTCAGGAAAGAACCAATTGTCAACGATGTTTAAGAACGTACAATTTTTTGATATATCATATCAAAAAACTGAACAAAACATCAAACAAGCTACTCGTGGGAAGTTAAGTAAAGGCCCATCTATGCAGTATTTCCGTGCGTAAAATATTAGATGTGTTGTGCAATACTCTTAGGGTAGATGGGCGGCATCAAACTGGGTCAATCTCGTAATCCTAATGCATTTTTAATTAGATTCCTAAAATGACAATTTGGGCACAAAAGAAGGTGCATCGCTCCGATCTCAGGTACCTAAAACCATTCTTAAAACCGTATTGTTATTATCAGAGGTAACAATATTGCCATTTTGTATCATCAATTTATACAATTACTATGAGTAAAGAACTACGAGATAGTATAATTAGTTTTTGCAATTTGTGTAAATTGTAAAAAGTGTTGAAATGGCGGCAATATTTTTTTGGATTTAAGTGAAATGTTCAGTCAGAGGGAAAAACTTTTATTAGTTAACAAGAACATAATAGAAATTTAGCTTCCGGAGAAACTAAGTGGAGGTGCATTAATGACAAATGTAAAGCGTACCAAGGGTGAACTAATAAACCATAAAGAGGTTTGAGAGTACTATAAATTTTATTATAAATATTTGACAAATATTTTAAAGTTATTAAGTTAATTGAAAGTAAGATATTAAAATACTTCTAGCTTAAATGCTAATAAATTTGCTATGTTTTGTTCTTTTCTAGCTTTCTGATTATCCCTTACCCTAGACTGAAATAAAATTCTGCAAAGTCTAGATCAAAATATCTATCTATCATCTATACCTAGTTCCTTTGGGGAATCTGGGATAAGTCTGTAAGACATTTGCGTTTTTGTCAAAAATTTTGTTTTTGTATTTCTTGTACAGTTTGCTTTTTGCTGCCCTGTGTATTTTGAAGAAAGAAATGTAACTAATAATATAATTTAACTAATAGTTAATAATATTAACAGACAGAAAACAACATGTTATTTCTATTCAGTATACAGTGTGATCTGAAATTTGACTGAAGCCTGAGTTTAATAAAAATAGCAGCACCTTGCCATGACATGTAACGCGTAACCTAGGAAGAGTTTGGCTTACAGATCTCTATCCAGGATGATAACATCATTACCGACCTTGCAATGACGACAGATAAAAATTGATACTAAAAATAAATTACTTTCCTGCAGTTCAATGTTTCAATGAACGCAATGACACGCAACCTGCAGACAGAAGCCATAAATTGGTATTTTTATTACTTTAATATTCACTAGCTGCAGTACAGATAAGATCAGAGACGTACGTTTTTTTGTTAATGAGGATATAGACACTTAACGCTTTTGGAATTTAATATTAATTGATTAGATTGCGTTTTCTCTACACAGTTTTAGTTGTAGAGGTCAAAAAAAAGTTTCGTCACGTTTAAAATGAGGTCGCGCTTGTATAATATTGTGTTTGTTTAAAATTAAATCTACATCACATCTACATTAAAATGCGAGAAATCGTTCATGTACATATATCATTTGAAACTTGTTATAGTGTACATCTTTAGTGAATGCCGGGGCACAAGGATAGCACATGTAGAAATATGTCATTTAATATATTTTGCTGAATTTAATAAGAATCTGGATCAATTTAAATGTTGCTTGTTATATATTTTATTTTCTCTGTCATTCTTTTGGTTTGATGAAGGCATTTCTATTTAAGTACACATCATTTCTGCTGCTGTTTTTCGCTATGTATATTTTTTTTACAGCTATATTCTTCAGAAGCCTCATTTTCTTATTTTCTTTTTCAATTTTGGAAGCTTTTTTACACTCAAACTTTCAAAGATCCTTTATACTTTGTGTTTAAATTTAAAAAATATTTTTAAAATATCCTTGATGCCCTCGCAACATTCTTAAGAAAAATACCAGGCACTAATTATAATAAAAACAGTTTACGTAAAACTCCCTGATTTTATAGTATATGATGCACCATGGTCCGCTTAATTTATTTTTGAACAAAAAGCAGGGGTTGGATAGGGAATTTTAGAGTTAAATTAGTTCGAATTAAAGGGGCACTTTTAGAGTACAGGAAAATATTACAAATTAGAATGGGTTGCTTCACTATTTCCACACTGCCTACATTTTTAATTTCTAAATAATTAAATTTGATCTGGAGAATATTTAGGTACTCAGATATACATAGAGATGAATTTATGGGATTATTTTTAGGCTTGTGGCTTATTATTGTGAATTTATGGATTTGCTTTTCTCTCGTTTGATTACTGCATCAAAATAATGACCCTAGATTTCCACAATAACATGCTATACGTTAAGTATCTATATAGTAATATAAAAAGTGATGTGATCTAGTTACTAGGTTGAATTTAAACTATTTTAACTTAATTAGCCAAAACAAGAACAGAATATTAATCAAGTGATTCGACCACTGCTGGAAAAAATATTCTTCTCATAAAAATAACAAACAAAATTTTGGTTTTGGAGATATTGTTTGTTAAAAATATTTTTTAAATATGTGTTTTTTACTTCTTATACCCCGTTTAAAATATTAACACTAAATATTGTTATAGGTTGTATTCAAGTATAAATTGGCATGTTTTGATTAACTATATGTGAGATATCAGCATAACCCTTATTTAGTTTTAAAAAATATTCGACCCCCAAATTTTTAAAATGTCTTACGGCAAACCTTCGTTCAATTTGTGATAAAAAAGTTTTTGTACTTTTTCCGAAAAAGTACCGTTTTCGAAATAATAAAAACTTAAAATTTTTGTGTAGTTTGACAGTATAAACTGACTGTCAATTGAAACTTGTAAAATTTGGCAGCAAGTTTGACACCTCGCAACTTTGAGCACCCAGATTTTTAAAAAGGGACACATTTTTAAAGATTTTTTTTTTCGGTACTGCAGTAGAGATGTTCTTTTTTCAGAAGTTCATCTGGTCTTAAAATAATATTTTTTTATTAAAAAAATACTATTTTCAAATACTTTGGTACTCAACATCGGCACTAACATCAATTATCGGGTAAGCTCTAAACTCAAAAGTGCCCACCAAACCTTTCTTATTAATCTTGTGGAGTTTCTCAACTAAAACGCTACTTACTAATAAAAAAATCGGTAAATTTCTTTACCCGGAACTCCCGTCGTTATGAATTATTACTTTTATTGAGAAGAGTGAAGTGTGATCCAAGTTAGTTCAGTATATAGTCACAGTATATATTTGTTACATATACTGTCTTTTATCATACTGGATTCCTACCAATATGTTTACCATTTCCTTTCTTCCTTTGCCACACTTGACTTTTGGTCATAATTTATAATAAATTCAATTTTTTCATAATTTATACAAAATTAAATTCACATTTAATTTTTCTGCAAAATTTAAAATCAGTTGAACAAGAATCTTTTACGTTGATTTTTAAAAAATATTATTTGGCCGCCCTTCTTAAATTGAAACTCATATTACCAGTCTTTACCTACTTGGTTGGTCCGCAGATATTAAGCCTCTGAATGGTTTTCATTAACCATCTTCTTGTTGTTATGTTGTGAGTGGTGCATTATTTGGGGTTAGGATTCAGTAAAAACACCAAGACCCTTTTTTTAAATTGCCGACGTTTCTCCAATTTACTGTTGAATCCTCAGAGCACATAGATTTTATATCCTGCATGAAACCCATGTTAGTTTTGTCTCGAATGATCCGCGCAGATATTTCCTCACCCCAAATAATACACCACTCTAACATAACAACAAAAAATTTAATATCTGAGAAATATCTGCGAACCAACGGAGTAAGTAAATACTGATAATATGGGTATCATGCAGGATTTAAAATGTATGTGTTCTGAGGATGCAACAATAAAATTGCGAAACGCTGACAATTTAAAATAACTTTTGTTTTTTTACCGGATCCTAACCCCAAATAATACCCCACTCTAACATAACAACAAAAGGATTGTTAACGAAAACCATTTAGAAACTTGATAACTGGGTAATATATGCGGAACAATGGAATAAAATTACTGATAATATGGGTTTCATGTAGCCTATAAGAGCTATATGTCTTCTGAGGATGCAATAATTAAGTTGCGAAACGTCGACAATTTAAAAAAATACTTGTTTTTTTACTGGATCTTAAATAATACACCACTCTAACAAACATTTTTTAACATTGTTCCGCGATATTGGATTTTTACCAAAATATTATCAGGCCGTCCCCATATGACCATTAATTTTTCGTCAAAAATAGAATTGATAAACCATGTTTTTTAACATCTAGGGACGCTGAAACGTGAAGATATGTGAATCCTGAGAGGGTGATTTTTTTCAGGAATATAAGAATTTTATTTGGCCGCCATTTTGTTCGGACATCTTGAATTAGTACCACTATTTTACTAGTTGATTCATATATCACAATTAGTTATGGCACACAATTTGAAATCAAACCATTAAGCAGTTTTTTCAGGCTGAATTTTTAAATATTTTATTATGCCGCCATTTTATTCCGCTATCTTGGATTCGTACCAAAATTTTGCCACTTAATTCCAACATAATGTTTTCGAAAAATATGAAATAAATTGGATGAGTAGTAAGCCGCCATTTTGTTTCGCCATATTGGATTCTTACCAAAATGTTATCAGGTCATTCCCATATGACCCCTAATTTTTGACCAAAATTTGATGTCACTCGGATAAGTAGTTTTTTACCTACGCCGCGAACAGACAGACAGACCGACGGAATTGAGAAAACCTATTTTTCGTCCTCTAGGGACCCTGAAACATGAAGATCTGAAAAAATCTCGGAGAGTGATCTTTTCACGATTACAATACTTCCCTTTAAAAATTAACAAGACAGAAAAATTGAAAATGTCCAATATATATACAACTAAAATTAATAGCAAAATACAAATAAAACTGTAAAAAATGCAGACAATTTTTAGTAAAATATTAATATTTTGTTTTTTTTTATTAGTATTGGTATTTTGTAGTAAAAAAAAACTTCATTCTTAAAACCAAAAACGTTCCGAGGGAAAACGCAGTTATTCAATAATCTAAAAAATAAAAATTTTAAATTTAAAACTATTTTTCTGACATCTGCTCCGTAATCAACTTAGTCCAAAAAAAAACACAAGTTTCTTTTCTTTCTTACTTATTATTACGAGAATGGGAATGTAGTACAAAATATTTTTCCTTTCCGAATATATGCCTGTTTTAAAAATCGTTTAAGGGAGTCCAAAGTTACGTGGTGTCATACTTAATTCCAAATTTTATAAATTACTTTTCAAATGTCTCTTAGTTTATGGTATCCTTTTTATCTTTAAAGTTTTAATTGGCTATATAAGAAATATAAAAAATAATATTTATCAGAAAATGAACGAAAATTCCAAACGTCACAGGAAATTTTTATAATAGTGTTGGCGAACGTCCTAATAAATTAAATAACACGGCTTAGGTTTAAAATATAATTGCACGAAAACCTTTAGAAAGGCTAAAAATATCTATATTTAAAAAAAGATTTCAACACTGTGTATATTCAAAACTACTTTTTTGTTATTTTTATTTTCCGCTAAAAACAGCCCGATCGGGAATTAACATCCATATGGATCCAAGCCAATAGAGTATCTACGCTAGGCTTTCCGGATTGCTTTTCATGGACAAGACGTGTTCCGGGAGACGTTTTGTCGATCTCTCCCTTTTGTATATGATCAAAATGATCCTTGACTTTTATAAAATGTGTCTCTCCATTGTATGGTTTACCAAACTGAGTTTGGTTGCTGCAGATAGCAGTAGCGTAAATAACGCAGTCTGTATATGCATTATGGTTAAATATTTGCTAAATAAAAACTTGAAAAATAATCGAACCGTGTGGACCTCTTAATATTCCAACAATCATATAAATTTAGTTTATAATAATTATTATGTATAACGAAACATTATGTTAGTGGACATACAGAAACAAAAATTTAAAGCCGCCCTCTCGGCAAAAAGAATACCAGTTAAAAATTGCAAACTTGCAGAATTACATTTAAGTTTAATGAATGGTCCAAACGAGAAGAAAAACAAAATATTAAACCGAAACCTTTAGGGAGGTGTATGTTTAATGAAGTATGACAAAATAAATAAATTTAGTCAGCCACTTCACAAGCTTTTTTTTTGTTAAAAGTAATCAAAATATACTGTCTGAAGCATTTAAAGAACTGTGAAAACGTCAAAAAAAAAACCCGTTGGTTCGTTGGTCAGCTCCCATGTGCAAAATACAGCTGACTTCAATCCATCGATATATGGTTGGTGGTTGCTCAGTTAGCGTCTGTTTGTATTATACTTCTGTCCGTTTGATGTGTCAGAAATATTTGAAATACTAACACGTTAGAAAATTAATTTTCACACTCATTCATAGAACTTGTGCTGCCATATTTGTATGAACAGAGCTGTTTTCAAAACTTGTTATACCATATAAAAATTTCTGCGACCCCTATATAAATTATCTCCTTAATATACGGAAGTATACCATCGACAATATCCAAAGGATTTACATTTTCGTCGAAAGATCGAAAAAGCGAACTTATAAGAGGCAGTAACTTAACTATAAAAGATTAAAATATCCAGAGAAGATGTACTGAATATGGAATAACATTTTATTTCCTGTTGTAAACAGTAGAACCATTAGTGGGTATACCATATTATTCTGTAATATAACTTACTATTATATATATCAAATCATAAAAACAAAAAGGCAATAGTTATAATACGATTGATAAAATAAATATACTTTGAAAAAAAAACGTATTTGGTATCCTAATATGAAATAGGTACCCAATACACCGTAAGTGCATTATATTATAAAAAGAACCATCAATAAAAACTTTATTTTTATCGTCACTTTTATTGAAAAATTATCAAATATAATTTTAAACAAACGGTTAGAAAGTAACAACATAATTAAAATCATTTTTTCAATCGTAAATTTAAGTAACTACGGTATTTTTAATAATTCTGTGACATTTTAGTTTTCTTTCCAAATTCACGAATACGATTATTGCTTGATGAATCTGAGCAGTTAATGTGACACCAAAGGTGGCACAAAATGCACTGAATTTGTTCTCTGTTATGATCTTTCGAAAAGAGCCAATTGCAATAACAATAAGCCCCTTTGTCGTTTTGTGATCAACCTGAGAATAATTGTTTTTGGGGCTTAAGAAATTCGACCCTGAAGGGTATATCTTGAATTAGTGTCCTTCTTTATAGAGTGAGGAAGTTATTACCGCGGTTTCTCCAGGTGCCCTTCCTCTCTGCAAGGCTTTATTTTGACGAGAATAGGAACATATATGAATTGATAACATCAGTTATATTTATATACTGCTAAGGAATTGAGAATATATTTTATGTGAGTTGTCGTGGTGTCCAATACGAAATATTCTAAATTAGGGACACTGTAGTATTCTAATTATTTTAGTAACAAAATACTTTTAGCTATATTTACTACACCTACAAAAACATCTTTTAAAGTAAATAAAAAAATTAAAAGATAAAAGAAAAAAAAAGTGATATGTAATTAAAGCTGGCAAATGTTACTTTATACTTTAACAGGTTAAATAAAGTTGCCAGTTTGCGAAATAATACGAAATAAATTAGAAGCTAGAACACTTTTTTCATAATCATTCATTTATTATGAAGTTAAGATAACATAATTAATACATTATTATTAATTAGCTATATTTGTTGTATATGCAATGCAATGTTGTTGTATGTGAGTTACATAAGTAGTATTTAAACAATTTACAGCATTTATTTAAATTTCAAGCACCATCAGCTTTGACATACCCTAATGTTTTTTTACTAAGAGGTATAATTTTTGGAAGTTGCTTAGAACTTATGCTCAAAATATAACCATCTGGAGTTGCTATTAACGCTGACATATGAATAATATTTATGCATGGAAAACGATTTTCATAATATTTGAAAATTCCTACTTTTTTTTGGTTCTTCAATTATGCTCTTGATTTTTAGGGTTTGGATTATAGAGATGATTAAAATCTTCTAATGATTAATGTATTCATAACGTAAGTATTACGTAACATATTTTGAATTATTGATTCTCTTGCTTTCGTTATTAATAGATTGCTAGATTAGGTGAACATGGCGGTTAAAAATTCATAAAAGATCAACCTTGTAGAATCTTAACTGATCCTTGATTAAAGATTTCACCACTGAATTTAAGTACGTATATTCCACAAAATACGAAAAGATTTATCAAGCAATTCGAAAAAATGCCAAAAACCGATATAGAAATATGTCACAGTTTTGAGACTTTTTGACCCACCCCTGTATGCCAAATGTTAGGAAAATGTATACCAGAGTTCTGAAATATTTTAAAAATGTTTTTGGCGTTAAATTTAGACATATGTTCTAATTGTGCCTTAGAATTCTAAATTAATTTGATCCTTTACAAAACATAGAATATTTACTTACCACCCTGTATATCGGAAACTAATCATAGGATGGTTTTATTTTTATGGACAACTTTATTCGGGAGGGCAAAATACATGATATACTAAATTTGGCTGAATTTTGGTAGATGGTCAAAATCCCATTGATAGTGCACGGAGTCCGTTCTAAATAAGTGATATTAATTGACCTAACCACAAACACTAATTCTAAAATATCGAACTGCTTAATCAAATTATGTCCGCGTATTAAATAAATAACAGAGGAAAAATCCGTTTCAAAATAATTCCATTAAGCTAAAAGAAAAATACGAAACAAAATTAATATTAATCTCTAGGTCGAATTCCAACTACTGTCTAAACTCGTCACGCCTCTTGACTATTTAACGTAACTATTATTATTGTAATTAAGTAGCCTTTAGCTCGTTGGTCGTACGGTACGCAAGCGTATATGTTTTATATGAATAGTTGTTAATTTACCACTCATTATGTAACACCTCTTGACCATATCTGGGGAATTAGCTTTTGTCAGTGGCGTATGTAGCGTTTTACAGCAATCGCGGAAAAAAGTTATTATTGTTTATTTGATTCTGTATAGGATATATAGTATAGATAGTTTTGTAAGAGTCATCTTCCTATTAATTACTACCCGCATAACAACCCAAGAGTTATATTTTGGACTTTGACTATTTATTAGATTAATACAAAATATATACTAAAAATAAAATGAAATTTAAAAAATCAAATACAAAATATTTCATCCAAACCTGTTCCTGTCTCTAACACAGAAGCCGCATTGCTTTTTTGAATAGCGAGGCTGATCCTTTGGGTAAAAAAGTTTATACTTCCATGCACTATATTTTTGTGCTTATTTCATTAAGAAGCTTTTCTGCCTCATTACCACAAGGACCAAACGTTTCAACTGAAAAAGGTACAAACTCAAAAAACGGTTTTGCAGCGTCCCACATTTATGATGTTTTTGTAATTCTCCGCTATGTGCAGCATCACCTGCACTTTTAGATGTTTGTTTGATATAAAAATCAGCAAGGATGTGCCTGCATGAAGCGTCCTATAACAATGCCTTACTTGCTTTCTAGGGAACCAATGTTATACCATCGACTCGCTTTCCGTCACTTCGACAAACTCCAAGCGGTTCTAAAACTGCGGGAAATTCCACAGTTATACGAGACCTCCTGATTATGTCGTTGATCAGCCTATGTCTGGACATTTTTTGCAGCTGAGTCCATATAGGCTATATATATATATATATATATATATATATATATATATATATATATATATATATATATATATATATATATATATATATATATATATATATATATATATATATATATATATATATATATATATATATATATATATATATATATTATATATATATATATATATATATATATATATATATATATCTAATGTTTCGCCACAAGTGCAAATAAGTTGTTCACACACAGGCAAACCAACTCTCAAAGCAATGGAAAATGCGAAAAGATGAATCATACAAAAACTTCCCAAAAATGCGGAAGGTAAAGCGTTTAACCAGACACTACTTTCAGGCATTTGAAAAGCAACAAGACGTGACCTGTCTTTGATATACTGACTATTCGATATATGGTTACTGAGAAGGACCTGGCATAACTTCAAATCTAAATTTTCTGTCTACGTGGTAGTTCATCTCGTATCTTTTCCAGATTGCAAAGTGATTGTTAGGTAAAATCATTTTAAACAAATTTGTTACATGGTTAACCGAACTTAAAAACGGGGAAAAAAATAAAGTGTGGATGAATCTAGTTTAATAGAAATTTCACTTTGTTTAAAAGAATTATTGTGAAAATTGCAATTTGTTATATTTTGAAGAGTATTTTTTAAAACTGAATCATAGTCGGAAAGAGAGGTTGGTTTATTCAAACAGGGAGCATATCTTAGTAAGAAACTTATACGGGATATTGCAAATGATTGTTTAAGTAAATAAAATCCGATGTGACTATTAAGATTTTTCATATTTTCAGAAAAGCGATTTAAAGCAACATTTTTTTTTGTTTAAAATCTCTCGCATTTTATCATTTGAGAAAGGGCATGCTAATAAACTGAACTGATCAAATGGCATCTGTAAAAGATCCAGCGCCACTTTTCTCTGAAGCGTCGGTTTTATCAGAAATAACTGAAATTTAGTATCGTCTAAATACCTTAAATTAATTTCAGACTGAATAGCTTTTACTATCGGATGAATTTGTAAACAAAATAATGAAGGGCCAAGAGGATCGCCTTGTTCCAAACCACTTTGTGACAACATAAAATGATCCACAAAAGTGAATGTTCTTTATAGCACTGAGAAATAAAATTTAAAACATTTGGAAAATGTTCTTTAATTCTAAAAATAATTATGTCTCTATTTACCATATTAAAAGCATTAAAATAGTCTATTTTTAGAAATACTTTATTAGAATTATGACGATATTTAAGGTAACGACGAATGTCATGCTTAACTGCTTCTACTCCACATTTGGTTCCAAAACCCAATTTATTTGGGTGAAATATTTTACCTAAAAAATTGTAAATGCGGGAAGACAATATTTTCGTAACCAAACGGCGAAGACAAAATCCAACAGCGATTGGTCGAATTAAACCATATTTTTTTGTTAAAAGCGCATACGATAGCCCAATAAAAAATGGGACATATTTGTTTTGGAACCGAACCTTTAAATTTATTGTTTGTAAAAGATACGAGAGAAAAAGGCTCAATGAGTCCCGATGCAACTAAGTTTAAATGAAAGGATAGCTTTCTTAACTTCACAAATAGAAATCAATCATAGAAAATTAGAAACTTCTGGTGCTTCTGTAAAACTTCTGACTGGGGTGTTTTAATATCAATTTCTTGTAAGTAGAATCATTTTTCTCTGTTAAGGTATCTTCAGAACACAACATTCTTATTGACCCCTTCACATCTCCTTCAGAAAGTTTGTTTTCAATCTTCTTGGCAAAAGTAAAGCGTATCTGTATTTTTTTATGTTTTTTTATGATTTTCTTACCAGGTTTGTTTTCATATAATGACAATAAAGATCTCAATGGTAATAATTTATTTTTACTCAAAAATTAATGTTGTTTTAAACAACAGAAGTGAAAGAAAAAGACTTTGACTTAGATTTAGTTGGGATCTTCAAAACAGCATACGGGAATAAAAAAAGAGTAATCCAGGAAGAAACTTCATTGTTGGTCACACAGTTATTTATTAAAAAAGTTAATTCTTCTTTTATGCAAAGCCTAGTTCCCGTGAGAATCCTCTTCAAAGTTGGAACTGAGGACTTTAAAAGTGAATAGTATTTCACAAAAAAGTTATTATCGAAGTCTAATTCCTGTTCGGTATGCTTTGATGATGTGTGCAGATTAAGGCCAATTTTACTTTTAAACTTTTTTTTTGGTAAAACGATCATTCCAAGTCTAAAAGTTTTAAAGACTTTTCGGCATCAAAAAATGTTTCATCCGAGCTTGAAGGATTTAGTTAGCTACATTATTTGTAAAGACCTGATGCAATATGCATTTTTAATCCATTTGAATTTTTGGAAGACTTATTACATAACTTGCATAACGTATTTTTCATGCTATGAATGCCTTTTAAATTCACAAGTAAAAATGTCCAATATTTGCATTACCAGTAAAGAATAGTTGGATTGAGTTCTTATGATTTTCATAGAATAGCTTCATAAATGGACCAAAAAAAACTAACATTATGTTAAAGTATTGTCTTCGAATCCTCAAAATATGCATTAAAATGTATTTTAAATATGTCTGATAAGGCAAGGTATTTAATAGATATTCCAAAAATTCCATTTTTTCCAATTTTTACTGAATACTTTATCGATATATCAAATAACAACAGGTAAATTAAGAAAATATCGATATATGAATAGTTTCATCTATAACTATCGATAGTCACTGATAGTTATCGATACATCGATAGAGTATCGATATAGGGATAGTTATCGATATTTAGATAGATATCGATTGATCACTCACAATAAAATTTTCGATTGCCGGCAATCTTAAATGCTGACTTAAATTTCCTAAATTTTGGTAAACTATCTTTTTAAAGTTTTCGGGGGGACCGCTTATGGTTTTCTCACTGCACTCACCGCATTAGTCTTTATTAGTGTGTATAAGTGATAAGTATATATTTATTTTATCGAATAAATATTATGAACTGGAGTTCCTGCTTTAACATATTGTCTTCAATGAATTATAATTAACCAAAAAATAATTAGGGGGTATCTCAAAGGTAAATCACAGGGACTTACAAAGAGGGATCGAATTGTCTCGTAAGCCTATTTTGGTTATTATAAATATCGTGTTTTGCACGGGTTTCAAAGTATTTAAAAGCACGAACTTCAATTTTACTAAACATTTTTGACAATTTGTATTGCTGACTTTTCATACATTTGTACAGATGGCTCTTATATATAATTTCAATTAACATCGTTCTAAGTACAATGAACCTTGATTTCGATGAGACTAATGTAGATGAATTTTTCAAAAAGTATTTATGGCTATGTCTAGGGTCATCGTCATCATCCTATCGCAAGCATATTATTACGAATAAAATGGAGTAATGGCGCCCTTTTTTACATTTTACGCTATAGGGTTTAGATGAATTTAAAATATTATAATATATTGCTTTGAAGTTTGATATAATAATATAGGTAAATAACCAAAAAAAAAGTAAATAGCTACATCCCCGACTTGGCGGTGGGGGGCAGCGAATTTTACATCTTGTCAGGTTATGTTACTAGATAATTATAAAGGAATGTTGATAATATTAAATGATTTTATTCTGGACACAAAACATTTGATGTTTCAACAACTGAAGTGTGGTAAAATTGAAAACAGGGTGATTACCAAAATATCATGTTTCATATAGTTTTTGGGTTTTTTAGGGACACAAAGTTCAACTCTAGCAGTCATTTTGGATTGTGCATTCACAATTCAAAATGATTTTATATATTTATATAAATACATTTCTATATAAATATGTTTATATAATAATTATATTATGGTGTACTAGTAAAATTATAACTGCAATGGACCCCAGTACTTGTAATATTGTAGCCTAGGTTTAGGCGTCGTAAACTTTGAACCTACCTTTTTTAATAAAAGTTATAAATAAAAATAAAGTGGGTGAAAAAAATAAATCCTATTTAAGAAACTTTAAAGTAAAAATAAATATTTTATTTCATATTGGAAATTGAACTCGAAGGCAAGATAATAAAAGTAGTAAATAGGCGTTTGGCACTAAGCCATTCAAGACCTGAGTATTTTTTAGTGATGTACTTCGTAATTAGATCTTAGTTGGAAGCGGAATTCATAAAGTCAAATTTTGAAGACAGAATAAAATATTATTTTTTACTTTTCAGTTTTTGTTTTGAAGTCGGTTTATTTTTTTATAAAAATTTGTATTGCTTATAAAACATATTTGTTTAACTTATAAGAAGTTTAATTTTTCTTGCCATTAAATAAGGAAACAAGTATTTTTTTTTATTTAAAATCATTTCATTCAGCTGTACATGGCTGCCCTAAGTTTGAAAACGTAAATTTTTTTCTATATTTCTTTTTATAAAGGGTCATCCAAAGACTCTGAAACCGCCCTCTAAAAACCAAAATACTTTGTATAGAAAGTTTGTATAAAGAACTAGTCTTGTACTATACAGAGCAGTGACCATTGGGGGCGAAAAATTTCGCTATGTTTTTTTCTTTTCAAAGCATTTGGTTATTTAAAAATAAATGGTGAACCACGTTTTTGCATATAAAAAGACTTTATCCTATGTAGAGTGGCCCTAACTCAATGTAGGAAGGAACGCAAAACACGCAATAACAACCGTTTAGAAAACTCCTCCACTGCTCTTTTAATGGATTGTAACTAGTAAGCTGTGAACGATTAACGTAATGCGCACATAAATAATAAAGATGTATATTCGTTATTAAAAGGTAGAGAATAAACTGTAATGAATGGTGTATGTATTTTATATAAATTGCGTTACTACTTTGTAATTTTTAGCAACTCCTAGAATTATAGAATATTAAAAACGGCATGTTTTATAATTAAATAAGCACAAACTTTTTAATATGTATTTGTGATCTAAATGAATTATTATTTCTGTATTTATATAAGTAAATATGCCATAAAGTTATTTTAGTCAACCATTATTTTTACTGTTTTTCCTTTCATAACCTTCAAATTGCTATTGACAATACGATGTTCAAATTTAATGAACACAGGGCTAGACTCATGGAGCCTGGGGTTTAAAGTATTTAGGGGCCCCTATGCAGAGGGAGGGTTTGCGAGGTCCCTCTTTAGAAATAACTGAAGACTAAAAAAATGGCCATGGGCTTTCACTTTCCTGATGGCACCCTAGAGCTTCAATTATTTGGGGGTCTCTTTCAAAATTATTGAGAACCAAAAAAAAGAGTTCTATCTTGTAATTCGCTGATAAGCTACTTTTTTTGTTGTGGCCTATGTCTCTTGAGGCCTCTGCCGCATATGGACCCTTCGGCAATTCGATGACAAATCCCGTCAAATCAAGCAGTTATTCTTTAATAACTGCTTGGCTTATTTATATTACAAGGAAAGATATAATTAAGTCCAAATCAAAATATAAAAAAACTTTTTTCGGTTACGTCTTTAGTAGGCATAATCATTTTATTTAAGCCCTAAATTTTTCTTGTAAAATTATGTCACGGGGGGGGGGCAAGTAATAAACTCCATTATCACCCTCCGTGGTTGGTGTAAGTTTCCATAATTTAAAATGCGTTAACGGAAAATGAAATTATATTTCGAAATCTGAGACTGGCTTTTCTATATTAGGTGGGCGATACTCATATTTCTTTCACAGTTTTGCACGAGAAGCACTATAGGGTGTATTATCTTCTCTGATAATTAACTTTTGTGTAGAAGTAAGTTATTTCTCTAATCAATGAAAAATATTAATAGGAAAAAACTCTATCAAAAGCTTCAAATCTGAAAAATTTTAATGATTTGCAGTGCGGATTTAGAAAAAACTTTGGTACTCCAGTAGGTTTTACCAATGAAATGAATAGTTTGATAATCCTGTTGGACTTCTCAAAAGCTTTCGACACTATTAATCATAATTGCTTGTTTCGGAGTTGAAATATTATGGTGTTGAAAATGAATCTTTTCCTCTTATTAAGTTAAACTTATCTAACAGATTTCAAACTATATTTAGATAAACACAAAATAAATATTCTGATTGAGTTAAGATAGATAAGATTTGTTTGGACCAAGAGAGTAAATCACGAATACAAAAGTCTAAAATGTATGCGTGATATTTGTGTACGGTGTAAGAAAATATGAACATATATCGCATCTGTTTTAGGAAATTAACTGGCTACTAATGGATGCCCGGCGAAATCTTCACTTTTGTTCTTGTTTAATTAAAATTATTAATGATCCTGCTTCTTCTTCTTCAGTTCGACAGCAGCTGCTATTTTGTAGTGATATTCATAATATTAACGTTAGAGTGGCTTGACTATCCCCAATCACCACATCGCCGTTTTTCAGTGTGGATTATAATAAAATGCTGTAAAATTTTATAATTTGTTATCTTATTATCAATTGAATTTTTAAATTTAAAGTTAAACTTGTTTAAATCCAAATATAAAATGCATTTAATGAATCACATTTAAATATATTATTATTTCTTAAAAATTAAAAATTAATCTTTTCTATTCAGTCAGTTTTTTTCATTGAAGCTATTGATTTTTTTTACTTGGGTATTTGCTGCAAATTGTAAACTATCGGACTAGCTGTTAGAAGTTTTTTTGTGTTTTGCTTAGTGCTTAATGTCCCATTCTCCAAAGAAATGTAAATTGATATTTAGTTTGTCTCTGCATGCTTGAGTTAAGTAGCTATTAAAGCTAGACTACTGTAGGCTTTTACAATTCATTGCTTTTTATATGTTACATTGTAAACCTTTAGAAATAAAAGGCATTTATTATTATATTATTATTATTAGAAAATAAAACATTTTTAAAAAAGTCTATCGTTGAAAATAGTTAAAACCGATAGAACATATATATATATATATATATATATATATATATATATATATATATAAATCAGAATTTTCTTTAACCATATATATTTGTCACCAATAGTGTATAAGATATTTTAAACGAAAAAAAAATAGAACTAGGACTTTTTATGTATTTTGATGTTTACGTTTATATGTACGTAATGTGCTATAATTTTATTGAAAAAAACAAACATTTTTAGATAAAACGGAAACGCAACAACAACAATAAATCTTGAAAAAGCTCAACACAATGAGTGAAACGTTGAATTGATATGAAAAATTAGTGTTTATATAAATAACCTTTATCCAAAAATATAAAGTACCCACGTGTATATATATATATATATATATATATATATATATATATATATATATATATATATATATATATATATATATATATATATATATATATATATATATATATATATATATATATATATATATATATATATATATATAACGGGGATTCGGCCAAAAAGTCTATAGTACACTTATTTTCTAATAGCTAAGCTTTCGAAATAATTCATTTCTTCTTCAGGACTCTATAATAATATAATTATTAAAAAATTTAGGACTTTTTTTACAATTAAAAAGTGCTTTAAATATAAAATCATGAAACTTAGACTAATTCAATATTTTAATCTATTTTTTGTTACTGTTAGATTAATCTTCTCAAAAGATCAGACCGTTAATTTAATTAAATAATCTAAATAAAGTAATTAATGGAGGCAAATTATTGTAATCTATTCCTTTTTTTGTAATTTCCTTCTTCTTGTCTCGAATATTTTTTTTGTTTCATTTAACAATTAAAATTTTCTTTATTTATTTCAAAGATATTTTAGTGTAATAAATCAGGGGCATGGTTTTTGATAAATCGTCTGCTACATTTTGTAAACTTATGATTTGCAGCAAGTTTAACTTTTACCCATGAAATTTAATTTTTCTTTGAGCTGCTAAAAGTATGACAATTGCTTTTTTTCCCAAAAGTTTTTTTTTGTTTAGTTTGCATAACTGCACATCAGGTTTCTCTAATTGTGGCATAATTTATTCGTATGATAACTGAAATATTTGGTAAAAAAAAAAACGTACTTACTTCCCAGTTTACTACGCCGCGGCATCGGCATCGTATCGAAAAATAGAAAACCATAAATGCCATTTTACATTAAGCTTATAGTCAGTCCTGATAGTGCTCGTTCCGAAAATCTATCGTCGCAGCAGGCAAACCGTTGTAGTTGCCGTTTTGTGATTGATTAAGAAGAGATAAAGTGCAAAGTCTGTGCCTTTGTCACATTATATTTCAATTTAAGAAGATTTTCAGATTTTATAATAATTTTCAAATATCAAAAAAAATCTTTTGTAAAATTAAATCATAAACCCTATATATTTATTTGTCTATACATTTTAAATTAAGTCAGTAACTAACATAGGCTTTGCTTTTAATAACTCTGTGTTTTATGCTTTTAGCAGGAAGAATCTCATACATATATTTTAGTTTCTCTAGCAATTTCGTGTAAATTTTAAAATGGTCCATGGTGTGTTCCTAGTTTATATTGCTGTACCCATAATATTTATACGCGCCCCATGTGAAACTGTTTATTTAAATATGCGATTCTATTACATACGCCCGTACGGTCAGTACTCACCATATGCTCCATCAGAAGCGGCACTATTTCTCAATTTAGAAATTGCAAATACACTTTTATGATGTATTTGAATATGTGAGTTTATATCTTACTAAGCAGCGTTTCTTACATGGAATATGGCTTATAACGTTTTTACATTTAAATCATCTAATCAAGATTTGTTTTATGTAATTAGGACGTAAACTCCTATCTATATGTGACTTTTCGTCGGAATTGTTTCAAAACATGACTTTTCTCTTCACTTTTAAATACAGACTAGATTGAAAGTAAGATGATATGTTAAATGTAATTGAAGAAGTTTTATTTTAAAGTAAAATTAAAGTAACAAAAATCTCCTTAATACGTATATTAGAGTGATGTTAATTGTTTAGCCTTCCCTAATATAGAAAGCGTAGGGAATAGCCCACTTTTTGTAGTTTTGCTAAACAAGATGCAGATAGTTTTATTGTTTTTTTTTCTCTGCGCTATCAAACTAGCTGTAGCGAAAATGTTTTTGCTTTGTACTTTCTGTATGCTGGCTTGTTATAGGAAAGTCAAAAATTAAAAATAATAGAAAATAAAATCGCCTTCCAAAAACCCTATTTAAAGAAAACCCCGAGAAGTAAAATCCTGAAGATTTCAAATTTTCGAGACGCCTTAAACCAATAAAAACAATAAATATACACTACTGGACGTTAGCCTTGACTTGCCAATTAGGTTAGCTGGCGTATTGTCTGAACCTAATAAAATGTTATCTTAAAGGAGAGCAACTAATATTAATTATATATCTTAGGTCTATTTCATGACATATTTAGTAGTTAACTATTAATATGACGCGTTAAAAAGTTGAAATTTGAAAGATGTCTTAAAATGTATCTTTACTTCCCTCGTAAAATCTAAAAAAATCACCTTCAGTGATTTTTTCAGATCTTTACGTTTCAGGGTTTCTAGATGCCGAAAAACAATTCTTAATTTTGTCGGGCTGTCTGCTCGCGGCTTAGCTAAAAAAGTACATACCTGATTGACTTCAAATTTTGAACAAAAATTAAGGGTCATATGGATATAACCTGGTAATATTTTGGTAAAAATCTAATATGGCGAAATAAAATGGCCGCCTAATAAAATGTTAAAAAAATTTTACTGAGCAACTAATTATCCAATTTCCCTAAAATATTACACAACAATCAACTACTATGTAGGAATTACGAATCCAAGATGGCAAAATAAAATGGTGGCTTAATAAAGCATTTAAATTGTCTGGATGATTTTTTTGCAATAATTGTAGTATAGAGATAAACTGGTATAATTCGTGGTACGAATTGAAGATGGGGGAACAAAATCACCAAATAAAATATTTGTAATCGTGAAAAAATCACCCTCTTCTCAAATATTATGTTTTAACAATTTCTGTCTGTCTGTCTGTCGCGGCATCGACTTTGGTCAAAAATTAATGGTTATATGGGGATAACCTGATAATATTTTGGTAAAAATCCACTATTACGCAAGAAGATGGCAGCTTAATAGAAGTTGATAAATTATTACTGAAAAAACTAATTTTCCAGTTTACCTCAAATTTTTAGTGTTAGGTAGAAACGAACTGGTAATAATCTGGTATCCAAGATAGCAAAACAAAATGACGGCCTAATATAATATTTAAAAAATCAGCCTGAATGAAATGTGATATAGAGATAAACTGCTACGAATTCAACATAAAGGAAAAAAATGGCGATGTAGGGGAGACCGGGGCTAATTGTCGAAAAATTAATTATTTTCTTTTTTAGATTTATATGGAAATCAGTAATCTGATATTGTACTTTCATATTTTATTAATACTTTTTTACAATGCAATGGTGAAAAATATGCCCTGTATCTAGAATTTTAGTAACTTTTGTTCTGTTCGGTAAAATGAGAAGAGTTGCCCCACTGCGGGGCACATTGTCGCTGTAGCTGGGGTAAGTTGTCGCTAAAAAAATCAATGCGATTATTTTATAAAAAGTCAAAGTGATTTTTTTATTTATAATTTTCAAACTCAGTAAAGAAAAGGCAATTCTTATAATATGTAATAACAATAAAACTATAACTCATTATCAGAAGCACAATTCCGACATACATAGTATGGGTTCCGATCTGTGCACCTTTGAGGAACTGTAAGGTCCATGGAATATGATACAAAATGTTTCTTCTTCTTTTTCATCGTCAGTTGACATATCTTCGTCGATGAGTTTGGCTTTTTAGCACCTTTCTTCTATGTGGTTTCTTTTTTCTCGGATTCACTTCCAAATACGTTTTTCTTAACTTGCTTTTGGCAATATTAAAGCTGCTATTTCGTCTTTGATAGGAGTGTCTGTTAAAATAGCCAACTTTCCTTTTTCACATTTTCGCTCCCCAGCTTTTGGAAAAGGACGAATATCTTCTGGTGATAATGCGAAAATGGCAGACGTTGAAGGAGCTGTGGCTTCAAAAACAAGATCGTTTGAGAAAGTGGTCCTAGGCACAGTAGTTTTGGAAGCATTGACTTCGGAAATATCGACCTTTACGGCTTCTTGTTTTGACGATGAAGGTGAAATTACTTCTGAGTCATGTAATTTTACTTGAATATTATTATTTTTTGACAGTATTGGGCGATCTGTGACATATCTTGGTAAGAAATCTGCTTCAGTGAAAATGTCTCTATTAAACAGATAAATTTAGATTTATATAATATCCTGACATAATAGTAATAAGCGTAATAGCATGTGGCAAAGAACTACAGAGGTTGTTGAAGAATAGCTCAACATTATTCTTATTAAAACTCGTCACTCTAGATAAATTAGTCGCCTGTGGTGTTCGAATAGAGAGCCGTGGATGTCTTTTAAGGAAACCAGAAAACCAATCTAGACCAGCCATTAAATTGTCCCTTCAGATATTTGGAACCAATTTTCGCAAAGCTTTTCCGTAGTCATATGCTAGACCTCGGACTTCCTTTGGAGTAAGGCCGAAGTATATATCTGATGCCCTCTTAAGATATTCTTCCAAACGACCTTTCTCTTCTTTATTAAAGACAATCCTTAGTTTTTTATAGCCAAACTCGACTCGAGATTTTCGGGCCGCAAGCTCTGCGTGAGTGATTTTTTTGCAAAACCTTTCCAGAGTTTTGCAATGAACAATAAATTCTTCGGCCGCTTTTTTATAGAAAGAGGTGGGTCCCTCAATTTAACTGCTCTTGCCGCTACAATCATAGTCTGTGAGTCGGCGAGGATCCGATCGGTTTTTCTTGTATATGTTCTAACTAAAATGTTTTTCTTGTATATGTTCTAAAAATTCTGTTTTAAATTCTGGGACAAATTTTTTTAACTCGGGGCAAGTTATCGCATTAAAATAACTTGCCCCGCAAATAATGCGACAAATTACCCAAGCGATATAGACTGGGTTATGGCGCAATAACTTTTCGGTTTGAAAGTAAATCCCTCATAAAATAAAATTAAAATATAATAAACATATTAAACTATCATAAAATTTTAAAAAATCCTACCTTCCAGCTCCTTTTCTTACACAATCACAATAAACTAAAATACACAAAAATATTACTCGAACATTGAAAAATTTTATTATTAAAACTGAAATGACGCCATTTAGAGGAATCATACGTAATGTTAGAAATTAGAGCTGTGGTAATTGTATCGCCTTAAAAATATCGATTTGGGAAATCTGAGTATACTGATTTTTGCGATATAACGATAGAGACAACTTGCCCCTACGACAACTAGCCCCGGTCTCTCCTATCACTGTAAAAACTACTTATCCAATTTATTTTAAATTAAGCCTAAAAATTAAGTGTGGCATATGTAGAACCTTACCCAATAAAAAAATATGTATTACTAAATGTCTATGTACCGAACTAAATTGGGTCACACTTCTCGATTCCCAAAAAAGGCAAAACTTCATAACCAAATAAGTTCCTGGTGAAGGAAATTAAGCGTTGTTTTTTAAATTTTTTTTTCCTTAATATTAAATAGAGTGTGGTTTTTCGTTAAGTCGGTAAGGTTGAAATAAATTCCGCAGATATGCATAGTTTTATATATTGCCCTGGTTAATTTTAAAATTTTAAGCACCTTTTCTCAAACGATTACTTTGTCAACAAGTTCGCTTAAATTGTTTACAAATACTCTGTATCTAATTACAAAATATATCCTTTTGGAAGGTACTTTTCAGAGCCTTAACCTTAACATTCTATTTATAAAATATTTGTATATGTTTTAAATGGCCGTATACAGAAATTTCCTAAGCCACAAGGTATGCTAAAGTGTATTTATTAGTATGTACAGTATGTTGGAATGTAGTCTTTCACAGAGGAAATAACATGTTGTGTCCGCACCCGTTCATTGTCGAGTTTTGGAAATATAATACGCCAACCGAATTTGTTCATGGTTATTGGTTAAAGGCACCACCACTTATAGAAAAATTATGGCTAGTAGGATATTTTTTCTTTACAGTCTGTTTGTATAAAAATTACACAAAAACGTGTAACAATGCAAACCATGTTTTTAAATCAGGAATATTTTTATCTTTGAATTTTACACTTAATTTTAACATCATTTTATATCGGTAAAAATTTTAAAATCTCTTTTTTCTATATTCATCAATGGATGGGTATGTTTACTTATTACCTGTATCATGCGTAAATATTTTATGAAAAATATATATTCTATTTTGATTTTTTGGATTTTTTTCCTGGAGTGAGGCAATTATCGAGGAATTACCTTAAACAAATCAGTTTTTATGCAAAAAAACTGCATTTAAATTACTTTATTATATCCTCTTTATATGATTAGCATGTAACAAAAGGAATGACATTTGCAATTGCAAAATCTAAAATGTTAATAGTTTAAATAAGAAACAAAACAATAATCTAGAACAGCTTCACTCATACAAATGTCCTAATTATTAATCACTCATCAATGTTAACCCACTCGGCGAAAATTCTTCTTGCATAGCTAGCCCAGATTTTTAGATGAAAGCCAATTATTAGAATGTCAGTTTTAATAAAAATTATGACTTCCAGAAGGCGTTCCGCAAACCCATTGTCTTTGTGCTGTCACTTAAATGTGTCAATTTCTTTGTAAAGAATTTTTTTCGTCTGGCAATGTAATTTTAAAAAATAATCGTATTTGTAATGATCTTCGCTCGTAAATTTTTACCGATATGTGATTTTAATTCAAGGTCCGCGTCAAACTGGAATACATAATACGTCTATATTTATCTTCAGTTATTTTTCTCTACCATGCGTGATTAAATTAATTGCTTAAACTATGGTGTTACTTTCTTTAGTCAACATAATACCATAAATAATATTTTCTCATTTATTTTGATGATTTTATATACACATGGTTAAAAGCAACGGACTACATTCTGATGCATAGCAAGCTTTGAGCTTTGATAGCTACGCTAACAATTTTTATAGTATTACTACTGTAAATTTTTTTTAATCCACCAGCTTTTATTAAACAGGATGTTAAAGTTGGAATTTTGCGGTTTTTCATATTTTATACTAATTTTATATTTTCTAAAAAACCTAAAACGCCTTGAAATAAGTCACTTCAGTAGCGTAGCTACCCGCAGTTGTCAACAAAGGGCCCCCTATATGCACTCACCCACAGAATATAAGTGATGACTAAAAAAAGGTGATTCATAGTTTTGCATAATCTCCTTATAAATCAGTCCAACAGAGCGGGAAAATAATTGATCTAGGCTTAGGATATATATGCATTTGCATGAAAGCCTATGCAAATGCATATTTTGGCAATTTTTGTATTTAAATGCATATTTTGCAGTTATTACAGGAAAAATGCATATATTCTAATTTTTCTGAATATATTTTTATTTCCCAAAACAAATTTGATGTATTTCAAATATAATCCATAATAATAAAATAATAAAAAATATCTAACTGTGGGCAGGCCAAGAGTTTTACCCATCCTTTCTTAAAGTTGTTATAGGTACCTAATACAACATCTGTGTTTAAAAACTGTGGATTTACCACGGATTTACAATCATAAATACGCACGTTTTAAGAATGTTAGAAATAAGTTTTCAATTCAGTTTAGATAACGCATTGTGGCGTGAACATTGTCCAATATGCCGAAAGAAAAGCGTTCATTAAGTGCGGTATTAAATCAATTCATATTAGGTATTAAATCAATTCGTGAAAGATTTTCCTGATTTTACGACTGACGGTTTTGTGCTGTTTTGTAAATATTGTGATGTTCCTGTTACTGCGAAAAAGAAATTTCAAGTGACACAACACATAGGAACTACAGAGCTTCAGATCCAAAAAAGTAAAAAGTGTGCTCAGAAACAAGTTTTAATCACCACAGCATTTTCACCAGGACCGGGACCCAAACGATCAAAGTCCAATGAGGATTTTTGAAGGCGTATATTAGTGCGGATATTTCACTGAATAAATTAATTAATCCTACCCTGAAGTCATTTTTAGAGAAGTACACAAAGACATCAATTCCACATCAATCCACTTTAAGGAAATGTTCCAAATTTGTGCAATAAGACAGTTACCGAATTGAGGGAAAAAGTAGAAAATAAAAGTATATGGGTATCACTAGATGAAACAACTGATGTGGAACAGAGATGTATTGCTAATTTTGTTTTTGGTGTGTTGAGTGCAGAAGCAGAAAGGGATAAATCATATTTACTTACAATGAAGGCCTTAGACATTCAACTGTTGCTGGATTTTGCCCGGTGGTATTAAATATGAGAGTGTTAGTGGCAATTACAGATGCTGCTCCATACATGTGTAAAGCAATGAGAAGTCTACAAATATTGTACACTAAAATGATACATGCCACATGTCTTGCCCATGGACTTCATCGAGTTGCGGAACAAGTTCATGCTTTTTATCCACGAGTGAACGATCTGATTTCCTCGGCGAAGAAAGTATTCCTAAAAGCTCCGACTCGGGTAGAAAGATTTAGGGAAACTGCAGGAAACATTCCCTTGCCCCCATCACCAATTGTAACTAGATGGGGAACTTGGATAAACGCTGCCATTTATTACACAGAACATTTCGAGGTAATAAAAAACATAGTCAACCAATTTAATGCGGAATACTCACGTTGTATATGAAGCACAAAACGTTTTGCGCAAAGAAGATGTACGTGAGGATTTAATTTACATGAAAAACAATTTTTCTTGTTTGTCTGATACTATAAAAAAATTGGAGATGAAAGGACTTTCTTTGTCAAAAAGCGTAGAAACGACAGAAAAAGTGAGTGAAACTATAACTAGCACTAACAATAAAGTAGTTTCTCTAAAATTAGCTACGGTTTTACAAAAAATATTGGTTACAAAAATTTGAAAAATATTAGTGCAGTTTTGGACACTAAAGAACAATTTTTAATAAACAGTGATTTGAATTTGTTTGAATATGTTCCAATTGTATCTTGTGATGTTGAATGAGTATTTTCTGAGTATAAAACACTATTTTCAAATAATAAAAGAAAATTTGAATTTGATAATTTGTTACATCATATAGTTATAAAATGTAACCGCAACTTGTTGAATAGCGTAAACAATAAATTTTAAACAGGTTTATTTTTTAGTTAGTTTGTATAGTTAGCTATATATTAAAATTTTAGTTAAAAAAAAACTTTTATTATATAGTTGTATTAATGTAATAATTACTGGTAAAAATAGCGTCTTAAGGATACCTTGAAGTGTAAATAATATAATATTTTGATTGCTATACTTTTGCTTTATTTCTCTTTTTTGATCTGGTAATAAATGTATTATTAAGTGCATACTTTCACTTGTTTCGGAACATATTTGCATGCATATTTTTAGATTTTTAAATGCATAATTATCCTAAGCCTACTGATGACTAAAAGAAAGGTCACCCCTACTTTTTGGTTTGGGCTCAATTACACATTATCGCAGGGCCCCTAGCACTTCTGGTTACACCGAAATTGCATGTCAACTTACTGTCAACATTTAAATGGAACACCCTATATATTATTACATATCTGAATTTTACGTGAAATTCTATGAATATGGCTGTTAAATCTTAATTGATGAAGTTAAAGTAAAACGGTTTAAACTGTCCTGTCTTAGTTTTGAAGACTTTTTGACACTAGTTTTAAAATTTAATTTGAAACTTTTCTTTTGATCCTTAGAATAAACAAAACAATACCTATTAATTTTTTCAACTAATTTAGAATATGTTTTGTATCAGGTTATGTCTAAATTCAATTGTTCTGGAATTAACGTTAAAAAAAATTCTAATATAAACTCTTAAGTTACCAAACAAAAAATAATAAATAATTCAGACGATTCGTGGATCGAGGGAGGATTCTAATTAAACAGTGGAAGGAATAAATAATTATATCAAAATAATAAACAACAATTAAAATAAAAATCTGTTTAATTAAATGTTCTATAGACAGCGGTTTTCAAATGACACCAAAGATAAAAATCTAGGGGAATCAGATCGGGTGATCTAGGGGACAATTCAAGGCGTCCTCGTCTTTTACGAGACAGACCAACTGAATTTTCTTCGTTTAAAATGAGTTTTTATTCGAAAGACATGGGCGAACTCGACTTGTTGCTAATAAATAATGCAAGTTAATGCTATTATTTTTTTAAGTTAGGACCAACTAATTTTTGCTACTGAATTTAGATTATTTTATAGTTTAAAGCAATCACTTGGGCATTTTTTTAAAGATCTTAGTAAATAGCAAAGAGAACACATTTCGAATTTGCAATAAAATCTGGGAGACTATTTATAAACACTATAAAAGCAATACACCTAAAACTACCTCATTAAATCAGAAGAGTTTTTAAATTTACCATAAGCTAGTAATGTTTTATATCTATACAACATGACGAGCCTATAATAGCTAAGTAATTGTATGTTAAGCTAATTATTTTGTAATTTTTTGTGAGTTGTGGGAAGCAACAGCATTTTCTTTCTTCCACTTATTTCTACGTAGCCATAAGTTCTTTGGCATAAAAATCGTCATCCAAAAAATTACTTGAACATATCCTAACATTTTTAACATTAAAATTGTTCTTTTAATAACACTTTTGAACAAATAAATTGCAAATTTCCTTAATAGTTGGAGAAATAAAGTCGAATAGTTTTTCCTTTTTTACCCACCACACCACAATGAACCATTGTATAAAGTATATAGTATGTATTTGCTTTAAGATGCACTATATTTCAAAACACAACCACAAATATCTCGAGCTAAACCACGAGAAAATGGATCCCAACTTTTGCATTATCTTCCCTACAGTAAGGGACCATTGAGACATTTCCGCGTAACTCTACACAATTTCAGGGTTAGTATTGCCAGTATGCAGCAGTCTCGTACATCCAAACTGAACTTCGCCTACAAATATTTCTAACCATTTATTATTTCGAATAAGGAATTACATGAATGATTAAATTCAATGTGAATCTGGATCATCTATGCAAAGTATAATTGGTCTTTGCCGCAACTTACTCTTGCTGTAAGTTAATTAGATATACATTTTTAAAAAATTATACATACAGTGAGGGTAAAAAATTTGGAACTCCCCGTTTATCTCCTAAAATACTAAGTTTCGCAAGAAAGGCTCGAACTCGTCAAGTTTAATCTTCATTTTTGTAAATTTTAAGAATGTTAATTAATATACAGGTTTGTTCATAAAAACTTCTTTTTTTTAATAGAATGTCCAATTTTTTTTTGTACCCGTATGCTGATATTCAGTCGTTTTAGAAAGAATAGCTTTAAAATATATCTCCTTTCTGGGAAGAGTAAAGAGTGCCTGAAATAATAATAACCTATTAAAGCAACGTGTTATTTACTTAGAAACTGTCACCATTGTGCCAAGTGACATTAATCTGAAAAAGGATTGAGTTGTAATAAATTATTATTTTCATCTGCATAAGATGCATCTTAGTAAAAGAGATCGGATTCAAATACTTATGATGGTTGATTCCGGCGATAAGAAAAGATCTACGGTTGAGGCGTTCGAATTGTTTAATAATTTTCATCAAGATCGACAGCTAATATCCAGGTCTACAGTAAGCAAAATACTAAATAAATTTTGAGAAACCGGATCGGTGTGTAATCAACCAAGAAGAATTGTAAATATCGGCTATAAATCAAAACCGATCATTTTTAAATTGTTCTTGTTCAAGAGATAAACGAGGACGACTCTGACAGGCGTAATAAGTTCTGCGAGAATATGCAAAACATTTGCAATAATGATGCACATTTGGCGCGAAATACCATGTTTTCGGAAGAGGAAACATTTTGTTTAAATAGAACAGACAATCGCCAAAACTGCAGTTATTTATTAACCCAGAACCCGCATTGGATTCAAGAGGCACATGTTCAGTACGAGTAGAAAGTAAATGTATTGGCCGGATTTCAAAACCCTTTTTCTAAAGACAGGTTAAATGGGATATTTGGATTTTTTACAATTTCACTATTTTATATCTTAATGAAAAACATCCAGATGTTCCTGAAAGGGGTATATGGCAGCAACAGGTTATTATTGTTCAAATATAATATGTTTTATTGGGATTGGTCTGTTTTGAATATTTTTGTTCCAAATTTTATATGATAGCTAACAAACTGATCGTAATGATGCCTAAAAGCTAAAACAGAAACTAATACTGATGAATTTCACTAAATCAGTACCTGAATAATTAATTGTTCTCAATAATGAATTTTGTAAAACATTTCGAAAACTACTGAATATCAGGATATTGTATGATACATAAAAAATGCTGAGAATTTGACGTAAAATTCAAAAATCGGAAAAAATTTGAACATTCTTTAAAAAAATTAAATCGACACTTTTCCCGCTCTTTATGAACAACCCTGTATATTAACTAAAATTCTTAAAATTTACAAAATGGAAAAACAAAATTGACGGGTTTGGGCGTTTTTCGGGAAACCACGTATTTTAAGAGATATACGGGTTATTCCATATTCTTTGCCCAGTATTCAAAATTGATATTAATCGCATGACTACTGTAATGTTAGTTATTTAAAAAAAATATTAACAAACTTTTTTAATTTCCGTTTAATTTTATTAAATTTTTCTTATTATTAGAAAATTTAGACCAAAAAATTCGAATGGTAATTTTTTTAGAGTAAATATAATAAAAAAAATTGTAATATTTACTAAAGACACCTTGGAGAAAAGCAAACAAATAAATTTTTAAATACATTTGGAACAAGTTGAAAGCAATATGACAGATTTAGAGAAAAAAGAGGAAGGAATAAAGTTTATTTATAATTATTATTTGCATGTTTTAAGCACTTAAATTTAATTTAACTGTATAGGTATCGCCTTAGGTTATATATTCAGCCATAAACAAATCCAAACTTAGAAATAGCTTGACACCTACACAGACAAGTTAAAAACTTGAAACTTATTAGATACAGCCAAAGGTGTGAAAAACCAATTTCTATGTATATTTCAAGATAAACAGTTTTGCTTGTACAAGGCTTTTAGTTAATTTTAAGTTTATATTTAATACTTATTATCAAAAAAGCCTAGCTAATCTTAATAGCTTGGGAGGCAATATAGGCGTCGAAAGAACTTGTTTCACATGGAATTTATATTTTCAACTGTAACAGTATTACCACCAGCTTTTAGCTCTAGGCCCCATTTTTTTAAAAAAAGATGTCATTAAAATGGTAGTTGGTAGTGCTTCACTTACTAAAGACAAAATGTATATCCTCCTGTACATACAGTGTAGGGTGTGCCAAAGATGCATGCACGACTCTCTTAAAACAATGTTTTATGGGTTTGAAAGCGCCATGTTGCTTGGGATTAATGAAGGCATATTTTTTAAATTAATTTCATTTGTATAAAACAACAAAATTTTTATTACTGTTAAATCAATCACCCAAAAAAAACATTAGTGATAGTGTAATTTTACTCGTATACATCTAATTTTCATTAAGAGTTTACAGGGTTGATTACATTTAAAATATACGGGAAATTTTTTTAATAATTAACTATATACTTTTTAGTTCCTGAATAACTCTTTAGTGATTTTTATTGATAAAACATTTGATTCCTCTAAATTGAACTGATTTTTAGATATTTAAGTTTAAAGTTAGGAAACTCAAAATTTTTGCACAACTTTTTATGTCGCAACACTGAAAAATCTATACCAGTGCAGTACACAACAATAAAGATTATTTCCAAATCTGTAAAATTAAAATTATTAATAGAAGCCCAGTCTCTGTATAATATATTAAAGAAATATGTTATTAAAATGTAAATAAACCTGCTCGCTTAATATAAATATAAAATATTTGTCAGCGAAGTAACGACATGTCGCTGTTAAAAAAACGAAGGTGTTGACCACTAATCGCCTTTGTCAAGATACAAGTGTCAGATAAAATCGATAAACATATACATATGTACAACATGCTATTGTAGCTTGCGGCATATCATATCACGGATTAAAAAAGATAGTCTCATGTCACATTTTAATGACAGTTTTATTAAAAATCATTTTACTACCTGGGATTATTAGTATGTGAGATCATTAAATGTAGGTCGTTGATATTTAAAAATTATTTGACAAAATCATGTTATTTTTTTGTAGTAATATTAACGTTTCATCTTTTGTATCTTTTAAAAATTATTATCCGGTTTAGAAGAAACGGTATATTAGGGAAAGATACAGACATCAGATATTGATAATTAATGGTATATATTTAAAAATACTATATAATTTGGATATACGCATTAGCACTGCTAAACTGCATAATTTAAATTAAATAGTTTTTGGGTATGGATGCACGAAGAAAATTGACTCGCAACTCTAGATGTGACAGAAAGCTCTCTATCTTTACTAAATAAGTTGCATTTTGGCTATAAAAGTAACCCAAAATGAAGCATAATTAATTAAAATTATAATATTTAAAAATATTTAATTAATTTTGAAAGCTATTACGTGTAGCTAAAAAAAAATCATTAACTTTAGCTCAATACCTACTCGGACCTCTTAATTAATTATGCATTGTATTGATGCGCAATATATTTAAGTTTAGAACAGTTTCAAAATTCTCGGATAGTTTATTTAAAAGGTATGCTGATACTCCTAGCGCATTCCTTTTTTCAATCCACTCTTAATTTATATATTTTTTGATCTTGCTGTCCCTTCCTCTAAAACTTTTGTAAATTGGTGTACTTCTGGTATTAAACATTTTTTTTTACAGTAACGCGATAGCGACGACATGCGATATTCATATCGACAAAACATTAAATTACTCACAACTAGACTTAGCTACTTATTTTCAGTGGCGTATTTATGGGAGGGGATTTAGCCCCAACCAAAGTAAACACTCTTGATATTTTTAATGAAGTTTTAGGTTACTAATAAATAAAAATATAAATTTAGTTTTCTAGCGTACTGAATAAATTTTAGCCCCAACCAAAGTAAACACTCTTGATATTTTTAATGAAGTTTTAGGTTACTAATAAATAAAAATATAAATTTAGTTTTCTAGTGTACTGAATAAAGTTCCTGAATAAATATTTAAAGCGTCAGGACCCCGATTTGGTTCTGTAATTCCTGCATCTTTGCCTTGACGGAACATCGGTCACCTAGTTAGGTAGGAAATGGTTCCTTCCCCTATATATATATATATATATATATATATATATATATATATATATATATATATATATATATATATATATATATATATATATATATATATATATATATATATATATATATATATATATATATATATATATATATATATATATATATATATATATATATATATATATATATATATATATTTAATCAAACCAAAGGCATCAAACTAAGTTTGATTTCTTTTTTTGTAGTACTCTACTTTTTAATGGGGTATAAAGAAAATTTAATAATTATGGGCTATATGACAAACAGTTATATTATGCTTTGAAAAATTGGTTCTTCCTTTTTTTCTAATACAGATAAGTTCTTTGTTTAATAAGTCTAATATTTTTTCTTGGATAATGGTTATCTATTAACATTTCTTTAACTTTTTTCGGAGTTTCTGGTCGGTATTCTGGAGAGATTAGGGCGAGAGCCCGGTCAGTTAATCCTATTATCCCATTATTTTTCTGGTTATTTGAATGGTTGGAATTAAAATTTAGGTAAAGGTCCGACCTAGTTTTTTTTGGTATACAATTTAGTTTTTAAGTTGTTATGTGCTAAATTTCTAATTAACGTTAAATCTAAAAAAATTCTTCAATTTCCATTGTGAATTGTGAATTTTTGGGTGAAAATGATTAAAAGCATTTAGTAGTTTATTTATTTTGTCTTCTGGGATAGCAGGTAAACAATTATTAACGAATCTTTTGTAAAATGATTATATTAAAATTAATTTTCTCTATGACAATTTCTTTCAGATACACCATTACAAGTTGTACTACTGTAGTAGATATTGGACAACCCGTTACAGAACCATTTATCTGTTGATAGAAACTTTCCTCATATTGAAAATAATTGTTATTGTGTTATATTTACCGCCTTTATAAAATCTTTTAACTCGAGTTTTGTATATTATTTTAAAGTGTCCCATTTCTTTGGGATTATTTGAGGAACTAATTCGTTAATATTCTAAATAATAAATACCAACATTCCGAACGAATTAGGTCCACAAATAATTGATAAAGCAAGCATATATAGAGTCTTGAAAAAGCTCAACACAATAAGCGAAACGTTGACTTGATATGAAAAATTGTTTTTTACTATTAACCTAGAATGTTGAAATAATTGACTGTTACGCTGATAGATTGAGTGTAATTCTTAGTGGTAGGTGTTTTTTTTTTAATGTTGGCACAAAAATAAATTATTTTTTAAAAGCGGATTGCGTTTAGCCCTGGTTAGTTCCTCCTTTTTTTAGGGTGAAGTAACAAAGCGTATTTATATTAAGACAAGGATTGTTAAAAGAAGAACTCGGCAAGCTTTAATAACTCAATTTTCAAATATACCGTTTTAAATTATTTTTGTACATACCTGCCTTGGTGTGCTAGATAGACATACAATAGAGTCGTCGTTCATTGAGGCAAATATAAATTACGGTCATTATGTATGTTTCACAGCGAATATATTTAATTTGCAAACACTTACAGTTACAATTTAAAAGAAAACAATGTCATTATAATCATTTGTTATTTCACTGACTTCTAATTTACTATAAAGGCCGTCAGATTTTTTGCATTCCTAACAAATAATTATTGAACCTAAGCAAATAAAATATTGAGGAATTATGCGGTATTTATTGACTTATTTATTATAATAAATTGCTGATTTGCAATAATGTTAGAATGTTTAATATTTCACAACGCCTATTACTGATGAGCAACTTTATATAAGAACGAGTGTTTTACGACTAGTTTTTTTTCTTGCTAATATAGCTTAAATGTGACTTGCAACGCAACATTAACATTGCATGAAATACTTTTACTGTGTCCCTAAACTGAATAGAATGGCGTGGGTGGAAAATCTGCTGAAGAATTTTCTGTATTGATAGAAATTAATAATCTTTATTGGACATAAACAGCTGAGAAAAATTGATATACCTTCTTACTTAGTATAAAATTATTACCAGATTTTTGACTAATATTTTTGCTTGTACATTATCTATTTCCCATAAATGTTGAAACTTACTCTCAAATAAGTGCAATAAATAATATGCTGGATTAACCTCTTTAATGATGTGTCACAAATTGGCACTGGTTTTTGAATATTCCGTGAAATTTAACCTAAATTTGGAGTTTGATATATTACATTGTAAAATTAAATAAATCTATGTGAAATAGTTATAATTCAATCAAAATATGGATAATCGCACTTTTACCTACCTTTCTTAGTTTATATAGTTCTTGCCGTTAAAAATATACTATTTCAAGTTACAAATTAACTATATTATCCATAGAGAACATTTTTAGAAAATAGCTTTCGAAAAAAATTCACTAACACATATTTGAAATAGAACGGAAAACTAAAATACCATCTTTCTTTTACTTGCTTTATTTGATATCTTTAACGATAATGTAACTTAATACTTTGTGGCTGTAATAAAAATGTGTTTTTAACAAACGCTTATGTAATAAATTAAATGACTTTATATTATATCCTTTTATTTACTTAACATTATGGATCACTATATCAATTTAACGGTCTTCCTAGATTGTATATTTTGAGACAACAATAAGATCAAAAAATCGGTAAATTTCCTTTATCCCGAAACTTTTCTCAAGTCTTTCCTTTTATTACACGTAGTGCAGTTACACATATATACTCTACCTATGCTACACTTGATTTTTGGGCATAATTTAAAATAACTTCAATAAGTAGTTTTTACGTTAACACACACCGCCATTTTGTTACGTCTTGTTGAATTCGTACCAGTTTATCCTTACATCACATTTAATTTTTCTGCAAAACTCAAAGTCAGTTGAATAGGATTTAAAAAAAAAACATTTAGCCGCCATTTTGAATTCGTATCACAACTATACCAGTTTATTTCTTTACCACACTTAGTGCTTGTACAAAATTTGAAATTAATCTAATAAGCATTTTTTCAGGCTGATTTTTTAAATAATTTATTAAGCCGCTATTTTCTTTTGCTATCTTATATTTTAAAATTTAAGGAAAATCGGATATATAGTTTTTTATAATAATTTTTTTTAACGTTTCACTAGGCCGCTATCTTGTTCCAGCATATTGGATTTTTACCAAAAGATTACCAAGTCTTCCCCATACGACCCTTAATTTTTTACTAGCATATGAAGTAAATCTGATAAGTAGTTTTTAAGCTATGCCAGGAAATGACAGACAGACGGACAAACCGATAGACGGACCGACGGAATTGTTAAAACATATTTTTTGCATCGAAGAGACGGTAAACCTGAAGATATGCAAAACTTCAGAGAGTGATTTTTTCAGGATTACAAACAGTTTATTTGGCCGCTATTTTATTCCGTCATCTTGAAATAGTACCACATTTTTACTGGTTCATCTGTATATCACAATAAGATATAGCACTTAATTTAAAATCAGTGCGTTAAGTAGTTTTTCAGGATAAATTTTTAAATATTTTATTAAGCCGCCATTTTGTGTCGCCATCTTAGATTCGTACCAAAATTTCACTAGTTTTCGTAATTCACGTAACTCTTGATTTTTGTGCAAAATTTTAGATAAAATGGATAAGTAGTTTTTTAATAATAATTGTTTTAACATTTAACTAGGCCACCGTTTTGTTTTGCCATATTGGATTTTTACCAAAATCTTACCAGGTGATCTTTATATGTCCCTTAATTTTTAGCCAAAATTTCAAGTCAATCGGGTAAGTAGCTTTTTCAGCTATGCCCCGAACAGAAAAACCGACAAAGAGACAGACAGACCGACGGAATTGAGAAAACATGATTTGCGGAATCTAGGGACCCTGAAACGTGAATATTCGAAAAACTCGCAGGGTGATTTATTTACGATTACAATATTTAGATATACGTAGATAGTCTAAACAGGGTTTAAATAAAATGCATGATTGATTATTCAATTATATATATTGCAAATTTAGTTCAATTCTTAAGAATTTTCTGTCTAGTCAGTTCTTAGCCATAACTGTTGGAATATAGATGGTATATGGTTAAGATTACTTATTTTTTTACTGACTAAGACAAATTAGAAAATCCTCGAAAATTTTGAAATCCAAATAGAAATGTGAGCCGCAAATTTGGCCAAAATGACCTGACAGTTATAGTGTTCATTTTGTCATATATAATTTTCATTGGGTCAATTTGATTTTTTGTTTGTTTGTGTAGGAAACATAAACCATCCCTAATTTGTTTAAAGAGATGTTGATTATTTTGATATGACTGCGAATGAGTGCTACAATTTTGTAACAAAATCCGTAAGTTTACATAACAATGGAACTCTGAAAGTGTCAAACTTTACACTCATTGATCGATGTAAACTTTAAGGGGCGTATATTTACAACGAAGGGCAGAGTAAGGATTTTTGTCGAGGAACTTGATGAAGCCAAATCAGCTTGGCTGCTCCCCAGAGGTAAACGTAATATAAGCTCCCTCATAGGAGTGCTCGTAGGCCACGGTAGATTGAAAAGGACCTGGCCCTGTTAGGCATAGAGGCAGACTCGCCCTTCACTGCAAGTGGTAAGGAGGAAGAAATTCTGCTACACTACCTGTGTAGATATAAGACTAGACCTTTACTGCAACTAGAGGGACGAGGTCAACGATCTCCTTTGGAAGGATACAGAGCTACGTGAACATTTCGAGCAGATTTAAGGGCACTCCGTAAGTGCACGTTTTGGCCTCCAGACTCCGATCAACTACTACTATTATTGGGTGAAATATTTACATCGGAAACTGGACTACTTTTTAACGCAGGCTTTGTCAGCACGTGGATCATTTAGACTATAGTAAGAAAATGGGCAAGACCGGCGGCAACATTTGCATCTAGTACGGTGAAGAAGATACGGCGGAGCATACGTTGTTTTATTGTCCAAAATGGATTAAAATACGCAACCAAGCAGTTCTAGAAATGTATGAAGAATTGACGCCCGTTAACTTAATAGAACTAATCATGAGTACCCCAGCAAAGTGGGAATATTGGCAAGCACACAATCAGCCGAATCCCTAATCGCCTAGGGTGGACGGGGGACGTGGGCCTAAACTACTACTGTTACTACTGCTACTATTACTGTTACTACTTGTTATCGAATCGAAGAGGTAGTTTTCTATTGTGATAATTAAACAAATGATATCATTAATTAGATATGAAATAATAAAATATTGTTATTTATAACATTGTTATTTTTTTTTTTGTTAAATAAAAAATCTAAAACATAAGGAACTTTGAATTAATATTTTAGAAAATCGCATTTAAAGTTCTGTTTTTAAGTCAAGGCCCCGTGGATAATATTATAGAAAATAGGTTTGTTTGGGATGTGACAATATTTATGATAAAAAATAAATTTTTAATTGAATATTTTTAGATTTATTTAAGACGAAATTCTGTGGTTAATTTTTACAAATAGCGTAAATGGTTACACTTTTCTCTGGTTTCGGTTTTATAACCGACAAAACTCACCTTCCCTTCTTGCATTTTCAAAAATGACCATCAATTTACACCTCTAGATTTTAAATGATTAATTGAAAAACATTTTTTATCTAGACATTTGAAGTACCTATTATTTCTTAAACCTAGACGCGATTCTGGGAGAAAATTAATGGACAGAAGAGAATGCTATATCTGCGAAAGGACAGGCGATATCTCAATTGATATTAAAATAAGCAAATAGAGGCGACTTTTGTCTGTTGCTCGCTTATACCGCATGCTTCAAGTTGGGTGGCCGAGGGCTCGCTATTTTACCCACGCTACTCTCATTAACCTCTTCTCTTCACTGACCGATGCAATTTTAACATGTTATAATTTTATGCAAATCTGAATATAGATATTAAAATATTCTGCGAAGCAGTTTCAAAATCCTCTAGTATAAAACGCCCGAATGAAGGGGTCCTTAAACTAAAAGCAGATAAAACGTATAATCTTAGTAACAAGATTTGGTTATTGGCTTATTTGTATGGCATCTAATATATGAACTTTTAACATGATTTTGCCTAATTTTTTTATTATTATTTCATAATTGGTAAAATTTAGTACTGATGTAGGACAACTCTCTGTCAGACAGATATTTAAATAATATTAAATGTAAACTCTAGCATAGATATTTAGAGATCTTCAGTATTCAGGTATAAAAAATTGAGGTACCTCGCCTAGGAAAAACAACCAGTAACCGCCCACTAAGATATTAATAAATCGAACGAATTTAAATTAATATTATTTTAATCCCAACCCATTGTTAAAACCATAGAATAGAAGAATAAGAAAAAGTTCATCTGGCAATGGCAACTCACAGGTCAGCTAAAAAACCGTTATTTGTAATGATTTTAATTCATACCTGCAAAAAAACGAAAATTTACTTTTATCAAATTCTTTCCAAATTAGGCCATTTTACTAATATGAGCAAAATAGAATAAACAAAAAGTTACAAATAAATTCATCACATCAATTGTGTCGCCATTTAATTAAAACGCACCCGATAATATTTACTTGTTGCTACAAGAAGCGTGGCTTTGGTCTACTTGGTTTAAAATACAATACAAAAACTATGCTTCAAAGAATCGAATAGGATAGCCGGGTAATTCTCTGAAATCGAATTATTTATCTATATATATATATATATATATATATATATATATATATATATATATATATATATATATATATATATATATATATATATATATATATATATATATATATATATATATATATATATATTTATACATATATATATATATATATATATATATATATATATATATATATATATATATATATATATATATATATATATATATATATATATATATATATATATATATATATATATATATATATATATATATATATATATATATATATATATATATATATATATATACATATATATGTTGATTTTTACTCCTTCACGGATGGAAAAATACAATGTGTTTTCATTCCGGGTGTACATCCGTTCACTACTGTCGTTCTGAAAAGAACAGTTTTGCTGACGTTTCGCCAAAATCACATTTGGCATTTTCGAAGCTTTCTTTCTCGCGTCCGAATAGAGACTGGAGTGTTGGTGACTGCGACGCTTCCTTTTATACCCCCACTCGGGGCCGAAGGTTATATCTGCGCAGGCGTTGGTCGTTATTTATGTTTTTCGGATGGTGCTGTTGTTGTTGCGCTAATTGCGCTTGAGTTTTTGCGATTTTAGATTTGTCTATTATTGTCTTCCATACTGTTGGTAGTTTTAATGATTCGTCCCTTTTATTTAAATCACCTTGCTTTTCAATTTCTATGGCTTCTCGGATTATTCTGGTCTTATAATGTTCTATATTGGCAATCTCCCTACACCCATCGAAATTTATTTTATGGCCGGTTTCCTGATGATGTAGGAATAAAGCTGAGGTTGTTTGTTTATTTGTGATGCTGAGTTTATGCTCTTCCACTCTTGCTGATATTCGCCTGTTAGTTTGCCCTACGTACAACTTTTCACAGTCCTGGCACGGAATACTGTACACTCCGTGGTTTTCCAGTTTGATTTTATCTTTTGGGTTTCCGAGTAGTTTACCTATAGTTGTTTGTGGCTTGTGTATTGTTTGTATTTGTGTTTCCTCAGAATTCCTCCGATTCTGTCTGTTGTGCCTTTTACATATGGTAAGACTACTCGTTGCTTTCCCGGTTCATATTTTTTGTTGTTTGTTGTTCGGGAAACTTGTGCATTAATAGCTTTCTCTATGGTGCGATTTGTGTAGCCATTTTTCTTTAAAGCACTAGATATTACCTTAAGTTCGTTTTGTCTCGTCTGTGTTTTAGTTAGTCGCACGGATCTAGATATTAGAATATTTGCCACAGCTTGAATTTGTGCTGGGTGATGATGTGATTTTGCATTTAAATATCTGTCTGTATGTGTTGGTTTTCTATACACGGTGTATTCGAAATGTCCGTTATGTAGTTTTGTGACCAAAACATCTAAAAATGGTAGTTTGTTGTTTTCCTCTAACTCTAGAGTAAATTGTATTCTGGGGTGGATTGAATTTACGTGAGTCAGAAATTTTCGAGCTCTGCATGACCATGTTGCCATATAATAAATATGTCATCCACATAACGAATCCATAATTTGGATTTTAAACTTGCTTTCTCAAGAGCTTCTTTCTCGAAGTATATCATAAATAAATTCGCGACTACTGGTGATAGCGAGGACCCCATTGGAGCACCATCCATTTGTTTATACATTTGCCCGTTGACAGAAAAATAAGTATTTTTGAGGCAATGCTCGAGAGTTCTATTATATGTGCCTGGAAATCCTCGTTCATAGCAATCTTGTCCAGTGCTTCGTCGATGGGAATACTGGGATATAACGATTTGACATCTAGGCTTGCTATGATGTCGTTTTTTTCAAGGACGATATCTCGTATAATTCGAGTGAAATGCTCCGAGTTTTTTACAAATGAATCAGCTTTTTCTACAGTTGGTTGCATAATTTCAGAAAGGTATTTCTCCAGTTTTTGTAGCGGCGAATTAACAGCACTAACAATAGGTCTGATAGGCGCGCCTGGTCTGTGTATTTTTGGTAAACCATAGAGTTTAGGACATCTGCTCGACTTTTCCCGTGGTATAATTTTTTGTTGAATTTCGGGGTTTATTGGTGAACTTTTTATTTTATTTTTAGTTGTTTTTTCTAGGTACGTTGTCGGGTCCCTTGGAACAGGCCTATAACAATTGTCTTGTAGGATATCCTGGATTTTTTGTACGTAATCTTGAGTATTCATAACCACAGTTGCGTTTCCTTTATCTGCTGGAAGGATTGTGATGTTTTTATTTTTTCGGAGGTTTATTAGGGCCCTTTGTTCAGTGGCATTTAGGTTTTGTTTTGGTGTTTTGCTTGATCTTAAAATTCTTGCCACCTCTTGTCGAATCTCCTCTGCTTTTGTTTCTTCAGAGGAGTTCCACTCCAGCTATTATTTCTTCTTTAGGGATTTCCTTAGAGATATCGCAAAATTAAAACCCTTACTCAGTACGGATTTTTCACTTTCTGAGAGACTGTAGGATGATATATTATGTACTAATTTATCGACGTCTACTGACGATCTTTGTGGCTGACTCGACTTTCTTAGAAGATTGTCATACTTTTTCGAAAGTTTATCTGTCTTAATATTCTTATTTGTTTCTGTTCGCCAAAAAGCCAAAGTTTCTATGCGATTCCACAATAAAGGGTGAATGATGTTACTTAGTTTAAGGTGTAACTTTAAAAGTTCTTTCTCTGTCTCGGCTAGTTGTTTTCTAGTTTGATGGATTTGTTCTTTTAATAACGCCTTACTAGCATTTTGAAGTATGGTGTTAGTTTTTCTAGTTTTAGTATGATAAGACAACCGTGTAAAAGTAGGAAGTAAATCGCTGTCACGACACTTAATTTGAAAGGTTAGATCACATAAAAGATTAGTTTTCTTACCTCTCAGTCTCTCATACATCTTATATATATATATATATATATATATATATATATATATATATATATATATATATATATATATATATATATATATATATATATATATATATATATATATATATATATATATATATATATATATATATATATATATATATATATATATATATATATATAATATATATATATATATATATATATATATATATATATATATATATATATATATATATATATATATATATATATATATATATATATAGATATATATATATATATATATATATATATATATATATATATATATATATATATATATATATATATATATATATATATATATATATATATATATATATATATATATATATATATATATATATATATATATATATATATATATATATATATATATATATATATATATATATATATATATATATATATATATATATATATATATATATATATATATATATATATATATATATATATATATATATATATATATATATATATATATATATATATATATATATATATATATAGATATATATATATATATATATATATATATATATATATATATATATATATATATATATATATATATATATATATATATATATATATATATATATATATATATATATATATATATATATATATATATATATATATATATATATATATATATATATATATATATATATATATATATATATATATATATATATATATATATATATATATATATATATATATATATATATATATATATATATATATATATATATATATATATATATATATATATATATATATATATATATATATATATATATATATATATATATATATATATATATATATATATATATATATATATATATATATATATATATATATATATATATATATATATATATATATATATATATATATATATATATATATATATATATATATATATATATATATATATATATATATATATATATATATATATATATATATATATATATATATATATATATATATATATATATATATATATATATATATATATATATATATATATATACCGGGTGTCAACGATATCGTTTTACACGATGCCATTCAATTGCTTTTTAGGTTAGGATTTTTTTATTTGGGTTAACGAAATATGGTATTAAGACACATATTTTTCATGAAAAAACAATTGAATATTACTGCCAGTTTTTCCGATATCAGAACCAAGTTAAGAATTTCAAATGGAACCCTGTATACTATTTTACATAGTTTGATAGAGCTTAGAATTACCTTTTCAATGACATCACACGTTATTTTTTTTTTCAAAATGGAGGACCAGGAAGCGCTTTTTCAAAATTCATAATGGCGGTCGTTTCCCGATACCGATGAAATTTTTGTTTAACAAATTATTAAAATATTAAACAAAATCGGGTTTTCAATGGATTTTAATCAAATTTAAAATCAAATTTTTATTTTATCACAAAATGGGTCAAGTTTAATTTTTTCTCTAAAATGTGAACTTTTTCTTAAATTTTCTCACAGATTTTAAATAGAAAGTTGTATTTATCAAATATTAGTATTAAAGTATATCTTATTAGCCACACGAAACCGCATAACAAGCCGTATTTTTGCTTTTTGTTTCAGAAAAAATTGACAAAACCTTGCCGATATACATGTTTCCTAATACATAACATGAAACAAACACACACATATTATTAATCAGAAAATCCTGGAATATTTTTTATTGTTTATTGATAAGTAATTTTGTATTATTTTGACATTTTATGACTGTTGTCTTATTTTAGGAAAGCGAGAAAAAATCACAAGTAGTATTAATTTTATTTTACAGGTAGATACGGTGCAGTAACATGAAAGATGACTTAACTAAGATAAGTAGGCCTTGGAAACAATTGCATAGGGATGCCATTATAATTTTCATTAGATTTAACCAGAAACGTCAAAAGTACTGTTTTGTATCGACATTTCTGATAACTTTCGTTACATTTATTCAAGAGAACATCAAATTGACATGCTCCTTATTTATGGGGAATGTCGCAAAAATTCAAGGGAGACAGAGAGATTATACCAGGAACGCTTTCCGAATCATGACGCTCCTTCACATGCATATCATCCTTCGCTAGTACAACATTTAAAAAATGAAAATAATGGTGGTGTCCATGCTAATGGCAATGATGGTTTCGTAGTAAGCGAAGAAGTGGAAACAAACGTTTTAGCGTACATCGAGTATGACCGTACAGCTTCCCTTCGTGAATTAGGCAAACAGTGCAATACGTCCCATGAAAGCGCCAGAAAAATTTTAAAAAAACACGGGTTTAAATCGTTTAAGTATCAAATTCACCACCACCTATTTGAAAATGACTTCCAAAGACGACTTATTTATTGCAATTGGTTTTTAGATAATTATAGAATAAGTCCTGTGTTTCATCATAAGATTATTTTTTCGGACGAATCAAGGTTTACTAATCTAGGAATGTTTAATAGAAATAATTTTCGTTATTGGGCAAAGGAAAATCAAAGATTAGTAAGAGAAGGTGCCTTCCAGGAACGTTTTGGAGTTAATGTTTGGTTAGGCGTTGTAGGACTAAGCGTTATTGGTCCAATATTATTCCATCTTTAACTGGCGAGATGTATTTGGTCGAAAATAAAATTGAACATTTTATAAATAAAGCAAAATGATGAATTAGTTTACCAACAAATTATTCTTGATTACTTGAATGAACGATTTGGTGAAAACTGGTTGGGAACCAATGGACCAATTCGATGGCCAGCGAGGTCGCCTGACCTAACCCCGCTTGATTTTTCTATATGGGGTCATCTGAAAGAAAAAGTGTATGCAACTCCTGTAATATCGTTGGAAATATTAGAAAATAGAATAAGACGAGCCGTTGAGAGTATCTCAGAACAGCATTTACGAAACCTGCTCGCGGAAAATGTTGAGAGAGTTACACTATGCCAAGAACAAGGCGGACAGCGCATAGAACATTTAATTGAGTGACTTTTGTATTAATTGTGAAAGTTTGATTTTAAATTAACATTAAACCCAATAAAAACCCCCATATTTGTTTATTATTTCTACCTATAATTCAAAAATATCTTCGGTGTTAGAAAATGGCCGCCATATTGAATTTTGAACAAAAGCTTCCTGGTCCTCCATTTCGAAAAAAATCAACTTGTGATATGTCAATGTAAAGGGAATTCTAAGTTCTATCAAACTGTGTGAAAAAATATACAGGGTTCTTTTTAAACTTCTTGACTTAGGTCTAGGTATTTCCGGAAAAACCGAAAGCATACCGGTAAAATAAAATTAATACTACTTGTGAATTTTTCTCGATTTCCTAAAATAAGACAGCAAAAATCATAAAATGTCAAAATAATACAAAATTGCTTATCAATAAAAAATGTTCCGAAATTGACTGATTAATAATATGTGTGTGTGGGTGTGTGTGTTTCATGTTATGTATTACGAAAAATGTATATCGGCAGAGTTTCGTCAATTTTTTCTCAAACAAAAAGCAAAAATACGGTTTGTTATGCGGTTTTGTTTTTGTTTTTTGTTTTTCTCAGTGTAAATATGTAACGAAAGTTATCAGAAATGTCGATACAAAACAGTACTTTTGACGTTTCTGGTTAAATCTAATGAAAATTATAATGGCATCCCTATGCAATTGTTTCCAAGACCTACTTATCTTAGTTAAGTCATCTTTCATGTTACTGCACCGTATCTACTGGTAAAATAAAATTAATACTACTTGTGATTTTTTCTCGCTTTCCTAAAATAAGACAACAGTCACAAAATGTCAAAATAATACAAAATTACTTATCAATAAACAATAAAAAATATTCCAGGATTTTCTGATTAATAATATGTGTGTGTTTGTTTCATGTTATGTATTAGGAAAAATGTGTATCGGCAAGGTTTTGTCAATTTTTTCTGAAACAAAAAGCAAAAATACGGCTTGTTATGCGGTTTCGTGTAGCTAATAAGATATACTTTAATACTAATATTTAATAAATACAACTTTCTATTTAAAATCTGTGAGAAAATTTAAGAAAAAGTTCACATTTTAAAGAAAAAATTAAACTTATCCCATTTTGTGATAAATTAAAAATTTGATTTTAAATTTGATTAAAATCCATTGAAAACCCCATTTTGTTTAATATTTTAATAATTTGTTAAACAAAATTTCATCGGTATCGGGAAACGACCGCCTTATTGAATTTTGAAAAAGCGCTTCCTGGTCCGCCATTTTGAAAAAAAAAATAACTTGTGATATGTCATTGAAAAGGTAATTCTAAGCTCTATCAAACTATGTAAAATAATATACAGGGTTCCGTTTGAAATTCTTAACTTGGTTCTGATATCGGAAAAACTGGCAGTAATATTCAATTGTTTTTTCATGAAAAATATGTGTCTTAATACCATATTTCGTTAACCCAAATATAAATATCCTAACCTAAAAAGCAAATGAATGGCATCGTGTAAAACGATATCGTTGACACCCGGTATATATATATATATATATATATATATATATATATATATATATATATATATATTATATATATATATATATATATATATATATATATATATATATATATATATATATATATATATATATATATATATATATATATATATATATATATATATATATATAGCTCTCATGGAATGCAGAGAAATGCATGGAACAACACACACGTTAACCCAAATATAAATATCCTAACCTAAAAAGCAAATGAATGGCATCGTGTAAAACGATATCGTTGACACCCGATATATATATATATATATATATATATATATATATATATATATATATATATATATATATATATATATATATATATATATATATATATATATATATATATATATATATATATATATATATATATGAATATATATTAAGCTCTCATGGAATGCAGAGAAATGCATGGAACAACACAAAGAATTGAGGGCACAAGCCAGAACCAGAAAACAAATGATAGAATATGTCGAAACATGCAAAACACTCCGAATGAAAATGCGAGCAGACATCAGAAAGTTTAGCAACAAATTAGTAAAAACAACTATCTCAAATAACAAGAGCCTGAAGGCCGTTAAAAGATAGTTACATTGCGGAAAACAACAAATCCTTGCTATGCAAAAAACTGACGGGACGATGACTAGAAATAAAGAGGAGATACTGCAAACCAAAAAGTCTTTCTATGAGGACCTTTACCACGACGAACAACGCTACTTAGATGTTCCTACATTGACGATGTGTCACCTATCACGTCAACGGAAGTGGAAGCATCCATAAAAACCTTAAAATATGGACGAGCTCCTGGACCAGATGGAATAACATCAGAAATAATGAAACGCACAGACCCTGAGACATGGGAAGTTCTAATAAAACTATATATACAACTAGGGTACTAGGGTAGATGGACGGAAACGAAGTGTGCACCAGCAGGATGATCTTTTGCCCAAGCTGTTCTCGGCAACCTTAGGGTGCATGTTTCGTACGACTGATTGGGATGACTAAGGAATTAATATCAAGATCTTAACTATTTACGATTTGCAGAAGATATCGGACCTAGAAAGTTCCCTTCAGGAATTGATTAGGCAGAGCCAAGATATAGGATTAAAAATGAACCTTAACAAGACCAAGGCCATGGGAGGAATTTGTAATAACCAGAGAACAGTCCACATGGACAACAGGATATAGACCTGGAAATATCTAACCGAATCAGGAAGGGATGAGCAGCTTTTAGACGAAACCATCATATACTTAAATTCAACACGAATGAGAGCTGTCCACAATGACATACGCATGCCAGACCTGGGTTTTGAAATCTAAGTCATTCCAAAAGCTGCAAACGGCTCATCGCTCTATGGAACGATCTATGATAAGCATCACCAGACGGGACAGAAAACGCAATGAATGGGTTCGAAATCAAACTAGGGTCAAAGATATAATCAAAACAATATACCAATATTTTCAGCCCTCTCCTTGCAACCTCTTAATTTTTAGGCACCTTAACTTTTTTTTAAATGGCAACCCATTTAAATACTTGAGGACAGTGTTTTTCCCACATTTGGTTGTTTATTTGGCAAATACCTACATACACCAAATAATAAATTCAGTTACTCTTTCAGTTTAATCATTGAATTGTAAGAAAGTGTTAGTATTTTGGAACTTTGATATTTTTGAATTATGGTGCTCTCAAAAAGGCAGCATGTTTTGAAGAAAAGTAAGGAGCCAGGATGAAGTTTGTGTGTTGTATTTCACAAATTTGAAGAGCATGGGACAGTTAGCGATTTACCTAAAAAGGGTCGACCACCCGCTTTAACTAGAGACAAAAAAACTTGGTATACTCCTATCAGTACAAGAAAGTCCAGATTCTTCAACCTTTGCTCTAAATAACAAGGTTACTGAAGCTTCTGTACAGCTTGAAGATGACTACGGTAAGAGATTTCAATTCTGTGAAGAAATTATGGAAAGTTGTGTGTGGGTGTGGTGGGGGGCACCCCCTTCTTAATTTACTCCCCCTCTGTCTACGCTAGTGAAATTTATTATACTCAAATTATTGAAACATCCAATCTGAACCTCTATCGAAATATGAATAAATGCATATTGATAATTTTATGTGTTTTTTGAAATTAGTTTTTTTTCTCTCTTAAAACAAAGTATCAATCAATGCTTAGCAACATTTGTACTGACGACTACATTCAAAAGCAATAGGAATAGAATTATCATTATTGTCTAAAACTATCAAATCTATAAGGAACGAAGGAATTATAATAAGCAAATTTATGGATGTCGCAGCCATATTTTAATACGCTAAACAGACATTCGTATGATAATGGTTCCGGGTGTTAGTGCTTATAAGCACGCCTTCAATCTGGTATAATATTTGCACAATATGAATCTCAGATTAAACGTGAATATATTGACGCCTGTCTATACAAAACAGACGGAGGCTAAATACATTTTAATACGAGAAAATATTGATGTCCGATTATACATTGTTTAAAATAAATTATTTCCATTAAAAATCCAGCAATAGACTTAACTACTTTATCATACAGGTTTCACGTTAATTTTCTTTATTTTTTTAGTATCTCGGCAACTTGGCTGTGGAAAACAATTGAATAATTGTTATTTCACCTAGCCCTAAAAACTAAATTAGTGTTTATACAGGATGTAAATTAATTTTGCTCAATGCCGAGAGATAAATTAATTCATAAAAATAAGAAAACACTTTATAGCGGTCTATGCAGAACGATTCCCAAGGCGGTTAGAGCACATTTTCCAAAATGCCGGGGGGCAAGTGCTCCATCTTGAACCCTCTCTGAGCGCCTATGTAGGGGTCCGCAAACGCTTCGTTTTCTAGATAGAGGGTATTAAAGATGCAATATTTGTTTTTACTTTTTATGATAAAGTAAGAGGCTTAGCTAAGGTCAATGGGTGGGAGGGCCGAAATTTATATTTTTATTAATACAGAACAGCCTTTTTAATCTGGACATCCAGTAATCCAGTCACCGAGTTGCGCGACTCATAATCCGAATACACCTCGTTAATCTAAATGCGGGCTGTGACCGAAAATACGCGAAAACGGATTTTCAGATTCCACATTATTTTTTTATCAAGTTAGTGAGTTTAGTTATTGCAAAGGATTAAAAAAATAAACCAAACTAAAAACTTTTCAAATAAATTACATTATCTAGATATATATATATATATATATATATATATATATATATATATATATATATATATATATATATATATATATATATATATATATATATATATATATATATATATATATATATATATATATATATATATATATATATATATATATATATATATATTCTGACTTATTCTACATTTCTTATTAAGAATCTAGGCAAATCTGAAGTCACCAATTTATAAAATTATTTTGCCGAATGCTTTGCATCACTGCAAGTAATACAACTGTGAAAAAAACTGAAGAACATTATAATAAAACTTCACTTTCTATCTACATTTTCTTCTTATAATTGAGAAATTAATTTTAGTATTCTAATAGAATTAATACATAATAATCACTATATGCTTAAAAATTGCATCAAAAATAATACTGTTGATCCTTCGGATTGATAGAAGAGAAAGCTTTTTCTCAATTTTCTCGTTTGTCAAATAGGATAGCCAGATAATAGCCTAAAACCATTTCTTATTGGTATATTTATATCGAATAATAATATAGAGGGTGTACCTTTAAAACCAAACATAGTTTATATTCATTTTCAACCTTATTATGATTTTTAAACATTTTTGTTTCTTACCCTTAAGACAAGGAAAATCCTACTTTTGAAGTTTCTTGGTATGTCCTATAGCTAAAGCTCTAACTGATAAAATATATATAAAAATTTTATTAGTTTTGAGAAACCGAATGTGTTATATATACAGTGTTTTAGTAAATAAGTGCGACAAACTTCAGGAGGTAATTCTGCATGAAAATAATGACAGTTTGCGATATAAACGTATGTCCGCAACTGATTCGTTTTCCGAGATATGGGTTGTTAAAGTTTTTGTTAAAATCTGACGATTTATTTATTGCTCTAAAACCGGTCGATATATGCCAATGAAATTTGATGAGTCATAAGAGTGCTCATACGGGTAAGCATCTCAATTTAAGAAAAAAATGGCACTCCACTAAGACATTTCAAATTAAAATTTTTGATTTCCTCGTTCAATTTTTAACAAAAAATCTGTCTTGCCTTTTCTCGTATGAAGAGCGGTTTTTATGTAAAAAAATAAAACATCTTAACGCGTATTTTTCATTTCTTTAATACATTATCAAGAACTATCTCATACAATAATATTAAATCAACAATAACAGAAAATAACACTAATAATAAATAAATAAATAATATATATATATATATATATATATATATATATATATATATATATATATATATATATATATATATATATATATATATATATATATAGATTTCACGCCACCATTTTTCTGAATGGTATGATCCATGATTTGGGAAAATAAAATTTCATCAGATGTCTCGAGAGAACATTGCTAAATTTTACTTATATTAAAATTATAAAAAAAATCCAAGAGACAAACTCATGGTCAACAGAGCGTGCGATATCAATGTTCTAAGCTTTTTGAACACTGGAGAGTGGACATGGAAAAATATTAAAACTAATAAAAAAGGAAAAAAGATGAGCGCCACCAATTTATGACGGCCTAAATAGGAAAGCCCTCGGATATTTTCGGCACTTGCTAGTTCTTGATTCCTTCAGTCCGTTTAAATGTTAATTTAAATCCAAATTTATTAAAAAAAAATTGAAATTTATAATAAAGAGAATTATTTACAAAAAAAATGTAATAAAGTTTTTTTTTTAAATATAAACCTGAATAAAATAGGCAAGAAATTTTGTGAGCTAAATGAAAGACGGAAAGTCAAAAACAATATGATCTATTAAAATAGAAAAGGTAGTTTCAGTTAACGACTGTTTTTCTTTTACAAAACATATGCACTGTCACTATATCTGTAATGTAATATAAAAAAAAGGTCACCAATTAAGACGCTTAATGCGGCGATATATCAGCTGCACCTGGTAGAGAGTGTACTAGTAGACAAGACCTAAGATGCTCTAAGTCAGAAAACGTTACTCATTCACGTCGGAGGAGACCCCCATACTAGACCCTAACAAAACAAAATGTTTTCTAGTATTTTTCATAATAATATACAACCGTTAAGCTGGGATAGCCCTATCAGCGGCACAACCGTTTTTTTTTTACTTTTACGTAAAATTAATTGTACCCTATGATCCAGATCCATTACATCTCCCTATTTCCCTCAACTGCGGTCATGATAACGGCAAAATTAAGTTAATAGGCGACTGACAAAAACTGGGTTTTGCGCACATATACTGCTAGCTTCAAGTTAGATTATTTAGACTCTACATAACGGCCATTCGATGTGAGACGAAGATTCCTAGGGGACGTGGGTGTTACGAATCTTTCCTCTGGGCCGGCTTATCTAATAAGGCCCAGAGGTCGTATGGTGACCAAAGAGTTAGGGGAACAGATGTGCTTTATGGAGATATATAAATAAATTAAATATTTAATTAAGAAAACCAGGGAGACCGGGAGCTTTTGGCTCGCAATCGGGATATTCCACTAATAATGTCTCAAAACTGGAATATGACATTAAATCATCTGGAAGAGTCGCCCCAGTCAGACGGAGAGCAATATAGGTAAATGCACATTGAGCCTAAGTTGCAAAAGCGATTTCGCTCTTTTTAGAGCTCAGCGGGCACGCATAAACTAGCAAGTCCCATGTAGGGCAAGAGCACAAAATTAAATCACAGAAACAACTATTCCACTTGCTAATACCATGACCAGCATTAAACTACAATATTGACGTCTGACTTTCATTGGGATGATGAGCTTCAAAAAGAGATAAATGACGACCGTCGTTTAACTGTTAACTAAAATGGATCATTGCGCCTGCGTCATTACGGGTCATGGTCCAGACAAGGATCGTAGTGTTCTTGTTATGAAGTTAGTGTTCTAAATAAAATCTATTATCGTTATTACTCCTAACGAAAGTTAGAGCGCACCAGTATAATTTAATGCAGGTCATCCTATTAGCCAGAGGAGTAGCTGTTTCTGTGAGTCATTTTGTGTTTTCGTTTTCATTAACTAATATCTCTAAGTGATGGTTTGGCGTGAGTTTTAAATTTGTATTACTTCATAGTTTAGTTGGATAATTTTTTTAAAATTTTTCTCTAAATGCAAAAGTTTTTAATATGTTATTCGCGAGTCTTAATTGAAAACACCTTACTGTCTAAACTACTGTCAACAATTCCACGAGTTCAAACATGAAACCAGGCATCTCAAGTGCTTAGACCTTGTTTACAGGCTACATGCATCTATTAATTTAACCAAAAATTTTCCACAACATATCTTTTTTTTTTACAGGCGACTAGAAAGGTTAAACACAATTAGATCTATAGATTGTCTCTTTTCAGAATTCCTATACTCAAAAATTCGAAAATATCACGTTACATGTTAGGTACAATCAGAATAAAATTGAGAAGAAATTAATGAGATAATTTATAATCCAGTCTGTAGCCGACCGACTAATTGTTTTTTGACGGTGGCGGTGGCATATAAAACGCTTAATTTATGTTGTGAGAAAGTTGGCACATCAATCGGATCTCATCAGCAGACCGTATTTGTTTTATATCAATATTAATATAACCTCTCTATTAACTTAATGATTACTGTTTTAAAGGCACCTGCGAAACTAGATAAAAGCTGACGTTTTGTAAAACATATCATTTGTATATGGATATTCTTATAAAATAATATTATGAAAGCATAGATTTGAAAATGACTAAGGGTATATTTTTAAATATGCTATTAACGTTACAAATCGTAAAAGTCACGAAGTATTTTTGTTTCTATGGGAAAGTGCTTACGTGAGCCTTTGTTAAGATCGATTTTAAATATTGACAGAGCTAACAATTATTTTTAATCATTAAATTATAAGTCTTTTTCAAAAAAATGTAATTCAATTATAAATTACTTTCATTTGTAATTAAATATTCAAATACAGGGAGTGCTTCTAGTCTTTAGGTGCAGAGCGGTGGCTCGTCTTTCACAGAGCGTTTCTTAGTTGTTTGGGGTTCTCCAGAGATACTAATATTAAACGGTAGAGGAATAGGTTGTGATCTGTGAAGCAATATCACCCAACTCTTAAACTAGCTAAAGGTTTCATTGCTGGAGCTGGACTGTCTGCAAGTTCTACGATAAATTTGCCTGTACCCCCGTACAAAATTTTACTATTTCCAGATAACACAGATTATATAGGCATATAATAATTTGGAAATAATTTAGATAAGTCCTATAAATTGTAATTTATTTATGTCTTCGGTATAGACACCTCTATCAAAGTTGTTTTTCTCCCTTTTATCTACTAAATGTTAGTTTGATCTGTCGAAACAGTGCGGTCCCAATAGAACTTGTAGTGATTATTTTTTTAAATTGGCTCAGGGTTGTAAATATGATATGACACTCTTTGTTCCTGAGAGAGCTGTAATTTCTCTGCTAGTTCTTGGTGCAGAATTTTGGCTAATGCATCATGTCTCAACTTGTATTCAGTCGCAGCAAACATTTAACATCCCCCTGTTGTATGGTCTCTGACATCCACATCCATACCTGCAGCTGTCATTTACCACTGTGGCATCTTTCGTTATATATTTCAAGTTGTTTCTGATTGGAATTACGTGATCTTGTATGGCAACTAGGAAACCCTCCGTTTTAGGAAACATACGTCCCGACGTCAACCAGTCATTCGACGCTATGTTGTCGACGTAATCCTGACTGACTTCATTTAAATGTCTGCCATGCAGAAGCTTTTCCCTCCAACTCTCCAGTTTCACATCTACGGGTTCTTGATGAGTTGAAACTTGCTGCTCTTTAAGCTGCAAAGGCGTAAAGTGATCCGAATCACATATAATCCGATGTAAGTCAAATGTGTGTGTTTTTTGTTAAAAATAGCTTCGAAGTTTGGTGACTTTCAGATATCTGTTATTCTTCTTCCGCCTTGATGCCGTGGAATTGTCGTTCGTTCTATGACACTTACATAATGACTTACTGATGTCAGTGTTGGACCATTTCCCAAATGAATAGCCAAGCACAGAACAGGCGTAGGGGTTAATTGTCCTAGATATATTTTTGCTGTTAAGTTTGGATTTTAGCAATTGTCGTATTCTTCTTGTAAATTCGCTTGTCAGTTCATCCTTCATTACTCGGTGATTTATACACTGCCTTACTTTATAACAAGATATTTGTAGGTATTTCCATATCGCATTGCTTCTCAAATCTATCTTCTTGAATCCAGCCCTTCTTTATACTGACAGTTCTGCGCTTATCTAGCCAAACCGCACTGTAGAGAAATTCTGGACAATTTTGAGCATCTGATTCAGCTGGTTCTTGGTAGCTGCCATTAGTTTTAAATCGTCCATATATAAAAGACTTTATTTTTTATTTATTGTTTTTTTTTGATACTAAGCCCATAACAAGTAGAATTTAAAAAGTTAGGCAGAGGGTTCAGTGCAATACAAAATCACAGCGGACTCAGTGAATCACCTTAAAAATGCCTCTCTTTGTTGGTAGAGAATTAGTTTTGATGTCAGTATTGGTACCATCAAGAACTAGAACACATTAAGTGGGATATTCTGGAATTATCTGAAACTAAGTTAAAGGGAAACAGATCAACAATTTTGAATTCAGGCCACCTTTTATACCAAAACAATCATAATATTAATTCACGGGGTGGTACGGCCATATTAGTTGAAAAACTGAAACATCTCGTAACAAAAATGCAAGCTGTCTCTGATCGAGTAGTATAGATAATGCTCCAGCTTAACAGAAAGTACACCCTACAAATTGTTCAAGTGTATCCTACCGGCACTTCTTCAGACGAAAAAATTGATCAACTTCATGAGGACATTTCGCTAGCTAGAAGAAATGACAAAGCTAAATTTTTCATAGCGATGAGGGATTTTAATGCTCGAATAGGTAAAAAACAGCCTGGAGATCCTCCACATATTGCTTGGGACGAGAAATACTAAAGGTGAACGCGTCTTTGAATATCTTCAGAACGAAAATTTGTTTTGCTTAAACACATTTTTTAAAAAACCTCGTGAGAGAAAATGGACCTGGATAAGCCCGGATAGCAGAACCAAAAATAAAATCGACTATATTCTGTTAAATCATAAGCATTTGTTACGATACCTCTGTCCTCACTAGATTCAGTATGGGAAGTGACCATCGATTAGTTCGCTCAGGGATAGTAATTAAGACGCAAATTGAGAGGAACAAAATTATGCGATGCCAGATGAATTCATCTAGTGAAGAAATTTTGAAACATGCGGGTGAATTTCAGAATATCTATCAAACTCTAACATCTACAAAAACACTAGCAGAAATGGAATTGAATGAACTAACCTCAAGAATTACCAGCAGTATTCAAATAGCAACAAAGAAAATATGTACCACCAAGAAACAAAAAAATAGCAAACTCAGCCCAAACACACTAGCACTAATGGCACAACGAAGAGAAAAAAGCCGAGGTCGAGCTTAATTTGGTTAAACGAGAAATTTGGAAAGAAATGAGAGCCTATAATACCCAACTTATCCACAATATAATAGAGGATAACAAAAACATGAGGGTGCTTAAGTCAAGAATATGTCAAGGTACAACAAAAATATCAAACAAATTATCGTGACTAAAAATAAGGAAATTGTGGCTACCATTAAGTCCTTCTACAGATTGCTTTACAGCGCGTCAGTTCCAGAACCCCAAAATTATGAGAAAGTCGTCTTCAAGATATCTCCGAGATCACAAAGGTAGAGATACGAAATGCCCTAAACCAGAAAATAGTTATTAGAGTACATTAAAATTGTATTCAAATGTTTTCATGAAGGGAAAGTCACCAGTTCTTGGCAAAACTCCAAAGTTGTCTTACTATTCAAAAAAGGTGATGTTGATAATATCGAAAACTATCGACTAATTAGTCTTTTGTCTCACCTTTACAAACTATTCACCTAGGTGATAACGAACCGGTTGACAAACAAACTAGATTTTTACCAACCAGTTGAGCAAGCAGGCTTTTGTAGGGAATTCCGTACTTCCGACAATCTTCAAACCTTACGCACACTCATTGAAAAGTGTACAGAGTATAATGTCCCCCTCCATCTTACTTTTATGGACTTTACATTTGACTCCTTCGAAATATGGGCGATTCTTCACGCTATGAGTGATGCTAGGATTGCCTCTAGATACTCCAATATTATCAAGTACATTTACAAGAACGCTACACTACAGTCAGGATCGACGATGATACCATTAACGATAAGATTCCTATCCAAAGAGACGTCCGACAAGGAGATACCATTTCTCCGAAACATTTCACTTTGGCGCTTGAGAATATTTTTAAAAGGCTGTCAGGACAGAACCAAGGAGTAAACATTGATGGAACTTTGCTAAGTGACTTGCGTTTTGCAGATGACATAGTGCTCATTAGTAGCGATGCTGCAGAATTAACCACAATGTTGGAAGAACTACATAAAACTTCGAGTGAGGTAGGATTGAAAATAAATCTGTCGAAATCAAAAGTGATGAGTGAAGATCAAATTCGAGTGAGCATCCACAAGCATACTCTGGAAAATATTATAGAATATGTCTATCTTGGACATAGAATAATGATTGGAAAGGATAATCAGACCTCAGAAATAGCAAGGAGGGTAAGACTCGGTTGGACTGCTTTCGAAAAATTGGTACATATTTTTATATATTCACAAATCCTTGAACCTTACCTGTGAATGCATAAGACTAGACTCAATGACTCTAAAACAAAAAAGTGCTAACAGCTTAAGAACAACTCAAAGAGCTATGGAAAGGGTTATGCTTTGCGGGACAGGGTAAAAAATACAGAAATAAGAAGAAGAACGAAGGTGACAGACATTGTGAAACGCATAACACAATTGAAGTGGAGATGGACTGGGCATGTGGCAAGACAAGACCCTTCAAAATGGATGAACAGACTACTTCACTGGCGTCTTATATCGGAAGACCTCCTGGAGGATGGCACGATCACTTAAGGGAAACAAATGGGAAAAACTGGATGCGAATAACCGAGAATAAAGAAACGTGGAAGAATTTGCAAGAGGGCTACATTTACAAGTGAAGAAAAGTGAAAGATGGAAAATGGTTAAGGAAGAAGATTGGAATCATTCAAGTGAATAGAAGTATGCCAGGTTGACATGGAATGTTCCAAGAAATCTATTATACCTACAGGATCGATATTGTACTACTCTGATGAGCCAGTTCTGCGTCATAGAATCGAATGCTTTTTTATAATCAATATGAGCCATAAAGAGATTTCTTTGCTCAGAGTAAGCTTGATTACTGATGACCGAATCAATTATCAGTTGCTCTTTACAACACATAGAGTCTTTAGCACAACTCTTTTGCTGTATAGATATTATTTTGTTGTGTTCACAATCTGTCGTGATCCTTAAAGTTATACAGAATATTATCGACTTATAAAGCTTTGGAACGTAAGTAAGTGTATTTAGAAGGATTGACCATGTTGCTTCGCTCTTTTGAAAGAAGGTAGGTAACTCCTTGTGTAAGGAAATACGGTATATTTTGGGGTTCCTGCTTTAAATTATTATTATTATCATTATTATTGTTATTATTATTATTATTATTATTATCGAAATTGACAACCAATTTCCCAACAAATGTTGAGTTCCAAGTCCATCCCGGATGCATGCACCAAAAGAAGTTTTCTGGTTTCTATTAGTTCTATGTGTTGTCCTGTCGTAAGAATTTTCTCACTATGTGGCAAGTACTGAGCAGGACTGCCTTTTGGATGTCGATGAAGGTGTTAGTATGCAGACCTATGATATTCAGGTTCTGCTCTAGTGTTTTTGGAATTAGTCCAGTTGATGATACGATGATCGGTAACACGAAAACCTTATTCAGTCGCTACATCTGATGTATCTCGATGGCCAGCTCCACATATTTTGGCCTTTTTCTCTTGATATTTATCCAACACGTTGTTATTGTTGGTTATACCGATATCTACCAAATAAGCTGTCTTTGTTTCCTTATTTAACAGTACCACGTCCGGCCGATTATTCATCACCCGTGTGTCGGTGATAACTGGCCGATAGTAGTACAGTTTAAAGGCATTATTTTCAGGCACTGAACTTAATTGATATTTATAATAGAGCAAAAAGATGTCCAGAAAACCGTATTTATTGGCAAGCTCCTGAAGTATGATGTTACACCTGGTTATGTCGCTGGAGGTAGTCTTGTTGATCACACTCCATTCCCATATAATCCTTGATTGCAGACCGAAAGACTGAGAAACGAACCAGCAGAAAGACCGACGGAAATGAGAAAACATGTTTTTCGAAGGTTCATGGCCCTTAAAACGTAAATCTGCAGTAATCTCGGAAGATGATTTTTCATGATTACAACCTTAGAGGGAAATAACGATTACAAAAAAAAATAAAAATGAATTTTTTTGCAATTATTTGTCGAAATATTATGTAAATGAAAAAATGAACGATAGGATATCCTAAAAAAATATTTTTTTCCTAAATAGTTTATGAGATATATTGATCGGAATCTATAGTTAATTTTCTCCCATTGACATCTGTCAAATTTGCCCCAATTCCATCAAAAATTTTTAGCTTATATTTGGAAATGTGAAAGAGGAAATATATGACTATATTAACCTATTAAATTAGGTTAACCTAACTTAACTGGACACGCCCAATCCTTAATTTTTAAAGATACAAGAAAGAGTTTTACTTTATGGAGATATTTAATGTTAGTTATTATAAAAATATGTGGAAGGCGAACGGTTTTTCACAAAATTCTACGTCCATCATATATGTTTAATAACAATATTTTTTAGTTTTTAAAGAGACAAAAAAAGTTTCGATTAAAAGGGTTTTATTTTACTACATAATTTAACTTCAGTTATTATAAAAAAGTGCAAAAACCTTAACCTAATCTAACTTAACCTACCCTAACTTACCTAGCCACGCCCAATTTTTAAGTTTAAGCTATTACACTCTCACAAATATCTCATAAAATAAAGAATATGAATTTTGGAAACACAATTTTGAAAAAACGTCAAGGTCGAATTTTTGACACAGAATTTTATGCTTATTTTTCCCCATAAACAGCGTTGGAAAATATGTCCATAATATGTATCTCAAAATTATCATTCGCTCGCTTTACTTAGATGGCAAGATAGGTGAAATCTCATTGCAAAAAAATGACCCATCTGGGAGTATTGACCACCCGCTGATACCGAAATCGCAATCCGTTTTTGCTATCCCACTTTGTTGAGGACCTGTCAAAATGAGAGTTTCCAATTTTGAAAAAAAAACATGTCCTTTTTGTTTTTTCGGGATAATTCTGCATCCGGCAGATATAATTTTTTTTCTGTAATCGGAAAATTTGATGTCTTGCTTTTTAGTTGTTGTATACAGCGTGTAACAAAAGTAAGGAAACGGCGAAATATCTCAGGTGTCGTTTACCTGAATTTAATGAAAATATGTACACTGTGTCCCAGATTGCTTGTAATCACAGGGTTTCTCGGTAACCAGCAGAGATAGAACTTTGCGGTTTTCGCGACTCTGTGTCAATTTTTCGAAGAACTTTGAATGCCGCAAACAGAATTGTGCCAGATTGTTTTGTTCCCGAGAGACAGAATGAAATAGAAATTTTGCGCTTTTGGGGGTGGTATCATATTTCGGACACCCTGTCAGATAAAGAAAAGGTAAAAATTGCTATGGATAGATATTTTTACGTAGAGTCCAGTGCTCGAATTTTTTTTTAGACAAACCGTTTTTGAGGTATAGCCCAAACTTAGTATTTTTTAAATGGGACACCCTGTATTTTTTGGTTCCAAAAAATTTGCCTTTTTTTTATCTTTAAAATGATATATCACACTATGCACTTTTGACGTAAACTAAGTCTTATAAACGCAATATTAAAAGAAAAACGTAAGTTGGCCATGGAAATATGGCATGGAAACAAAAATCAAAACTATTTGTTTCTTAAACATATCAAATATTGCCGTGTTTATCCTCTTATCATACGAGTTACCAATAAGTCTAACAGGTAAATTAATAGATATTAAGAAGAAATGAATAATTTTGAAAATAGTCAAAGTATGATATGAAGGTTTGTTTTATTGAATGTCATGAAAACAGTGATCAAGCATCTGATTTATATTTTAACAGGTAAGCACCAAGCGCTTAAATTATTATGAACCTCCTTTCAAAATTTTTTTTCAATTCCACTTTGAGTTATGGACTATTTCCAAAAGCTTTTTTTATATCGTAGATATCCAGAAAGGCCTCAGCCACACAAGGCAATTTTTCGCCGAATTAAATTAAATTTAATTAATGATGGATCATTTTCAAAGCACAGGGCTACAACATATAATAAACGAAATCACGAGAACAATGAGATTGTTGTATTAGCAAGTATTCAAGCCAATCACGCGAATTCATGTAGGCATATTGAGGAAACAGTGGGGGTGTCAAAATCACAAACGGACAGGATATTAAGAAAACATAAATATAAGCCTTATAAAGTAAATGTAGTACAACAATTGCATCCTGAAGATGCAGAAAGGCGTCTAAATTTTTGTAACTGGTATCTTCAAAAAACCCAAAATGACCCTGACTTCGGTAGCAAGGTTATATGGTCCGACGAAGCCTATATAAGTTGTAGTGGTATTTTTAACAGGCATAATAATAGGCACTGGTATACGGAAAACCAATTTTTAACAAGAGAACGTCAGCAGCAAGGAAGGTTTGGGTTTAGCGTCGCTTGCTTTATATTGGAAACAAAGATTACATTCCATATTTACAATCATAATTTAACAGCAGATAGATATCTAGCAATTTTAAATCAAATACTACCGGATTTATTGGATAACTTGCCGCTAGCAAATCTGCACAATATTTACTTTCAGCAGGACGGTGCTCCTGCCCACAATGCGCAAATTATAAGGCCATTTCTATTTGAAAATTTTCACGATCGCTGGATTGGTACAAATGGATCAGTAAGGTGGCTTGCTAGGTCGCCAGACCTCTCAATATTAGATTTTTTCGTTTGGTCTTACTTAAAAAACAAAATTTATCTGAATCCAGTCAATACGATGGAGCAGCTGCAAAATGCAACCATTCAGGCATTTAGATCATTTGAAGATAGACCTATAATAATGATGAATGCTCTAAGAAGAATTCGCACTGTGTGCCAATTATGTGTTCGTGAGGGGGGCGGCCATTTTGAACAGTTTTTCTAGTTATGTAGAATTTGTTTAGTATTGTGATTAAGTTTATCAAGATTATTAAGTTTATTTATTTCATAGTAAAAAAATGGTTATTAATTTTTTATGTTGTTTAATTTTGCTTCTGGACACTTTTAATATCTACCCATATTTCCATGGCCAACTTACGTTTTTCTTTTAATATAGCGTTTATAAGGTTTAGTTTACGTCAAAAGTGCATAGTGTGAAACATCATTTTAAAGAGAAAAAAAAGGCGAATTTTTTGGAATAAAAAAATACAGGGTGTCCCATTTAAAAAATACTAAGTTTGGGCTATATCTCAAAAACGGATTGTCTAAAAATTTGTGCGACTACAACACTGGATTCTACGTAAAAATATCTATCCATAGCAGTTTTTACCTTTTCTCTATCTGATAGGGTGTCCGAAATATGATACCACCCCCAAAAGCGCAAAATCTCTATTTCACCCTGTATCTCGCGATCGAAACGATGTGGCACAATTCTGTTTGCGGCATTCAAAGTTTCTCAAAAAAGTGACACAGGGGTCGCCAAAACCGCACAGTTATATCTCTGCTGGTTTCCGAGAAGCCTTGTGATTACAAGCAATCTGGGACACAGTGTACACTTGAGTTTGAATTTATGCCGCATCCCCATTGCTGCCAAGTTTTCCGTTTTTCGGTTATAAAAGATTTTTTTTAATGGAACACTCTAAATTATATTACGTTTTTAAAATCTGCATAAAATTCTGAATATTTTTGAAAGTCCACATTTTTTGCGAACATAACGTTCTAATATCGATAATTTATTGTTTTAATAAAAGATAATTAAATTATGGATAATAATTTAATGTATCATCTTTTATTAAAATACCTGCTCAATGTTTGAAACTGGTATAGTTTTCTTTTTAGAAATATTTAATCAACAACAAACGTTAGGATACGAGCAGCTAGGATCGAACACACACCTCCACCGCCCATTGTTCTAACCAATTGCGTTATCGTACCACTGATAAGCAATTCGTTGGAACTTGTAGTTATTCAAACCTACCAGTATCATAACCATTATTGATCCTGCAAAATATTCTAACCTTATGGCGCGGCGTTCCTGACTGGACGTCAAATCTATCGCTATTAGGTACCGTGCATATTAGAAAACTTATAATTTTTACGTTATGTTAGAATATTTGACAGGATCAACAATGGTTATGATACTGGTTTCCGAGAAGCCTTGTGATTACAGGCAATCTGGGACACAGTGTACACTTGAGTTTGAATTTATGCCGCATCCCCATTGCTGCCAAGTTTTCCGTTTTTCGGTTATAAAAGATTTTTTTTAATGGAACACCCTAAATTATATTACGTTTTTAAAATCTGCATAAAATTCTGAATATTTTTGAAAGTCCACATTTTTTGCGAACATAACGTTCTAATATCGATAATTTATTGTTTTAATAAAAGATAATTAAATTATGGATAATAATTTAATGTATCATCTTTTATTAAAATACCTGCTCAATGTTTGAAACTGGTATAGTTTTCTTTTTAGAAATATTTAATCAACAACAAACGTTAGGATACGAGCAGCTAGGATCGAACCCACACCTCCACCGCCCATTGTTCTAACCAATTGCGTTATCGTACCACTGATAAGCAATTCGTTGGAACTTGTACTTATTCAAACCTACCAGTATCATAACCATTATTGATCCTGCAAAATATTCTAACCTTATGGCGCGGCGTTCCTGACTGGACGTCAAATCTATCGCTATACCTAATAGCGCATACCGTGCATATTAGAAAATTTATAATTTTTACGTTATGTTAGAATATTTGGCAGGATCAACAATGGTTATGATACTGGTTGGATGAATATGTACAAGTTGTAACAAATTGTTTATCAATGGTAGCGTAACTGGTTAAAGCAATGGGCTAGATATTCAGAGGTGCGGACTCGATTCCCGCTCGTATCATAACTTTTGCTCTTGATTAAATATTAAAAAAAAATATATATATATATATATATATATATATATATATATATATATATATATTTCTGATATAATAATTCTATTCAATGTCAGTTTTATAAATTTACAAAACTGGATTATTTAACTGCAAATTTTAGTTATACTGGGTTATGGGGATAGAATGTGAAACTTGCAAATGTTTGTAAAATTTTTAATGACAAATATCGTAACAGAAATCCCATAACTAAATCTAACGTAAGTAAAATCAACAAAACAGTTTGTGAAACTAGAAAAGTAAAAGATGCTGTAGTTTCTGGCATACCTAAAAGTGTAACAGATGGTTTTAATCAGTTTAGAAGAAAATCCCCCATTTCTACCAGAACATTATGATGAGAAAATGACGTCTCACATATGTCCGTAGACCAACTTCTGAAAACCGAAAAGTTTCATCCATACAAAATAACTTAGGTGCAAGTACTCTCTGAGGATGGTCACGATAGGCGCTTCGAAATTTATAAATTCATGATGAAACATTGCAATACCAATCTAAATTTTGTCAATCAAATTATTTTTCCTGACGAAGCAACTTTTTTTTTTGAATAGAGAAGTTAACAGGCATAATTGGATTGGATTCGTGAAAATCATACCCAAAAGATAAATATTTGGTGTAATATGAAGGGTGCAAAAATAATCAGTCCCCTGTTCATGGAAGAGACATTAACTGGAGAAAGATAATTGAATCTTTTAAGGACCGAAATTGTCCCAGCTATTGCCGAATTATTTCCGAATAACCGTAAGTTTCTTATCTTACCTGCTGTATTAAAAATTAAAACCCGATTTTTGTAAGTAATGGTGCACCAAATGATGAAATATGGTTTCAGCAGGATGAAGCTCCACCGCATTTTGCTAAAAATATTCGGGAATATTTAGCAATGAGTTTTTTTGGAAGATGGATTGGACGTAGCTACACAGGTACAATAGAGTGACCACCTCGATCTCCGGACTTGACGCTCCTCAACTACTTTTTGTAGGAACCCCTTAAAAATGTGGTGTATGAAACTAAGCCCAATGACCTCGAGGGTTTAAAGGCGTGAATAGAAATCGAATGTAGACGAATTGAGGAGGCTGGCATTTTTTTAATATATTAAATGTTTTCCCACAGTATTTGGCCTACCGCCAAGAAGTAAATGAACAACATTTTAAACACCTTACTTAGGTAGTTTCATAAATGTATTGTTTGTTGTATTAGGTATTTCTTTTTTGTATTGTATTGTTTCCGTTGTTTTTTATAACCTAATTTTAAAGTAGAGACGCTGTTTTCCCTTGCTAGTGTTTTGGTAGCACGTTGAGGAATTATTGTGCTTTCCTGTCTACCAGAACGTACATTATCTTTTACTTTTCCTGATTCACGAAATTGTTTGTTAATTTTACCTACGGTAGATTTAGTTATAGGATATTTGTCATTAGAAATGTTAGAAACATATTGCAGTTTTAATTCTAATTTATTATAATTAAAATATAAATTATTTAGGTCTCAGTTAAACGATCCATTTTCTAAAATCAACAAAACTGACGTTGTCAAACATATCAGGTAACCTTTTGTGTTCAGGTATTTTAATAAAAGATAATAGATTAAATTGTGGATTCTAGACCCTTATTTTGTGAAAATCTGGTGACTTTTATAAAAAGTGCTCTTAATGAAAAGTGTTGATAATTTTACGCAGATTTTATAAAATTAATATAATATAGAGTATTCTAATAAAAAAAAATTTCCTTTTATAAAAGAAAAACAGAAAATTCGCCAGTGTACATCTTTTTATCAAATTCAGATAAGCGGTACGTGAAATATTTCATCGTTTCCTTACTTTTGTTACACGCTGTATAATGGGATATGTAACTGTGTCTTTTACACTCAAAGACGTTTATAAAGTAAATATATAATTATACAAAATATATTTGTACTCAAAAATCTAGAAGATTTGATTTATCCAAAGATTTCACATTTTAACTATAAACGTTTGTTACATATATTTTCCTTTAGTCTTCATATAAAATTATCGTATAAATTTTAGACATACTCTATATAAAGCTGTTGGTATTTTCTGATTTTTTTGCGTTCAACAAGGCTTCGGTCATATAATAAGGTTTTAATTACCTGTTTACAACACTATTAACAGGTAATTAGATTTTCACAATAAATTTTAAATGACTTTATAATGGGCCCACTGTATACGGCAATAATGCTAAAAAGGCTGTCATATTTGAATTAATATTCATATTTAACTAGACAGTATTCCTACGGCTTTGCAGAATTCGTTGTACCCGCATGTTCAAGGCATGTTCCGTAAGAAAACTTGCCGTTGTCACGATATCTCGGCCGTGCATAGATTTTAGCTTATACAATGACGAATGGCTTCTAAAATATAATTACTTAAAATAAAATATTTAAATTATCAAATATTTGCTTTGAGTTGTTTTTATTGTTAATTAGTTTGTCACAAATAATAATCTTATCCACTTTTGAAATGGATGGAAAATCTCCATGTATTCAATTTTTGACTTTAGACAAAGAAATTAATTATCATACGGTTTAAGAATTTAAGTACTGTTTGAAAACCAATGTCAACTAAACGTCTTATACTTATTCAAATTGGTTTTAAATTTTATGTATAGGTGAACCACTAGTTATGGCTTGGTAAGCCCTTTTTCTTAGACTTGTACATAAAAAATTGAAAAGTAAGCGGCAAATTAACTTTAAATCTTTAGCAGCAGAAGCAATAAAAGTGACAACAGCTGCAAAAACACATAAATGCGAACAAATCTCAATTTTAGTAGCGGGTTCCTCCTCTTGTTCTTAGGGCTTCTTAAGAACCATTGGGCATGTTATTTGTAAAGTTTGACATTATTTTTTGTGGAACTGCATTCCATTCTTCACAAGGACATTATATGCATTTTTCAATTTTTCTGAGGTGAGTTGATATAAATTTTACATGCTTTCCGAAAAATGCAAGATATAGTATAAGAATAAGATTACTCGTTTCAGCCGTAGAGTTAAGAAAGTTGGAATAGCAGGAAATGCTGGCACTAACTAAACCAGAAGAAAAATGACTTTGAAAGCCCATTCATTGTACCACTTGAGGCTTTAGAAAAAAATTAAAGGTGCTCCTTTAAATGTAATCCAATAGCATATTTATAAAATTATCTCAAACGGCGAATGCAGAAAAGTTGTTGTTTGGAAGAATAAAAGCAGTTATAACGAAATTCATAGTCATCATGCTAACAGCTGCCAGTATATGCTAATAAATTTAATTAGTTTATTTTATTAGTTCTATGCCATGTATTTTATTAGCTGATTTCCGCTTTTACAGCATTTTCTATATATATATTTAAAAATTAACTTTGTTAATAACAGATATTGTGGTTTTTCACCAACCTTAAATTTTTAAATCGTATAGTAATTTACTGCTTCTAGATATTGGACCATAAACATAATAATAATATTAAAAATATTATGTAATTCACAGGTATCAATAGACACTATGTTTTTTAAAATTTTTATTTTAATAACTTCTGTTCGGGACTTCATTCTTAGTTACTTCAAAGCAAAAACTATTTCTAATAACTTAATAATATAAATAATTAAAAAATGACAATAATGATAATAATAATAATATTTAATTCTTCTCAGCCATAGAGCTAAGAAAGCAGAAATAGCAGGAGATGATGGTACTGACTAAACAATAACAAAAATGACTTAGAAAGCCCGTTAATGCTGTCAACTGCAGCTGCTGGATCATCTACTCACTGGATAACAAAAGGTAATTATTTGTGGAAAAAGAATGATTTGTCATTACTATAAAAGATATCGTAATACCACTAAGGAAATATAAAAAATACATTCAGAAAGTGACAATAGGAAATGGTCAAAGCTGAATGTGTCTTCAGAAACTATTGATTACATCATTTCGGGATGTCAGATTCTCGCCAGTTCAGTTACCTAAAGCATTATAAATTAACGGCAAACATAGTTTACCAAAAGTTGATCAGTATAAGCCATTAAAAAAAACAAAAACAACTATACTACAAATACAAAACTAAAATTAAAGAATACACAATACCGATCCTTCAATAGTTATTGGCAAACCAATAGCTAAGAACATCTCCTGGAGACAAAAGTATAGTAATTTTTGGAAGCCAAACAAATCCCTAGCATTCAATTTTAAAAATGTGAAAGGCTCATAAAGATCCTTTGCTAGCAAACTATGCTAGCTTTTATTTTAAGTTAAACTCATTATTTAAAAAATAAAAACAAATTTTAATTGATCATCACTGGTTTATTAGTATACATCTAGCAAAAATGCAAGTATAATTTTCAAATTTTGCGGCCAATAATACTTTTGAATGCCAAGGCTAACAAGCTTCCAAACACAAGTATATTTTAAACTACTTCGACATGATTAGGTTGCCTACAACTCAATAAACTGCTAATTTATAGATTTTTTTGATTGCCCAAAACACACAGTTTTAAATATTGTAGTCAGATAATTAGGCTCATAAAACGATGAATTAAAGGGTATCGTACGATTCCTACGTGGTTCATATAATTAGGCAACAAACAAGTTTCAGAAGAGTCATTCATAATAAGATAGTACTTAATATTCAATATTCGAACTTGAATTTTGACCCGTTTGTGGTTTCGATATACTCTAATATTTAGTTCCTGCTTATCCACCTGTTGCGTAAATATATTATAATATTATACATTCAGCGTGAGTAACCTCAGATTAACTATGCAGTAGTGACAAAATTGCTTCAGATCATTAAAAAATGCTTAAAAATATATTATAATAACAGTCGTTAATTTATTTCCATTTTTATTTAAAAGAATTCCACAATAATTAAAAGATGCGGGGTAGGAATATGTACCTACAGGTTAAATCACAATAGCGGTACCTTCGCATATTGAGTCATCTAAAAAAACGCACAATTTTGCTTGCTAATGTCTCGTAGAACAATCAATTAACGCGTTGTGTGTTAGTTATCTGAAATTAGTACTCTTGAAAATATCTAAGGAGAAACAAGTTAAGGGTAAGAAAATATTAATAACTAAGTAAAAATGTTTAAAATACGCTAACCATTATCCAAATATTATAGCCAGTAACAGTAACTCTCTATACTCTATAGGATGATAGACAATTGTATGAAGAATTCTAATTTTGTTGACAAAACATAGTTCTAGTTTCTTCTTATAATATGATTATACCTGTGAATCTATGTTGTTAAACTGGAAAATAAAAATCAGGTATGTGTAGAGAAATTCTTTTTTTTTGCCTTTTTTCCAATTTAAACTTTTAAGAGTATAAAAAATGTATCATCATTGCTATATTTTGGAGGATTTGTAACATGTTTTTATCCGACTATTTACACCTATAAATTAGTAAAATTAGAATGCTTAACAAAGCTAAATAATAATAATTTTACAAATGTAAACTAATAAAGTCCCCTATCCTAATGCCAATTTTTCTATATATCATTTCTATATAAATGTTAGTCAAATGTAAAGCTATTATTTATAGTTATCCCAAATACTTATAATAATTAACCTTATTATTTAAACAGTTCTAACATTAAATCCAAAACATGATTATTAAAAATAATTTAATCTTATTTTAAGATTTTGAAAACATACATTTTTACTAACATTGATTTTTACTTTATTAATTCGATTAATTTTTCCTTTCCTCGCAAAAGGGAAGTACTGTAATCGTGAAAAAATCACCCTCAGAGATTTTTTTTAGGTCTTTACGTTTCAGGGTCCCTAATACAAAAACACATCTTTTCTCATTTCCGTCGGTCTGCCTGTCTCTCTATCTGTCTGTCCGCGGTATAGCTGCAAAACTACTAACTAGATATATTTTAGTGAAAATTAAGGGTCTTATGGTGATAACCTAGTAACACTTTGGTAAAAATCCAATATGGCGAAAGAAAATGGCGGCCTAGTGAAATGTTAAAAAAAATATTACTAAAAAACTACTTTTGCAATTTACCTCAAATTCTGCATAAAAATCAAGTATTATTAGAAAATCAATTGGTAAAATTTTGGTACGAATCCAAGACAGCAGAACAAAATGGCGGCTAAAGAAAATGTTTAAACATTCAGCCTGATAAAACTGCTTAAGGGATTGATTTCAAATTGTGTGCCATAACTAACAACTGTGGTATAGAAATGCACTAGTAAAATTATAGTACTACTTCAAGACGGCGGAACAATATGTCGGCCAAATAAAATGTTTGTAATCGTGAATAAATCATCAGAATTTACTTATCTTCACGTTTTAACGTTTCTACATGGCAAAAAAATATGTTTTATCAATTCCGTCGGTCCGTCTGTCGGTCTGTCTGTCTCTCTGTCAGTTCTGTCAGAAGCTTGACTTCAAATTTTATTGAAAAATTAAGGGTCATATGGAAACGACGTGGTAATATTTTGGTAAGAATCCAATATGCCTGAACACGATGGAGGCCTAGTGACACGTTAAAAAATGATTACTAAAAAACTAATGATCCGATTTATCCCAAATTTTGCACAAACATCAAGTGATACATAGGAATGAACTGTTAACATTTTGGTATTGTTCAAAGTTAGTAAAACAAATTGGCGGCCTAATAAAATATTTAAAAAATCAGCCTGAAAAACTACTTATCAGCCTGAAAAACTACTTATTAGATTCATTTTGACAAAAATTGTTTGGCAGCAATTTTATTTATAAAATCTTTGCATTCGTTACAAATACAAATTGCTTCTACCCTTTAGTGAAACTGAAAAATTTAGTAATTATTGCAAAATATCCGATACGAAACATACAAGGCTGTTTTAAATTAAAATATGTATTTAAAACTTTCTACCTGTATTAGAGGAATATATTTCCTTAAACCCACAAATAAAAAAGTGTTTCGTATCTTAAAAACAATCGGGAATGAACCTAATGTAAGATAAAATATTTTGTAATAAAAATTCTTTTAATGCTACAAAAGAGTTGTCTCCAGTTGTTTGTGATCTAGTAGTTAACGAAAAAGTAAATATCGAATATTGCCATATCTAAAAGACGTCATTTAATTATCACAAACATTAATTTTAAAGAGAGTTTATTCGAAAACAGTCTAGTAAATGGTTTCATAACTATACTCCTACAGCATTGTTACTAAGTAAATTTAAATAATATGTCAATTATATTATGCATGCTAATGTATAACATTTTATTTTTGACGTTAAAGGATTTCCCATCAAGTTTGCTTGTATATACCTTTGGAATAGAAAAGGTTTGTCAATATTTTCTCTAAATTATTTACATCTACAAATCACCACTTTGTTTGCAAATTATTTTTGCAAATAGTTTAATAGACCGGTACTTGTTGTTTGTAGAACAAAATTAACATAAACAAAATCAATGTTTTTTTTTGTTGTAGCGATAAACCTTTTACTATTAAATTGTTAAACCATAGTTTAATATGCGTGCTGCTATTAAATTGTCAAAAAAAGGTTTAATATTCTGCATTATTTGTGTAGGAATTTTATAGTTTAAATTTTCACAGATAAAATCTCTTTGAATGTTTATATAATGTCACCAAGAACTGTATTCTAAATGTAAGAAATTCTTTTTTGACTTTTGGCTTGGTTTACCAGATTTATCAAATGGCGGTGAACGCTGTATAATTTCACCATTTAAATTCAAATAAATAGACCTGAGGTTAAATTTTGTCTGGAAATATGTAGTTAACTTATTTCTTAAGCGGTCAAAAATTTTGTATTGATTTTACACTAATTGATGAATACTAATTTATACACCGACGTATTTTTAAGTTGCACTGTAAAAACGTTATTAATTTAAATTTTAGCCTAGATGAAGTATTTTGTTTTTGTGTAAAGTTTATGTAAATTAGGGTTTATTATACACAGAAAAATATACAGTGAGGACGAAAAGGTTGGAATAAATTCATTTAAAAATCAGGTATTTTTTCTGTGTATGAAAAACGCTCGGATCCTACCGAAAATTTTGATCACATTCCATGCATCATAATCCACATATGTTCATAAAAAATGTTATTAAAAAAAGGCTTAACTTTAAATAATAAATATTTAGATGACAAAATTATGTAGTATTAATTTAAAAATTGTTGAAATTGATCACCAGCAACATCCTGACAATATCCTAAGTGATCTTCAAATCCTTGCAAAACATTATGCACTACTTTAGCTTCTATTAATCTAATCTTCTCTCTTATTCGGTCTTTAAGATCATCAATATTGTTGTGTCTGCGACTCTGTGGTCTATTGTGGCTCACACCTATGTTTACACTTCCCCAAGCAACTCTAAATCCTCAATGAGTCTTATCATTGCATTTGGGGAGGTATTCTTTAAGTCCTCGGGCAGCAGGATATCTCTACCGAATATAGAGAACCGGATCCTGGCAGCTGCCGGGCATTCACACAGTACATGACTGGCTGTTTCGTAATCCTCCATACATAGGCGGCACTCGGATTTGTCTTCAAGCCTATCCTGTGCATGTGATGTCTTACACCACAATATTGCTGTTTTGACCTTAATTCTGTTCATATTTGACAGACTTTCTGTTATCCTCTTCTTCGTAGGAAATAGAATAAATGCCTTTGCATGGGACAGACTTGGCAGTCCAAGCCACTAGAGATTAGTTAGTGGGCTACTCCTAAAGCTGGTTCAGGTCCCACGAATCTTGTCTCTGCTCTTTTCTTTGCTAGAAGGTCCGCAGACTCATTTCCCGCCAAACCTGCATGTCCTGGTATCCAGATAAGAACGATTTTATTGTCGCTCCCTAGGCCAACAAATGCCTTTTGGCAGTTTCAAACTGATTTGGATGTAGAATGACTCGCCTCAAATGCTTTAGGGGCCGCTTGACTATCCGAGAATAGTTTTATCATTTTATGTGTTATTTGATGATCCTGCAACATTCTAGCAGACATTTCGATAGCATGAACTTCTGCTTGGAGTATTGAGGTGTTATTGCCCAGGCTTACCGACAGATCAACCTTCGGCCTTACCCCTTTATTGGTTTTGGAGCCGTTTGTGAATAGGCACAGCTCTCCTTTCAGTAGATCAGATTTATTCTGATCCCACTCCTCTCTCCCTAGGAAGATCACTGAGTAGGGTTGCGTTGCACTAACAGTTTTTGGTAGCAGGTCCGATGACATTCCTAACATGTAATGGTTTTTCACAATTTTCAGCATGTTGGATGATTCCATGTGACTCGTACTATCCACTATGCTGTTGGTGACATGGTGGAGTCTGTATATTGTCCTCATTTCTTCCCCTTCCACAAATAGGTGGAGTGGTGGAAGTTTCAGAAGGAGTTCCATGGCCGCCGTCGGATTGGAGTGAATCGCTGCTGTAATTGATAAGCAGGCCTGTCTCTGCAGTTCACTCAGTTTGGCTTGGGCAACACTTTGCTCCAGGCTATAGAACCATAGGCTATCATTGGTCTTATAACCGTTAGGTACAGCCAATATAGCTGTTCGGTTTCATACCCCATAACTTCCCGCAGATATTACGGCAGGTCCACAAGGATAGTGTAACTTTCTGAATTATTTTATTCAGATGAGCATTCCAGTTCCGCGTTTTATCCAGGATAATTCTCAAATATTTCACTTCAGCTGAAAATGGTATCACCTGTCTCCATAAGGAAGATGGTCGAAGTCCCTCCAGATTCCTTTTCTTTGTGAAGGAGACTAGAACCATTTTATTAGGGTTGATAGACATCCCTTCCCTCTCACACCATGTTAGGTTAGGTGTTCAGTACTTCCTGAAGGGTTGCTGAGATTTCCTCTTCAGCGTTTCCTTTTACTATGATGACTAGATCATCGGCATATGCCTGCAGATCAGTCTCCCACAGCCGAACCACAGCCAGCAGATTATCCACCAGTAGTCACCACAGCAAGGGCAATAACACTCCTCTCTGTGGACACCCTCTAGCAGCTCTAAAGCTCACTGTCTCGTTCTGTAGAGATGTTGTTATTTTTCTGTTTTCAAGCATTGCCTGTATCCAGCCGCATATAAGGGGTTCTGCCCCTCTTTCAGTAATCGCATCATAGAGTGATCCAGAAAGGGCATTGTTAAATGCTGCCTCGATATATAAGAATGCAGCGACTGCAATCTTTTTGTTTCCTAGAGAGTTGTTTATGTTCTGTTGATTTGCCCGTTTGCTAAGCATACTGATGCTCACTCAGCGGATGTCGCCTAAGAGCTACGTCCCTGATGTGCTTCTCGAGGATTCTCTCCAAACTTTTCAACAGAAAGGTGGTTAGACTCATTGGTCTAAGCGAATTCGGAAGTGATTTAGTGTTAAAATCCAGTTCCATCTGGCCGTTTTAGCGATCCCAGTTCCTGAACAGGTTCCCTGGACAGAATCTTGTGGACTCTGACACTGGTGGGTATATCTGATATACCCTCACAGAACCTTTTCCATGACTTTGTTTTAGCTTTCGTGATTGCTTTATTTTAGTTTGTTAAAGCAGTTCTATACTGGTCCTATTCACCTGATATTTTAGCTCGATTGAACAGTCTACAAACTATTTCTCTTAATTTATTCGGGTTATTTTTCCGCCATGGTGTATTTCTATTGTCTTTTTTAACCTTCAGTGGACAGTTTTCGTGATATGATGAGATTATGGCGGTTGTGATTTAGTCCGTCACAAACTCTAGTTGTTCACGATTATTGATTGAGGTAGACGCGTGGCAGAGATTGGATTGTAGAGACGTTTTATAGCCGTTCCAATCTGTGCTTCTTGCGTCGTGATATTTAACCTCGAGCCTGGGGCCTACTATAATATCAAACCGGACGTGTCTATGATCTGAGCTCAATGATTCAGGTGACACCTTCCAGTCAGAAATTTTATTGCTAATAAAGCTTGTACTCATTAATTAATCGAGAACCTCTCTCCTAACTCTAGTAACAAAAGTGGCTTCAGACCCTGAGTTATTGACAACGAGTCCCTCTCCCATTAAATAGTTAAAAAGTGACTCACCTTTTTGGTTGATGTCCGTGCTTCCCATTGCTACATGGTGTGCGTTAGCATCACATCCAATCACTAGCTCTTCCATTGGCAGTGCGCGATTAAGTCGCGCACTGCTTTCGGAGGCGGTTCTTTTGCTTCTCTGTCGCCGGGGAAATAAGCAGAGCAGACGATTAACTCAGTCTTGCTATCCCTATCCGGCAGTGAGACGTGTATAGCTGCCACGTCTCTTGCGTGTCTGGTAATATACCCTGTAGATTTTAGGTAACCCCACAGATAATAATCTAAAGGGGTCAAATCAGGAATCTGGCAGGCCAGAGAGAAAACAGTATCTAAATATTCAAGAACATAAAATATGTAACAGGTAAGAATGTTAATAATGTTAATGCTTTCAGTAGATTTGATTTTGTTTAATTCTAAACATGAACTACGTTGGGATATGAGGGGTACATAGTGCTAAATTTTGCAACTTCTAGAGAAAAAAATTATTTAGGAAAGCGCAAAAAATAAATTGCAAAATCTAGCACTAGGTACTCTTGATATCCGAACGCAGTTCATATTAAGAATTAAACAAACTCAAATCTACTGAAAACGTCAACATTAATAACATTTTTACCTGTTTTATATTTTACGTAATTTTAACGTTGATTTACTGTGAACCGTAAACATTTGTTCCATTAAAAGTAATTTTTTTAAACTGTGAAATGGTACGATTAAGTGAAAGAGAACGCATAGAAATATTAATGATAATTGTCTATAGAGATAGAATGCGTAACCAAAACAATGTTTGTGAATCGTTTAACAATAAATAACGACATAAAGCGCCTATATCTCAATCAACAGTAAGTAAAATTGAAAAAAAAAATAGGAATTTGGGGCATGTGAGAGATAATTATGAAGTATCTCAGAAGATATGCAGTTAAATGTGTTACTATCAGTTGAAGACAACAGCCATAAAGTTAGTCTCATTATTGCTACCGAAAACAGTATTAGTAAAAGATCTGTACTGAAATATTTACATAAAAATAAATAGCATTCTTATAAAGTTCTATTTAGAATTTTTTTTTCGGATGAAGCAACGTTTTGCCTAAACGGAAATCTGAATAGAGAAAATTGTCGATATTGGGCTACAGAAAACCCGCACTGGATAATGAATTGCTACACATAATGCCCCCAAAAAGTAAATGTATGAGCTGGGATTATTGGAAACAGAATTTTGGATCCCTTCTTCTTTGAAGAGACTTTAACTGGAGAAAGATATCTAGAATTTTTGACATTCGATTTGATACCTGCTCTTTTTGTATTGTATCGAAATCCAGTAGATCCTAATATTCTCAACGATACTTTATGGTATCAACAGGATGGAGCATCAGCCCATTATACTCGTCCGGTTCGTGAATATTTAGATACTGTTTTCTCTGGTAGGTAAATTGGTAGTTGGGGTCTGATAGAACGGCCTGCCAGATCCCCTAATTTGACCTCGTTAGATTATTATCTGTGGGGTTACGAAAAATCTATAGTGTACGTTAGCAGTCCCAATAACATTGATGACCTTAAAGATCGAATAAGACTTAGATTGATAGACCCTCAAGTATTGCTGGTGATCAATTTCAACAATTTTTAAATTAATATTACATAATTTTGTCATCTAGACATTTATTATTTAAAGTTAAGCCTTTTGTAAATAAAATTGATTTTGATACAACTTAATTTAGACATATGTAGATTATGAAACATGAAATGTGATCAAAAATTTCCTTAGAATCTGAAAATAAAATAAAAAATGGGACATTATATTTAAAAACATTAAGATATTTGTCATAACTTGCTATTAGGTCACCCTGTATACATGAAATTATAATAAAAAACGGCAATTGAAATTGAAAATTGACAGGTTCGAGTGTTTTCTCGAGAAAAAAAATACCTGATTTTTAATTGAATTTATTCCAACCTTTTCGTCCTCACTGTATAGTATATTGTAATCGAAATTATATAATAAAATTTGTATATGTATTTTTTCAATAAAGTATGGCACTAAACATACAACACTTGCTTCCTAACAGCTTCTTATTCTAAATTATAATTAACATAACTATATAAATTGTAAAACTATCCTATTCTAGTAGTTTGCGAAGTTAAAGTTCTTAAAAATTCGAACCTAATGCAAAATATTTGAAAAAATAAATTTTACATATTAAAAAAACCATTTAATTATGGCAAATATTAATTTTAAAGAGAGTTTATTCGAAAACAGTCTAGTAAATGGTTTCATAACTACACTCCTACAACATTGTTACTAAGTAACTTTAAATAAAATGTCAATTATATTATGCATGCTAATGTGTAACATTTTATTTTTGACGTTAAAGGATTTCCCATCAAATTTGCTTATATATAACTTTGGAATAGAAAAGATTTATCAATATTTACTCTAAATTATTTACATCTACAAATCACCGCTTTGTTTGCTAATTATTTTTGCAAATAGTTTAATAGACCGAGACTTTTTATTTGGAGAACTAAATTAACATAAATAAAATTAATGTTTTTTTTGTTGTAGCGGTAAACGTTTTACTATTAAATTGTTAAACCATAGTTTAATATACGTGCTGCTATTAAATAGTCAAAAAAAGGTCTAATATTCATTATTTATGCATTATTTGTGTAGGAATTTTATAGTTTAAAACATAACTATATAAATTCGTAAAACTAGGTTCTTATAAAAATATATGTTAATGGTTAAAAATTTAGCACAATATTCGAAAGTTTTTTGTAAATTTTGCTAAATTAGATTTCAATAAATACATGGTATATTCAAATAAACTTTTAAAATGTTTGGTAAAATAAATTCTTAAAGTCAACTAGACTGCTTTACTAAAATGTTTGGTAAATATTAAATGACTGTACTAATTTTGGGGATATTAATAAAAAAGCATGACAATTTTTAAAATTATGCTTGGAAGAATATCTAATATTATAATACAATCTACAATAGCATTATTGAAGAAAGTCTTTTTTTTGTAAAATACTATTGTACATATTTGAGCTTCGAAATTGGCGATATTTGAACTCATTTCCCGCACTGCCACGGCAGGGAGAGTCCCGACCGTTTGTGAGTTTTTTTTCTATTGATTTCCTTGCTTTTTAATGTTTATTTCTTTGCTTTTATTTATGAAGACCAGGACCGAAATTTTTCCTTGATGAAGACTGTGTTCGTTGTTTGTTTTTCTATATATTATGTGTATAAATAAGGTTTTGGTGAATTTTGTTATCTAAAAAATACAATCATGCGGAAAAATGGAATTTAGGTGACATATTAAGCAAATGGGATTTACTAACTGAATGTGAAGGTAAGTTTTTTGTATCCAATCAATAATATCATTTTATGTAAGTTTGGAGTTAAAAATAAGCAAATTAACATTAAATTAAGGTTATGCTATTAATTTAAATTTTATTTTAAATTCTAATTTTCTGGGTATTTAGCCAGAATTCGATATTTATTGAGTTATTTATAAAAAAAATACAGAAAAATAGTTTGGCGATTAATAATGATACTAAAAGACGACAGAATATACTTTATTTTATCTCAACAGTTCAGAAAAATTTACAAAAAAAAGTATTTACAGTTACCTAGTGATAAAATAAGCAAAGAAGTATATTAGAAACACATAAACTGTATTTTTAACATCATAGAAGTAATAGTAAAGGTTTCTAGAAATGGTTATAATTACAAAGTAGTATTATCTAACTTCAAATAATCTACACGATAATATTTAGGAAAAATAATACCTAAAATGTATTTCAAATTTAACAATATGTTTTTTTATTTTTAAACGAAGGATTGTGCCTTGAATTTACTATTTTTTTGCACACGTTTTTAAAATATTTAGTTGTCCTATATAAAACTAAAAATTATAGTTAAAGGTAATATTTTTTTGTTATTTTTGCAATATTTTTTTCCGTGTAACGCCGTGGAAAATTGAGAATAAAACGTTTTTCCGCGCTTAGGACAAATGCTATATCAGTTTGATTTATTTATAAATAGACGAGTATTTTCAACAAAAGAAAAACGATCTCCCAAGATTTGTCGTTATTTAAGGAAAACTATGAGTTTTTTTCGTTAAACGACATATCATATTTCAGTAGATTGATATATGAAAAGCTTAATGATACCAGTCAAATATGATTATTTCTAAAACAGTTTAAATCACTTGTTTATAAATTAATTTCCAAATTCGTAAAAACTCCATATTTATGAAGTTGTAAATAATCAAAGCGCGGTGTTTAAGTTTTTGTAGTAGAAATTTCTAACCATTCAAGGTATTATGTTATCTTAGTTGTCCACTTTTTACTATGTTATGTTAAGTATGACAAATATCTTGGTTGCCTTTTTATTTTATATTGCGCTGTACAGAGTGTTGCAATATCTGTCCAACAAAATTCTAGGCTTGATTCTTTAGCTAAAAATTAGGCAAACGTTTTCTATTAATAGGTTTCCGAAAATGCCTTGTTTCCGAGATAGAGAGTCAAAAAATTTACTTTTTTCTGCGGTATTTATAACTTTTTTAAAGATAATTTGTTCAAATTTGTTATACATAACAGGCTTGATGGTATCTTCGATGGTATCTATAGATATTTTTATTTCCATTTTTAATTAATTACAGGGAGACTTTTTTTACAACATTGATTATATTTCTGCAATTAAACATGTTTCTTGTACCATTGTATAATTTGGAATTTTAGGTTTAAGTTATTCAGACTCTGAAACAAAAATTGGCAAAATTTGCCTAAAAGGACGATCACTGACAAAAGGAAATACCTACCTTTAAAGATGTAAAGTTTATCAGGGCCTCCCTAAACGCGTACGGGGGCGCTAATCTAAAGGGGCGCCAAACCGGAGGTTTGAAGCTGCGTTAGGAATAAATAAAACTTTTATACAATTCGAGATTTTAATTTTTAATTTGCAATGAACAAGACACTAAACATTTCTTACTGATAAAACGAGATTCGATGCATCTAATATTGATTTCATATTATCAATTAAGACATTAATTCTTATCCTTAATATAAATATAAGGAATGGTGTAGAAAATTATAATATTAAAAATGGGTAAACTACTTTACCCGGAACTTCCCTCGTCATGCATCTTTTCTTTTACTAGGATTAGTGAAGCGTGACTTAATTTAGTTCGGTACATAGTCATTTAGTAACTCATATCTATATACTATCTTTCCACCATTTTTATTGGGCGCCATTTTAATCTACCATATTGTATATGTACGAATATTTTACCAGTTTCTACCTATTATTGATACATGAATATAATGTAAAACATATTAAATAAGCAATTTTTTACTACAAATTTTTAAAAATTTCATTAAAGCGCAATTTTATTCAGTTATGTTGAATTCATTGTACCAATTTATCGTATCTATTACTTGTGCAAACATGAAAGTCCTAAGTAAGAGGTTTTTTTACTTCATATTTTAAACAGTTTATTTCGCCGGCATTTTATTCCCTCAACTTGAATTCGTTCTACAATTTCTACCAGTTTATGTCTATATCAAACTTAATTATGGACTAAAAATTTTTATTAGACGTTATTTTATTTTGCCGTCTTTGATCTTTACCAAAATGTGTAATCAGTTCATTCTAATAATTGATTTTTGTGCAACAGTTGAGGTAAATTGTTGAGAAAATATTTTATTATTTCATACAAAAATTTTACCAGTTTGTTCCCACATAAAACTTGATTTTTGTGCAAAATTTCAAGTAAATTGGATAAGTAGTTTTTAAGTAACAATTTTTTTAACAATTCACTAGGCCGCCATTTTGTTTCGACGTATTGAATTGGTAACAAAGTTTTCCCGTTTCATTCCTACGTAATACTTTTTGTGCCAAATTTTAGGTAAATTGCATAATTAGTTTTTTTAGTAATAATTTTCTTAACATTTCACTAGGCCGTCATTTGTAACTCTTTAACCATGTTTTAAATTTTAATTTTTGTTATTTCTGTTGTTTCGTTACAAAATTAAAAACAAATATACCTGGGTGTTTCAAAAAATGCCAAACGTTTAAAGAGAGATTCTTTGTAAGAAAATAAGACGAAAAGTTCATATAAACATGGGGCCGCAGACGTTTAATTTTTAAAAACAAATATGACTTTATTTAGTTATAACCGAGACAATAAGAGCTGTCTGATTAGGATTTGGAATAACCTCATTGATATCTAACAGCTATATGTTTAAAATATTCAGCAGTTTTTACTTTAACCACAAGCAACCATCCTTGACTTTCTTAAAAAAAATCATACACCAATTATGTTGATCCATGCCTCTAGCACCTCTAATCCAGTTTAAGTTGATGTCAGAACTACTCACACAAGTGATTCCTTGGATTATTTCAAGAAAAAATTTTACTAAATATATGTCGGCAAATGCCCTTCTTCTTTTTTAACGAGTGGCTTGTTTTTTTTGTTAGGAGGGGATGGTTACCCATACTTATGCCCATGATTGAAGTTAAGTGTGCTGAATACTGTAAAATATAGCCATTAACTACCTATGGGGTTGTACCAAACCTTAATCAAATAACTGTTACTATTTCGAAATTACTAAAAAAAGGTACATTTTTTGTAAAACTTTAGCACCCCGTGTCTCGAAAAACGAACATCTGCGCACCCATATTTATATGAACTTTTCGTTTTATTTTCTTACAAAGAATCTCGCTTTAAACTTTGGCGCATGTTTTGTGAAACACCCTGTACAGTACCTTAAAATTTCTAAATTGAAAAAAAATAAAGCAAACAATGAAATTTGAAATATATAAATGCATAAACTAAGGTCTTATTCTTAAACATATTATTTACATACGATATTTAAAGGGGTCTTAAACATTTCCGGCACGCAGGCACCGATAACCCTTGTGGGGGTTTATCATAAAAAGTAAGGGTTTTAAAATTTAGGCCTAAGTAGTTATGTATTAAAAAAAGCGTACCTATTATTTCGATTAAAGTCTAAGTGAAAAACGGTACTTATATAATAGATTTATAATAAATAATTTTGATTCAAAAATACAAAAACCTTATAGTTTCTAGACAAAGGTTAAGTTGGTGTACAAAAAGTAAAAACTTCTGTAAACGTTTGCCTTATTTGTTTACAAATTGCCTTGATTATTATCACAACCATAATAATTTTAAATGGAGTTATGAAAACAGTTTTTTTAATATATTTCCTAAGAAAAAAACTCTAAGGAATTGGAAATGCACCTGTGATTTAGCCAGCTTGCAATTGAACAGTTGTTAAAATTCCATCTTACACTTTTTAAAACTCCCTGTTCAAATTTCACTATATTGTAAATTTGACTTTATATTAGTTAAACTTTGCAAACAAATCAAATATTACGTGGAAATCAGCTAGTAAAATTTTGGAGCGGATCCAAAACGTCGAAACAAAATGGCGGCCTTGTGAAATGTTAAAAGAATATTACTAAAAAACTGCTTATCCAATTTACCTAAAATTTTTCACAAAAATCAAGTATTACGTAAAAATTAAGTGGTAAAATTTTGGTACGACACCAATATGGCGAAGCAAAATGAAGGATTAATAAAATATTTAAAAAAAATCAAGCTTAAAAAGCTACTTATTAGATTAATTTCTAGATTTGTGCAAGTATTAAATGTGACAGGTTCATCTACCTGTAAAATTTTGGTAGAAATTCAGGATGGAGGAACAAAATGACCACCAAATAATTTTTTTGTAATTATGAAATAAAATCTCCGGAAGGTTTTACATAGCTTCAAGTTTTAGCGTTTTTAGACGCCAAAAAACGTTGTTTTCTCATTTGCGTCGGTATGTCTGTATGTCTGCGGTATAGTTAAAAATGTACTTACCCGATTGATTTTGGTCAATAATTGAAGGTCTTATGGGTATGACCTGCTAACATTTTGGTAAAAAAAAAATTATCACTAAAAAACTAAGTATCCAAATTATCTCAAACTGTGCACAAAAGTCAAGTGTTGCATAGAAATGAACTGGTAACATTTTGGTATGAATTCAAGATGGCAGACTAATAAATTATTTAGAAAACCTGAGAAAACTACTTATTGGATAAATTTCAATTTTTGTACAAGCAGTAAGTGTGATAGATAAACTAGTTATGGTACGAATTCAAAATGGTGGAACAAAATGGCGACCGAATAAAATGTTCAAAAAAAATCAACGTAAACATTCTTTTTTATCTTTTCTCATTTAGTTGACGTGATATAGGAATAAACTGATACGAATTCATCATGACGGAATAAAATAGCGACCTTAAAAAAATCAGTGTAGAAACTATTCTTTTTTAAATTTTGTCCAAAAACCAAGTGTGGCATAGGTAGAAATATAGTACAGTAGTAGTACAAATAGTACAGTGTATAACGAATTAAAATCAATTAACTTTCAAAATATATAAAAAAATTAAAAAAAAATCTAAATAGAATTAAGTTTGATCACATTGTATCTCAAAAATTAAGTATTTTTGGACCCTTATTAATAAGAATTCGTTTTGTTTGTAGCCAAAGAAGCAATTGGGTAAATGAAATAAAATTACCAGAAACATTAAAATAAGGGTATCCCAATTTTCCCCACGCAAGAAGCTAAGAAATATTACCGTTTTAACTCCCTGTATGTCCAAAACGAATCATTTGAGAAGCCTTATCCTCTGTTTATATGAAGATTTTCTTAATCTTATGAGATACATTATCTTGCATTCAAATATGAACTAATTTACTCTCTGAATAGTTTTATACTGATTATACTTTAGCTTTTTGGAGTTTTAGCATACATGTAATGGTGGTCCCATTCAACAATTCAGATTAGTAGTGCTTGAGAAATTTAAGTTTGTATTACACATTACATACTTAACAGTATAAAAACGTACCCAAGGGAATTGCTAATAACGATCTTTACAATAATTTCTCCAAATTGTACTTTTAAGGGCATGTCAAAAATATTCCCGCTGCTAACCCTTTGCCTCGTTTTAGTTTTCCAAAAATGTATTGTATATTCTTCGGATTGAGGCAACTCTGTATATATTTTGTACAGTCTATTTCTGCTCTATTACACGTAAAACGAGTACAAGTTTTTTACACTAAGAAAGTAATTTAATCCGATTACTTGGATTGTCGGCTTAGAATGGTATGTGATTTATGCCCGTATCCTAATCCGACTGTAAAAAGTTGTCACTATTGCCTTTCCTAAGAACTTAATGTAGACTATTGCAACGTTAGGATTTATTAACACGTACCGGGTGGTCTCCGCAAATTGCGGTTTTGGTAATTTGGGAATTACCAATCATTTTTTGCTGTTTTACTTTTTTACATTAAGAGAGTAATTTAATCCGATTACTTGGATTGTCGGCTTAGAATGGTATGTGATTTATGCCCTTATCCAAATCCGACTGTAAACAGTTGTCACTATTGCCTTTCTAAGAACTCAATGCAAACTATTGCAACGTTAGGATTTATAAAGACGTACCGAGGGGTCTCGCTAATTGCAGTTTTACTTAAAAATTGGGAATGTCTAATCATTTTTTATTGTTTAGTAAATAATGAACAATTCAATTCATCAAATTTTAAACACTGTTATACTATCCTCGTACGTCGGAATTATTCTATTGTAAAATATCATTTAAGTTAACCACGGCCAATAAAGCATTGGCACTGTCAACCTGTACCAATATAGTATTCCCAACGTTAAAATAGCTAAAAAAAAAAAAACTTTAAATTTGTGCCATACCCGTATTCAGGTGTTGTCGCTGGACGTTGGGTACCTGGAAACCTACCTACCTACCTTATATCAAGATGTTTCTTTTAACGCACTGCACTAGATCATCATACCAGGGAACGACTTCTATGAAGTCCAGTAGTTCTTAACGTTTAAGTGATAAGAGACAATTTGATCTTTCCGCAGACCACCATCCCTCTGTCGGTTTTGTTATATTATTTTTATTAAGGTTATCCTGTAAACGAAATACATATTAAAAAATCAAAACTTTATTTACAATACTAGATACAGAGCGTTACTTTGAAGAGAGGGAAAGTGTATCGATGCAGGATTTAATAACTTGCAGATTAGAGAGAGAAGGAAAGGTGTTTGCTGGTAACATATTCCATAGTCTGCATACTTTGGGAATAAAAGAGCGAACAAAGTGAGAAGTTTTTGAGCTGTGCTGTTGGACGGTGGATGGATGCATGTGCGTCGATGCTCGAGTCTCCCTGAGAGGAATGACTAAGGCATAATGGATTATCAGAACAAAATCCCTGGTAGTATCTGTAAAACAGAAACAGATTGCCCACAATTCGACGATGTTCTAGAGAAGCAGGCTTCCTTAAAATCATGAATTAATCGAATAGCTCTTTTTTGGACAAGGCCAAGGACGTTAATGATTAAAGGAGAGGTTATTCCTCATATATGTAAGCATTACTTAAGGCAGGGTCTGATTTCTGTTGTATAAAGGGTATACAAGTTGGCAAAAGAAAAGTTCTTTTGGGCACGAAAAAGGAGCGGCTGCCGTGGCAATTGACGTAATGTTATCATACCAACAAAGATTCTGCTGAAAATCGATACCAACTAGACTAAAGGAATCTTTGGCTTTCATAATTTGCTTATTTATTTAAACGATGTCGGTATTGATAGGTAATTTGTCCTTTGCTCCCACTTTTACGTTTTTATGAGGATTTTTGTTCAAGGATAGAATCATTAATTCATTCATTTTAGTCTCTCAGATAGCTTTGCCAAATCGTATGTTATAGTGAAGTGTACTATCGTCAGTATACCTGTGAGTAGGATTGCCGGTCAGAGAAAGCAGAACATTGATGTGCAGGATAAATAGAGCAGGTGCCAATAGTGAACCCTGTGGAACTCAATGCCCCTCAACTACTACAGAAATAAGTATAAAGTTTAGGAGGAAGATCATAGTCGGGAAATGTTAAGACATGCGTCATGACATACTTTATCGAATACTTCGGATGATTCCATCGGTCACATTGCAAATCTTAACAGTTTTGCGGATCAGTTTGCAGTCAGGAAAATAACGAATATATTAATTTTTTCATTGCTGCCAATATTGGGTATTGTTTTTTTATATTTCACTTTTCATCAATAACAGGTCTTAACGTATCAAAGCCAAAAATTTATAAAAGACAAACGCACTGAGTTTACTTTAAAAATGCAAGTGTATGTGAGTGGGATATTCACGGAGCTGGCCAGCCTTCAGAAATACTACCTTCCCTTCTTTGTGATCCTAATAAAATTAATACCTTTTTTATTGATTCAGTATAACGTCTTCCTGCTGACCCGACGTACATGAACAGTTTTAAATGTGGGACATTCTCAGTTTGATTTTTCTCCTGGCTCTATTCATGTGATCAAATCACTTATTCTAAAGCAAAAGCCACATACTATTGGTGCTGATGCTGCTAAGATGCTTCAGTTGTCGCTAAACTATGTAGCAGCTCCAATGACACAAATCATCAGTTTATCCTTCTTAACCGAGATTGTTCCAGACCAGTGGAAACTCGCGCTTGTTAAACCAATTCCTAAGGCATCTTCTGGTATTATTGAGCGCCTGGAAAATTTAAGACCTATTAGTTTGTTACCGGTGCCTTTGAAGATTGCCGAATCGTTGTTGTATGGGCAACTACCTATCTTTCTTGATAAAGGGGAAATTATACCAGATTGCCAATCTGGCTTTCGTCGTGTGTTTGCACAGTTACTGCTTTGTGCAACGTTCTTGATAATTGCTTGGTACCATTGACCGACAACGAGGCAACCCTTTGACCTGCCTGGATATGTCGAAGTTGTCTGACTCAATACATCTTGACTGTCTTATGGCCAAAATGAGTTATTGTGGAATTTGTGGCTGTGCGTATGACTGGTTGCGAAGTTATCTTCTTGGACGCCAACAAAAAGTAAAATTCAATTCAAATACTACTATAGCTGAATCTGATTTATGGTCAGTTGACTCTGGTGTTCCGCATGGCTCAGACCTGGGTCCTTTACTTTTTCTCCTGGCATTGCTGACATACAGTATGTTCCTAAATCAAGCTACATTCATCTTTATGCTGATGGTATTCAGCTCTCATTTGATTTTTCACCTAATGGAAAGTATCAGGCAAGAAATATAATTAATGAAGATCTTCACAATGTTAAACAATGGATAAGGGATAACGGGCTTGTATTTAATGCATCGAAGAGTCAGCACATGTTGATAGGTTCAAACTATCACTTCGAAAAGGTCGGTGATCTTGAGCTTCTGGTGGATGGACAGGTGATTGAGTTCGGCCAGTCTATTAGGAATCTAGGGCTGACGATTGATTCAAGATTGAAATTTGAGAGTCATGTTTCGGATGTGTGTCGCAAGGTCTATCTAAGCTTGAAGAGGCTTTATCATTTTAAGAACTTGCTGGATAGAGACACTAAAAAAATGCTTGTTAGCTCCCTCGGTTTTTCTAATTTTCATTATGCTGATGTGGTTTTTAACAAATGAAAGTCGCTCGAGACTGCAAAAGATGCAGAATCAGTGTGTACGTTTTATAGTTCATGTTCCACGCTTTGCACCACGCCATTTTGTTTTGCAATCTTATATTCATACCAAAATGTTACCAATTTATTCCTATGTAAGACTTGATTTTTCTGCGAAATTTGATCTAAATTGGATTATTAATTTTTTTAGTAATACTTTTTTAACGTTTTACTAGACTACCATCTTGTTCCGGGATATTGAATTTTTCCCAAAATATCCCCATGACCCTTAATTTTTGACTAAAATGCCAGCCGGTAAGCAGTTCTTAAGCTAGGCCGCGAAATGACAAACAGACATACAGAGCGACGGAATTGATATATATAATATATATATATATATATATATATATATATATATATATATATATATATATATATATATATATATATATATATATATATATATATATATATATATATATATATATATATATATATATATATATATATATATATATATATATATATATAAAACAAATTTTGTGGTATCTAGGAACGCTAAATCGTAAAAATATTATTAAGATATGTAAATCCAGACAGGGTGATTTTTTCCCAATTAATAATATTTTGTTTGGACAAATTTTTTTTCCGCCATTTTGAATTCGTATTACAATGTTACTAGTTTATCTCCATACCACAATTAGTTATGAATTGGTGAATTTTTAAATAATTTATAAGGCCGTCATTTTGTTCCACCACCTTGAATTCGTACGAAATTTTTACCAGTTGATTCCTATATAATTCCCATAATTTTGTTCAAAATTTGAGATAAATTGGATAAGCAGTTTTATAGTAATATGTTTTTTAACGTTTCACTAGGCCGCTATTTTGTTTCATCATATTGGATTTTTACCAAAATGTTATCAAATTATCAAAATGTTATCAACTTATCTCCATATGACGCTTAATTTTTGACCAAAATTTTAAATCAATCGGGTAAATAGTTTTTTAACTATCCCGCGAAAAGACAAACCGACAGACAGACATTACCGTGAAGATCTGACAAATTCACGGAGATTTTTTACGAAAGAAGTAAAAATGGATTTCTTATTCATTCCAAATTCACACGAAATGTGTCATTTATTGGAAACCAACAATTTAAAGGGCCAAATTTATAAATTAGCCACATCCGTCACTCATATGGCCGTTTAATCATAGCAATAATATTGTACGCAAGCAGCAATATTTGGCTCAGCGTGATTCAGGCACGTAGCCAGAAATTCGGTTCGGGGGAGGGGTCTAAACTAGAAATTCATTTCGGGGGGGTCCAAACAGTCAAATCTCAGGAAAATTAGGTAGAAACATACCTAGATCATAATATTTTTAGAGTTTAAGGGGGGGTGCAGACCACCAGAACACCCCTCCCGTGGCTACGTGCCAGCGTAACTAGGTCAGTTTTTTAGGCATACAAGACGAAAACTATGCTCTAAAGAAACAAAAAGGAATACTGAGTAATAGCATAAAACCAATCTTTAAACAAATTTAGCTGGGCGTTGAGTTACGCGGAAATCTCTCGATAGATTTTAACTATACTGAATACAATAAAAACTTGAAATCTGTTTGGAGTGCCTTTTATTTTCGCCAGCCGAATTATGAATCCCAAGACTGTTAACCCGGTATTTCAAAAATATTCAAAATGATTTTTCTAATGTACACACATATTTGTAACTTCTGGTGATTCAGTAAGTTTACGTAATATCTGTTACCCCAGTTACTCAACAGATATAGGGTTTCTTGTAAAATCAAAAAATCCTTTTGATTTTCTAATGGGAAATAAAACTTTGTAGCAAATACCAAACTTTTTTGTTTGTAAAAAAAATCTTGGCAAATCATTTATAAAAACGATGAAAATAGATTGTCCTAAGTCCAAACCCCATGGTATTTTCGAGTATCGGAAAGGAACAGAACAGTCAATTATATCAGCAACCCCTAAAAATATTAACTAAATATGTTTAAACGTGGGTAGTTTTTCTGCAAATACTCACGGTTTAAACAATCAAACGTCATCTCTCTTGCCATATAATATACACGGTCTGTTCCATCGTAGTTAACGAATGGAAAACGGTTTTATTACCGATTTCAGCAAAGTTGTTCTTATGAAAAATTAAGTTAACCCAAGAAGGCAAAACAAAAAACTGTATTTGCATTTGCATACTTTTTAATTTAGCTGTTTCAAATATTCATTCATCAAAAAAATAAGGATTATATAAATTTTTAGTTAAAACACATTCTCCAGTTATGAAAAACGCGCGCAATTTGCTGTTGCTAGTAATAGATAACACTATTGTTGAAACTCATATTTCCCGAAATCGCTATTTTTGAGTTATCTAAGAGATATCGGTATCCTTGTAATGAATATCTTTAGAACTATGTTTTAAAATTGATCAAAAAGTAAAATGCATAGTATAATGTTTTATTTTTTTTTGTATATACTGATAAAAAAGCGATATTTATAAACAAATTAATTTGTAGTAGGAAAGTTTGACACTAACTTTGGATATATTTAGTAAGTTTGCTCAAAAAAATTAAATTAAAGTTATTAAATTAATATGGCTCTGAGTAATCCATGTAATGACCAATTTAAACATTTTCAATTCTATTTTGTTATCAGTTATGTAGGAGCAAAATTTGTTTGATCATATATTGATAATAGTGACTTACAGTAACATCAATTTGTTCTTCAATATATCCCATTTAGATCATCTAACCCAGTTGAAGATTTTCATGAAAAAATTAAAAAGTTGACATAGACATTTTTAAAAACTTCTCTACTTCTTTGTCAATTAAAAAAAAATCTATTTCTCCATAGACATTAAAATACCGATAAAATGACGAAATTGTTTCGAGAGAGGCACTCGAAGAATATAATGGTGGTTCTAAATAACATTAAGACACTTTTTGCAAAATTAGGTTCATGCTGAATTTTCTTTCAATTTTGCACTATATTATATCACACTCTTTATAACAAGCCCATACAACTTTTATATAAATCTGTTTAAACCTTTGGACTAAAAAATTAAAATGTTGGGTTTTTGCTATAGTTTCTTTGGCACAGACATTTTTAAAAACTTCTCTATTTTTGTCAATTTTCTTCAAATATGGCTGCAAATTTTTATTGAAATAATCCATTTTTTCCGTGAGCAAAGGAATATCGAAAAAATACCGAAATTGTTCATCCCGAACCATTCGAAAAATATAATAGTGGGCTTAAGTAACATAAACTTCTGCAAAATTAAGATCATTTTTTTTTTAATTTTGTACGATATTGTATAACGCCCTATATAACAAGCCCAGAATTTTTTCTAAACCTTAAATTTAGCAATACATTAGTTTATTTAAAGCAAAAACCACATTCGATTTGTTTAATCTGAGAGATTCGGTTTTAAAGAGAGTAACTTAGTTTAAATTAATTAACAGTAATTTAGTTTAAATGTGCATTTTCATATGACTTTCTATAAAAATCGGTTAGTCTATTATGACGATTAACATTGCATGGATATATAAAAATCTTACAGTCTAAGAGAAATAAAGTATATATAAATGTCTAAATGACTTTTCGTATTTTAAACACGTTATTAACAGAAAATAACAAAATGTCTAATTCATCGGAAATTTTCATGAAAAATGAATTGCTCTTCCCCTCTGTTTTTTTTTTGTATGAAAATGATAGTTCAAAGTTCAAAAAAAGGGATTCCTGAGGTTTTGCATTGCAAAGTGACCGGAAGTCTTATATTTTTTACTTCCCTCGAAAAATGGAAAAATTGTAATAGAGAAAAAATAACCCTCCCAGGTTTTTACAGATTTTCACATTTTAGGATCCGTTGTTCTGTCGGTCTGTCTGTCTGTTCGGGTCAGTCTTATCTGACTGACTTCAAATTTTGGTGAAAAAATAAGGGTTATATGGGGATAACCTGGTAACATTTTGGTAAACATCGAGTTTGGAACGAAATTTGGCAAATTTACTTGAAACTTCCCTCGTTATGAATTTTTCCTTTTATTAGGAATAGTAAACTGTGATCCAGTTTAGTTCCGCACAGAGTCATTTAGAGTCCAACACATATATACTGTATTTTCAAAAAATTTTAATGAGCGCCATTTTGTTCCACCATATTGGATTCGTACGAATATTTTACCAATTTCTAAATATGCCACAATTGATAGTTTTTACACTGATTTTTTTTTCAGTCATCTGGAATTGCAAAATTTGAAATCATTTGAATAAGAAGATTTTTTACCTTGATTTTTTTTAAAACATTGCCGCCATTTTAAATCCGTTCTACACTTTTACCAGTTTATCTCTTTGTTACACTTAATGCTATTTTGTTTTGTAATCTTGGATTCGTACCAAAGAGTACATTTTTTATGTACTGGTACTCCTAATTAGTTTTTTAGTAATACGTTTTTTGACATTTCACTAGGCTGCATCTTAATACGTCATAATGCTCGATATGACAAAATCGAAAACGACGTCTATCATACTAAAATAGAAATGCGTCTATCATACGCTAAGTATAACACTTAGCGCCATATGCAAACCCATAGGAATGTGTAATATCGAAATGGCAGAAATTAGATCCCCATATGACCGTTAATTTTTGACCAAAATTTAAGTCAATCGGGAAAGTAGTTTTTTGGCAACGCCGCGAACTGACAGACAGACCGACAGGCAGACCGACGGAATCGAGAAAACACATTTTTGGCATCTAGGGACGCTAAAACGTGAATATATGTAAAACCAACATTTTGTTATGCCTTCTTGAATTCATACCACAATTTTACCAGTTCATCTATATACCAGAATAAATTCCTGCACAAAGTTTGAATTCAAGCTATTATGTAGTTTTTTCAGGCTGAATTTTTAAATATTTCATTAAGTCGCCACTTTTGATTCATTCTAAAAGTTTACAGTTGATTCCTATTTATTATTTAATTTTTGTGTAAAATTTTAATTAAATTGGATAAGCAGTTTTTAGTATATATATATATATATATATATATACGTTTCGTTTTCGATTTTGTCATATCGAGCAATCTGTTATTTCAGATCTCCCTGGGTACAAGCCTGCCTGATGAGGGTAAAGGCCCAGAAATCATGATCGCAGGAGGGTACCCTGTGACATAATATATATATATATATATATATATATATATATATATATATATATATATATATATATATATATATATATATATATATATATATATATATATATATATATATATATATATATATATATATATATATATATATATATATATATATATATATATATATATATATATATATATATATATATATATATATATATATATATATATATATATATATATATATATATATATATATATATATATATATATATATATATATATATATATATATATATATATATATATATATATATATATATATATATATATATATATATATATATATATATTGTGAAACTACGTTCACTTATTTCCTTTCCTTTCATCCTGTGTTTTAATTTTGTCAGAAAATGAAAAAATTGACATTTTGTTGCTACTGGAATTTCCTAAAATTTGATGCAACGTATTTCCCTTGCTTGTTTTTTGTTTTTTTTTTTTGTTGTACTTTTTTAGCATATCGGTTTTACTATTTGTGAGTTTTATAAACGATACATGTTTTCCTAAGTAGAAATTCAGCAAAATGCTTCACTAAGTTTTATCATTTTTGTATCATCAATGTTAAAGTTGTAATTATTTCCAACTACGTATTGTGACGGAGTTGCGAAAACTACCGAAACAAATCATCACGTGTATGTACATGAGCTAGAAGCAAACAGGTACGTCATCCTACATCGGGAGCATTCTGGAAGATTAAAGTGAATTCCTAATTCTGAGAGAAAGGGGCGTTAACGATCTAGAGTTAGTCTTATAATAGATCTGTTAATGTATAGTACTTGTGTTACACTGTAATGTGTATTTAATAAAGTTGTTATAAAGAAGTGTCTTTCATTAAAAGAACTATTGGGTTTCGGAAGTAAGATTGCTTGAAAATGAGTGTCAACATTAGAAAATTCCAAGTGATAGGTATCCCGATTTTGACAAATTTTGAAACCATTTGTGTTTGGAATAGAAGAACACTGTTAAGAAGTAAGACCTATCCCTGGACGTGACCATTTACCTAATTGTTACTACATTTTGAATTTACAGAGAGCTTTTCACTCTCCTGTTTTCAACTTCAAACAAAATTCTTAACATTCTATTCCGAAACCAAACAAGATCCGTAAGTTCTGACTTTATCTTTCGACCTCTAGAAGACCTTATCAGAGCCATTTCAAGAAAACTTTAAACCATTTTTTTCGTAATTAAATAAGATCCATAATTTTTGACTTTGCCATAGTGTTTTGTTCAACAAGAAGATTTACAAGAGACATTTTCAAGAAAGTTCAGCTCAGAATTTTATGAATGTCCTCGAAAGTTCTATTTCGAAACCAAAGGTGTTCTGGATTTCGATAACACCTCAGAAGAGAAACTTCAAGACAGTTCTAGAAAGTTATTTTTGGTTGGTTTTAAACTAGAGAAAAAGCATACAAAATATTTGTATAATGATAGACGTAATAATACAAACTGCTAAAATAGTGGAATAAGTAAAGAAGATTACAGAACAACTCAACAAACTACAAATAGAGCAGGATATCGTGATGAAAATGTCAACCGCTCATAAAACTGAAAAAAAAAATAAGAAAAAGAGTCTGAAGATGACAAAGAACAGCGAGAACAATAGGAGATATTAAAATATTTTAAATACTTAGAGCCTAAAAGACTACAAAAAAAAAACAGAAAGACACCCAAAAAAAAACAGAAAAAGGAATCAGAAAATTCTATATAAATAAGAAACCAAGAGACAAAAAAATTGGAAGTGTCCTAAAGATAAAATGAAAGGCAGGAAAAACAAGGACATCTTGAGAAGATTTTAATTGAGCATGAAAATAAAGGAGCACAAATCCCACATCAAATGAAGAACAGGATTCAAAATGTTATCAAAAAAGAACATTACCACTTGCAAAAAGTTGTAGGTAATATAAAGGAAGAAATAAACAACGTGAAATGAGAAATAAGGAAAAAACAGTTTCTCGCTATAAACTCAAACCTTCAACGCTAGATGGGTCAACTTCATGGACCATGTACGTCCGTCAATTTAAGATTGCAACAACAACTACTGATTGGACCAACGAAGAACAAGCGACCTTTCTAGCAATCTAATTGAGAGGACCGCCGTTGGGATTATTATAAAGCATTCCTGCAGGTCATCAACAAAACTATTAGCACCTTGTTCATTCATCATAGATTTAGATACCAGTACCCTCAAGAAATATACAGAACCCAGCTTAAAACTAGGGCAGCAAAACCTAGCGAGTCCTTTCAACTTTGTATTAACAACGCTGTATATAGTCAACTTCTTAACTTCTTTCCCTGGAAAAGAATATTTCCCACTATAACAATATACAGTAACATAAGTTATCATGTTTTTCCTCGAGAATTTTGTTTACCGTAATAGATGTGGATTTTAAATTTAGTAAAATAACTTACTATTTTATTCCCCTAGGAAAAAATATTTTTTCCTGAGCACAAGTGTAATAAGTCGTATATTATCAACTTTATTAATAAGATATCAAAATCTAAAAAATCTTATATGTCAATCAATCAATCCTTAAATTATTATTTGCTTTCCTGATAAATTGTAAAAATAAATTTAATTATTTTTGATATTATAGCACACATATACACAATTCAAGTGTGTATAAAAATGCGATCAATTAATAATTTGCATGTATTTTAAAGGAAACAATAGATCTCATTATTAATCGATTTTATGCATGGTGCTGTTTCAGCCTCTGAAGTGGTAGTATCTCTGTTTTGATAGCAACAAAGAAAAGAATGCCTCTTGAATCACAAATCGTGGGAAAATACCTGTGAAGCGCTTTGAAGTGTTAGTTACAGGTTTGGGTCTGAGGAAGGGTATGAAAATAATCAATATTTACTTTACAAATAAGTCATAGTTGCAGGTTGGAACTATTTATTGTTGACAAACATATGGTATTATATTTTGTATGACGAGACTTATATATTGTTTTAGAAGTCATGACAATTTAAAATATATTTTTGATAAAATGTGATTACAATTTATTTATCGAAGTTTGTTATCAAGTAAAATTAGCCTCCTGTATTTTTTAAAAATGAAACGTGCTTAAAATTAATTTTATACTAGTTGTGTACTCTCATATTTAAAAATAGGAAATAAAGGAGAGCCCCTTCGCACTCAACCAACAAATTTTTATAAAAGTAGGGGAATTCTCGGAAACTGGTGATCTGCCTGCTCTATTCAAGAGTCGATACCCTGATGAACAAACCAATAACCTCGAACTAGCAGAGAAATTACAGCTCTCGCAGGAACAAAGAGAGCCAAATTATATGGACAACCCTGAGCCAATTTTAGAAAATAATCTAAGGAAGTTCTATTGAGATCGCACTGTTTTGACAGACCAAACTAACATTTATAATATACCAGATCTTATTCTTGTAGATAAAATGGCAAAAAAAAACAAACAAAATAATTAGATCAAAAGTATGCAGAAAAGTTGAAAATTATCGTGACTTAGAGGAACAGATCAGGAGACAGTGGGAAATGAAGAGCGTCCGAACACTGCCTTTCATTATGTCAACAACAGGAGTTATCTCAAAAAACTTGCTCCAGAACGTCAGAGAGCTTGACCTTAACGAGCGTTTTTCCAGCTTAAAAGCCAATCACCAAAATGAACCCAATAACAAAGGGCCCCATGAGAGCTCAATACTTTTGATGTGTAAATAAATATCTGGGAAGAGTGAATGTTCCCTCTGTTTAGGAATGCAGTGCGATTGTCATTCGGCAGTTAAAAAAAAAATAATAGCAATAATAAGCAACTTTATTTTGTAAAATCAGTTCATATCAACTGCGTAATATTATTTTGTTCTTGATTTTAATTTGGAGTTTCTCAAGAGTTTTGTTAAACTAACCAAAGTTTATATTTCTAGCCCTGCTGCGCAAGTTACAAAAGTTATTCGCCTAAATATTTTAGATGGAGTAATAATGAGACGTTATTGGTAGGATATTAACTATTAGTTTCCGATCCACTTATTTCATATACTACAACATTTAGGATGACTACTTTTTTATCTCTAGATAGTTGCTTTATCTACGGTATTTTGTCAGGTATTATCGGCTTTCCGCTTTTTTTTTGAACTTACAGGTCTAGCAAATTAAAATTTGATAAAACCGGCTTCCTTAGAATTGTTCCTCATATTTGGATTGAATACTGGGCTAAATGGGAGCTTGAAAAGTTATAATTTATCTGGGAATTATTAGAGTTGGTTTTATTAATTTACAAGGGTCTCTTGATATGAAAAACCGAAATAGCCACTTATTATGAACGCTGCCTTAGCTTAAAATGAGCTAGGTAGTATTCCTGTTAACTACTGCTGATTGCTAGGGTTTTATTATATGAAGTGGTAAGAAAGTTGCAATTTGATGTTAGGTAATTAAAATTTAAATTAAATGCTGATCTTTTTATAGCCACTTTTTCTCCTCTACAAGATAATACACTAACATTTAAAAGCCGACGTTTTCTCTTCGAGGTTTCATCATCAACTTGATTTTTTAAATAGGGAGCTGAATTTTTATTTCATTTGTAACAAGTGTTCGACCTCTCTAAACCAACGATTTATCACACTTAATGTTTGAACTGAATATAAATATATATATATATATATATATATATATATATATATATATATATATATATAAATCTAATGAAACAAAATTTCGAGTATGCGGTCTGTGACTATAAAAACACTCTTTTGGTTTTTAATTCTCTATATTTCGTCAATTTTTTTGTCGACTTCATCAGGAGAAAGCTAAAATACAATTTAAAAAAATACAATTAAAATTTCTTGTTAATGAAAACATTAAATAAAAGATTACTTACAATACTTAGAGTTAGTCCATTGTATATATAAAATAGTGGACGTTTTGTTGACGTCAAGCCTGAACAGAGCGGTACAGTTATTCTAAATATTAAAATGATGATTTTCTTTGCAACTTATTCACAAATACAATAAAAACAAATATGTATAATTAAAAAAACCTTACAAAAACAAACAATAGGATTAAAATAACTTTGTCAGTATTAACAGTAAAATCAATATGATACAGTGTGGAAACAAAACATTTAAAAACACAATTAAATTAATCTTAATATATTACAGTATATATTGCTCAATTGATTGGTATCAGTTTTTTAGTTGACACAGTTTTTTCTTTTGTTAATGTGGTACATCTCAAGGAATAATCTGCTTTTGTAATTATTTTAGTGTTCCAAAATTTTAACATTGGTATAATCAAAATGGTGTCCAGTGTTTTTATGATGTTCAACAACAGCACAAGTGTTTTTTCCCAAACGACAATCGCTCTTGTGTTGGGTAACACGTTGTTTTAACCATTGGGACGTTTGCCCAATATAACATCCTTGGCATCCTAAACAAGACAACTCATAAACTACATTGCTGTTATATAGTAAGGGTGTTTTATCTTTAACTTTTGAAAATAAGTTGGAGTTATTGAGAAAATTATATTTAACTATTTTAATGTGTGAGAAGTTTTTAAAAATGGAAATAATTGAATGGGTTAAGTTATTTACAAATGGGAGTTTTTTTATACTTAAATTGTTGGACAGATTCTTCAGTAGGGCCATCAAACATATTAGAATTATGAATTTGTTTTTCAACAAGCTCTCATGACAAATATGGGTTATTCGGTTTTTCATAGCAATAACCGTGTTATATTTCTGGTTGGTACAGTGATTTGAAAAGTCATTTATAAATCTACCGGAAGATGTTTGTTTTTGATACCAGTCCATAATTATTTTATTGTCTTCCATTCTTATAACCCTGGTATCTAGAAAAGGAACGCTATGATCACTTTCACATTCAATTGTGAACTGTAATTGCTTATTGAAATAATTGAATATATTAAGTGTAGTTTGGATGGAATCTTGGATGGAAAATTGACGAAATATAGAGAATTAAAAACCAAAAGAGTGTTTTTATAGTCACAGACCGCATACCCGAAATTTTGTTTCATTAGATTTATTACAGTACGGTCGATAACCAAATTTGAAATTTATATATATATATATATATATATATATATATATATATATATATATATATATATATATATATATATATATATATATATATATATATATATATATATATATATATATATATATATATATATATATATATATATATATATATATATATATATATATATATATATATATATATATATATATATATATATATATATATATATATATATATATATATATATATATATATATATATATATATATATGATTAAAAATATTTATTTTATTTGCATGTGTGTAAATAATTTTATGTCTGTTTTGATCATGTGCCATTATCTAATAATGTTTTGTGTACTTAAATAAATGGAATTTTATTAAAGCATTTTCCTCTATAGGCAAGTCAAATATTTTAAAATTTACTATTTGTTTGTTGAAACTGACCGTAATTACAGATACACTACGTTATAATAACACTGATGAAGACTAAGTATTGGTCGAAAGGTTTATTTTTAATGTTAATATTTTGAAATAAAAATACGATACAAGAAAAAAAGTCATATATATATATATATATAGCAAAAACACTAATTATATTATGAATTGATTTAAGATGGAGTATTAAACTGTGATTATCCTGTGAATTTAAATGTAAGTGGAGTCAAACCATCCGACATCTATTGTACTATGCCATCTAGAACATGAATTCATAATATCTTAGTAAAATGTATTTAAATTGAAAGTAAAGTAAATTAGATTTAAAAATATTATTTACATTTTTCAATGAAAATGGTTCAGGGAGGAAATACCAAACTAACATAACATTATGAGTAAAATGAATAGTTGTTGACAGGGTTGCTGATTATTTTTCAAAACTCCGTTTTGATTTGAAATGTATGTTAAAATTTGAAATTTTGAATAAATATATGTCTTTATTATATTATATTTTTTAACGCCTACTTTTACATTTGTCTTACTGTTCGTAAATTCTGCCCCTTTATTTCACTTACTTTCAACCTTCCAGTAACAGGATAATAATGGTTAAAGGTCAGTGTCTTCCTGACACCTGTAATAAATAAAAAAATTTGTCTAGAGTAACCAAAATTAGAAATAGAGATATTTTAACTATTAGCGACTTGGTGTGAACATTCCTTTTAAAACGGAAAACTCAAGTTTTATATACAAATATTTGCTTTCTGTATGTTTAATAATAAAAAGATTAGAATATACGAGGGTTTGAAGTACGTATTGTACTAGCGTCATAAAAATATAAAAATCACATACAAACAAAAAAATGCCACAGAGAAAAGTATTATAAAATATCAATATGTTAAAATTGAACAAAATATCAATTTTACAATGCCATAACAATAAGATTCATAGTTGGCAAAATATTAAGGATCTGTTTAGAAATATTACCATCTTGTAATCCAAAGTGGTTGCTTTAAAGGTATATTATATTTTAAAAGGAATGAGCAAAAGTATTTAGAAGGATAGAGTAAACATATTACACACAACTTCTGAAACTTATCACGACATATGTTTTAAATTTAGCATGATTCTTATTGCTCTTTTTGTGTGACAAAAGCCCTATAAGCATCTAAACTTGGCCCCTAGAATATAACTCGTATAAATAAGTAGCGAAAGACCAAGTGAATCTTTTAGCAAAGAACTTGTATTTGTTTCTTCTCTTTTTAAGATGTATGTATTTTGTGATAAATCTGAGAGAGTAACATGCCGAGTTTAACCTTTTGCATAGATCATAAGATACTCAATCTCTAGTAGCAGGTAACAATCTCTATGCCTCAATCGTTCGTTCAAGATGTTAAAGAGGCTATTTAAGGTGAATCGCACTATTAGTAGGTTATTATCACTAACACTTTTATTTACTATGTCATATAATAAATTATTAACAAAAGCAACAAATAGTAGTAATCATATACGGAATCCCGAACTGAAGATGAGCTTTTTCAGGAAAGTGTCTTGCCCTAGCTCTCCCAATTAATGTTTTCCGCCCTCTATTTTTTAATCAATATGACCGTATCTGTTCCATTGCCAGGCAGACTTTAGCTTCTCCAACACAACTGTGCTACCCATGCCATGAGGAGTATTAGACAGATTTAGAAATTGCCCATTAAGAAGTCCTTAACCTTCATAGTCTCTGATTTTGTCATAAAATCAACAGTTTCGACTGATTTGTCTTGATGGTTGCTATGTTGAGTATTGTTAAGGGCATAGAAAAAGCTTACCAATTAGCTGGTAATTTCTGAAAACAAATTCGCCTTATTGTCTATAGATTTATCTGCCGTATTTTAAACAATTACTAATCACATGACAAAAAGCTGTATCGAGTGATTGAAATTTATACACACAGTTTTATAGTTAAACAGTGGCCGGAAACATTTCTTTTCCTTCAATGCATGTATTAAAAGTGCAAGAAGAAGCTTAATGATATTTTTAGTTTTAAATTAAAAGAGATTTTAAATTGAAAAAAAGTTCAAAAAGTTATAGGAAAAAATGTTTTAAAGCATTATTTAAGTTGTCTTTATACAATAGCAGATTGTATGCAGTTCGTTCAAAAATATTTATATAAATAGCAAGTATAATTATTGTTTGGTCATCTATGCAATACCCGAAAACTAAAATAATGTATATGGAGGCGTCTAAAAACAAAACTTGCCTTGTCCGCAGAAACTATTTTTAAGAAGAATCTAAAAAAGCCTCTTCCCGGTTTATTTAGCCTAAATTATTGTGATAAAGTATGTCAGTTATAATAGAAAATAAAAAAACAATTTTATTTAGAGGTGAGCATACTCATTTTGTTAAAAATCGTATTTACAATAATTTAATAAGACAAATTTTTAATATACGATTATTTATTAAAAAAAAACAATAGAATTTTTAGATTTTTAAACTTGAATTTCTTCGAATGTTCGTGGTTTGCAAAAATTGCCTTTTTGCACACCTTCATCTTGGTCGTCACGGTGAGTGTTTTTTCATTCTACAATTAATTTCTTCGATTAACAAAAGTATAAAAAATTCTGTGTTTATCTATTAAAGTTTTATCATTTTCCAGTTTCTTTCAATCGACTGGAACACCCATTGCAATATTATTGAAAGCCCCATGAGGTTTTCCTTTTTTCGTAATGGATTTACTGCCTCTCTTTTTGTGTGGGACGATTTGAAAAGCCATAACGCAACGGGCTTACATACCTCCCCAACTCCTGTTTTCCAATACTACCCTATAAGGTGGTAAAAATGAATTCCCGGAACTTGGAAATGCTAATTCGATAGTCTTAATATTCAATAGCGCATGACACACCAAGAAATAGGAACGCATACTCATCATTGTTAAATTTATATTATACCTTCGACAATTTATGACAAAAAACATGAATGTTACGTTTGTTTTTTAAATGTTGTAAAAATCGTCGAAATATATAGTCGAAACATCGGTTCTTTAAAAAAAAAAGATGGCTCTCACTTTCTTAAAAGTGATGAAAAACTGCCGAAGAGATTTCATTTCAACTTTTTTATTTGATGTTCCATCCATATATAAATAAATACAATTTCAGGTGAAATTCTACACTTGGAAAATCTCCGCAATATGCTAAAGTTGTATGTATGCAACTGGCGGCCAAAAAAAAATTATGATCCGGAATGTTTGGGTTCACGATGATTTTTCTGACAGTCAAAAGACAATTTTTTACCATTGTCTCCTCAACTTCCATTAACTTTTTAACAAAAGTATTTTCCCTTAATCTATGGATTCTTTTTCCTTTAATTAAATAATTTGTTTGAGGTGTACTTTTTTGATTTAATATTTTCCGTTATCTCAAGACGTTTTTAGCATTGGTTTTTTATCGGAGATCCGAAACCGAATTTATACTCTGTAACAAAAAGTAAAGTAATATTTAGCCCGCTAGGTAAATATTGCTGACAGAATTTCGAATTGCTACCTTCATATTTCTCGGTTACTCGAGCACCACTGCGATTTTCCCTAAGCGTAAGTCCGGTATTCAAATGAATTTTAGCAATCCTCTGCACTCGATCTATTGAAAATTTGGCAAACTCGATCTTCAAACTTCTGGCAATATGTTTACTCTACATAATATCTCACAGCAATACCCTTTCTATTGCTACCTTAATTTTTTTGCCTTTGTCATGTTGGTTTTTCACTTCACCAACATATCAAAGTGTATGAATCCTCCTCCTGCATCTGTTTAGATGAAAGTTGTAAATGCCCGCAAGAGTTAATTTTTTGAAGATATACGTCTTGCCTTGGCTGCACTTTGGAAATATTTGTAGTCCTTCTGGTTCATTTCTGTAAATACCACTAATTTGTTACCATTTAAACGACATTAATCCGATTTTGAATTATAGTAGCCACGATATAATTAATTACCCTAAAACACAAAGCTTTTTTGTATTTGTCAGCAAGTTTTTTTCTGTGGTTTGCCTGGTGTTGCGCGTAAAACTTATTTTAGACTAAGGAAATATAGAAATTAGTCTTAAAAAATACTTTTTTTAAGACCAAGGAAAATACAATATTCTTCAATAAAACTGACAATTGATCCAAATTATTAACCTCTTTAACATTTGACTGTAAACACTAAGAGGACAAGAAAATTTGCAACATACAGATAATGTCACGTGTGTACTAATTAACTGTTCTGATTGGTTACATAAATGCGCCAAATTATGAATCGCAGAAGGCGCTTTTGCAATGAACACGAAATTTTAATGGGTTATGACGCGTTTTGCCTCAAAATAATATTTTTAATAATTGAGGTGGACAAAGGGCATCACAGTACTACAGTTAACCTCTTTTTATCCAAAGGTGGATAAGGCGAGTTTTGCTTTGACACGCCTCCCAGCTTTAAACTTTTCTTTATCAGAAAATTTGGGATGATTTAAATTTGAATTGATGGCTAGTTCACATATTATAAATATTCTATTTTCCTTGTGCTTACTTATTTCATAAGGTTTGTTTTAAAATGAATAGTGATTCTTTTATACCCCAAGTTTATGCATAGTTTTTGACTTTCTCCCTAAAAGCCTGATGAGCCAAGGGACCCCTCTAATATTAAACATTGGACAGAGATTGGATTTCTTTTGTCTGAAAAAGAACGTCTAAAAAATTAAAATTTTGTTGACTTTTCTAATAATATAGGTGGATAATTCAGGTGATTCGAGATGTACCATTTAGACCTCGTATATAAGATAGCTGTTTGTTGATGCTTTTAAGTGTTCAGTTTTAGTTAAGTATATTAAGTTGTTTTTATTGTGTCTGTTACATAAGCTTGTTAGTTTAATTTGTGTAATTATCGAGTGGACATATGTTAGGGATTTTGTTTTGCTTAAGAAATCGCGTTTTAAGGTACGTGTAGAACAAGGAGCGAGTAATGTACATGTAGTATAATTGGATATATGTTATCGCATATGTTTTTAAGTTAAAGAGTTATAAGTGTTTTTTTATATACAAATATACACAATAGATATTCAGTCATCCCTGACTGACCATAGGATAAGAATAGGTAAGGCATTCCAAATGTTTAACAATATTTTATTTTTCTAATAGAAATTTTAAATGAATGTTATATGCTTCAGTGAAATAATATATATATATATATATATATATATATATATATATATATATATATATATATATATCGCCAATATATTTGCCTGTTAAGTCGTTTATATTTAGATTAATATATTCTTAAATAATATAAAGTTATTGGATTACACTTTTTAACAAAAGTGATGCCAAAGTTGATGAAAATATAAAATATTGCTGTAATTCTGTATTATATTATATTGTAATAAATATATATTTATAATCAGGATGATACGCTCTACTTTTTGTATTTAAAATAAGCATTTCTCTATGTCAAATAAGAAAGTTAACAGGACCCCCCTGTTCCTTGTAGCAATTAGAAGATTTTTTATTGAAAAGTGAAGAAGTGAAGCTGGGCTACACTTCTTCACTTTTCATAGTGAGTAATTGCTCTAAATGTACTCAAAACCGTTCGTTTCATAGAATCAAATTTTACTGAAAAATTATATATTTATTCAGTGGACTTTGATAAAATAAAAGGCTTAACTTGGCGCTTTTTGTATTACTATTTTATTATTAAACGTTCCATTCATCTCCTCCAGTTGAGAAGCGAGAAAGCGCCGTGCAACCATGTTAATATTTTGGGGATTAGAGAGACAATTAACCGAGAAATCGAAAAGTGAAAATAACAATAGAAAATCAGGTGTGTGACAACTACCGTTTTATATGTTATACGATTTTAAATGAGTCTAATATAAAAAATTGAAATCTCGTAAAAATCATATGACTCGTATGTCCGTCCGAGCTTTTCAAATATCTACGTATTTGCTACGTAATCACGTGCTCTAAAATTAAATTGACTTTAACACCACTCTTACTTTTTTTACAAGCCGAACTAACTTACTTAAATAAATATGTATTTTTAAATAGCCCACTCCTTATTCAGCAATTAATAACATTTACGCGATCATCCATCATTGCTTGTTTTTTTTTATTTGGTTCTGGCGTCACTGATATAGAAAATAAATCCAAAATAAATATTTTTATATCTCTGTGACGCCAAACTCTATGAGTATTATTTAGATTACATTTATTTTTAAATCAAACCCGACTCAAATGAAGTAATTTACAAGAATTTAGAAATTAACTCATTTATGTTTTGCTGTACTAAATCTTTCTTATTTAATAAAACGAACATTCAGCCGTACGAAATGTTTGACAAGTTTGCACACAACAATAACCCTTCCCTACAAGAGGATTCCATTTAAAGTGTTAAACACTTTACACTATTTAGTACTGGAGACCGACTCAACACCTCTGCTGTAACTAAATATTACTTTCCTCTTTCAAATTATCAAGAGCATTAAAAATAAATCTTGAGATATAACATTACAAAGATAATACTGTAGCGCAGTAAACAAATCTGACTATATCAATAAACCATTACAATTTTTAGATCCGAATAAATATAAAATATTGAAGTGTGACCTTACTGATATAATTCTAATAACTAACATTAATGAACCCCAATCTCCAAAACTTTACTCTCTAGTTAAACTCCATAAAACAGGCTATCCAATCAGACCTGTCGTCTCCTTTGTCTCAGCACCTTCTTACAAGCTTTCAAAAAAACTTATCGATATTAGACTATTAAACACAGCACTAATTTTTCAGCCAAATATTTGATTAAAATCTCATACGACTTAAAACAAAAAATTCAAGGGATCAATTTACCAAAAAATTGCTTAACTTATCTCTTGATGTAACTAATTTATTTCCATGTGTACCGGTTCAAGACACATTGATTTTTGTTAACAAACACCTACAAATTATTAAAAAACAATAAATAATGAATTTACTTCCCATCTGTTTAGCACAAAGCTATTTTGAATTTAATAATAATAATAATAATATATATATATATATATATATATATATATATATATATATATATGGATTATTGGCACAGGTATGTAGATGCCATTTTAGCTTATTTCACTGGAACAGAAACAAAATTAAATATATTTTTAGAAATTCATAAATAATTTATATACCAATATTTTTTCTGTTTTTCATGTCATCCAATGAAACATAAGTAGCTTTTCATAGTATGATAAATTTCAATAAATAATGGTTATAGTCTAAATATATAGATAACATTTACCCTAATTTAAAAGACCCTTCCAATAACCACAAATGTATTACGTACCATAGAAAATCCAGTAACAAAATAGGCAATTTTCTAAGAAAACTAAATGTAAATATAGCATATAAAACCAATATTTTCTTAGACAAATTCATAAAAAATAATAAATCTAAAACAAATTTAAATGATAAATCAGAGGTATATAAATTAACTTAATGGTGGCGTTTGCACTGACGTTCGTAGGAATTTATCCTGTACTCAACTTCCCAATCTTGAATCTAACAGATACCATATCCTATAGCATAAACTAGCCCTTAGAATTTTCACTAAATATATTAACGACTTCTTTTTCCTGATCTCTGAATTCTCTTCCTCTAAAATCATTATCATTGGAGATTTTAACATTCATAATGTTAGTTACTCCTAAAACCGATCCCCAAGGTAAAACAGCAATATCTTACCAACCTCATCAGAAAACATTCTTACTTCCCACGTATCGTCACATATAGCCAAAACATATTGGACTTCTTTCTAACCACTGACCCAGCAAGGCCCATTGGGCCTTGCACACCCCGAGCCTTATCAATTTTCCATTTCCGCTCCCCTGGGTTCCTCTGGCCACGGTCTAATTACTGTTTGCTATCCCATACAAGAAGAGGCTTATATTACTATTTGTAAATATAATTCCGCCTATTGGGATCAATTGCAAGATTTCTACTCTCCTTTCTTTGGAGTGATGTTTGTTTCTCTTTCAGCGATTGTTCCGAAATGTGCTCACAATCTCGAATGTAATCCGAATTACCTTGGTTTTCAACATCCTGCGATAATGCCAGGTTAGAGAAAATCCGTACTAATAACAATTTATTTAAGAACCCTATTTCAGAATAAAGACTAAAAACCATGAAATCGTTATAAATACGTAATTTTTGACCGCAAAAATGCCGTTACCTTGCCAAATTGGTAGTCAATCCGTTTGGTCATGTACTAAAAACATTAATCAAAACGGCAAAATCTCCTTTCTACCCTTAATGTGATGGAATCGTCTTCATGTCCAAAGCTTTTTGCAAACCAATTCACCGCGAATTCTTCCCTTCTCCATTCTACCAGTACTAGCTTTGCCATACAATATGCACGAAATTACTTTCTGGTGAAAAGGTATGACGTATTCCCAAAAGACTTAATAGCGAAAAGTCTTCTGGCCTTGTTGGTGTTATAAAAAAGTGCGCTTCTGTACTGATTTCTATTCTTACCAGGTTATTCCAAGTATTCTGTTCTCAAACAAGAATCCAAAACTTTTCCCTTTAGCTACCTATACCCCTACTTCCATTTATGAGTAAAGCAATAGAGAACTATATAAATACTAATTTTTTGATTACCTTCAAAGGTATAAACTTATTCACGACAAGCAACATGTCTTCCGCCATCACCACCACAAAAGATCTTTTTCCAATTTCAGAGTTGTACAGCCAATTCTACCACTACAAACCTGGTAAATCAGGAGTCTATTTTAGATAATATACATTTTAGTCGTATGACGAGATGTATATTCGAGTCCCTTTTTTTACTTTTTTTTTTGATTGATAAAAAACTGGACATTTTGACAGCATATTGCTTATACGACATTACCGTGTGTATAAATCGGGGTATAATTACATAAAGTTACTAAACTCTAAAATCAACTTATTTTTTGTGTAAACCTCTACACATAATTAGAATGTCCACGTAATGTTGTATTAGGTTGTTTAAAAGTAATCATCATATAACGAAGTAATTCTAAAAAACTAAATTATGTATTGTTATAGATCAATAGGTTATATTTTTATTTTCAGATTCTCACATATTACTATCATCGCATGGTGGACGGAAAAAGGCATAGGTAAGCATTGTATGTATATTTTTTAAGTATAACGAGCCACGTGTAGGACAAATGCGCAAAACGGAATCACAGAAAAAACTAATCAACTAGTTAATACCATGATCGGCAAAATCTTAGTTATGGTAGGCGTAGTGGTAGAACAGCCATAACGTCAAGTCAATTTTTTTGTATTTTTAATACAGTTTTTCTATATTGGGTCTATGTAATTCCAGTCGGATCACTTTTCAGCTTTTTAAAATTTAATTATGTAATCCTGTCGAATTATGACAAAATTTTGACAGCAAAAAGCATGACCCACTGAATAATTACGAAATTGTTGTGGTGGATTCATATTTTAAAAAAAAATTATTATGGGTTTTTCGCAACTAAAAATTTGTTTATTTTTAAGTATAATACATAGTGAAGCTGTTAAAGTTAAATTTTATTGTTGAGTTTTGGGTCCCCTGTGAAAGTACCCGAGGGACGAAATTGTAAAATATCTTCGTCTTCAGCGGCTAGGGAAAATTTAATAAAATATAAGACTTTGTTTCATTTAGGTATTATATATGATATGAAAAAAAAGATAATTTACAGTTTTGTTCTTCGGATACCTTCACAGTGGATCCATAACTATATTCTTAAAATTAAATAAACTTTGAGTGGAGTAAAATCCATATTTTTTTTTTAAATAGGACTCACTGAAATTTTGTAAGTTGAGAACATAATTTTAAAAATCCTTAATTATCCCCCTAATGCTTAAATGTGACTTGAATTTACTGAATTCAAAGTTAAGTGTGATATTTAAATGTATACGATATGTAATAAAAGAAGTAACCTTTCTTTAAAAAAATCTCTAGTTTTTTTTTCTGGAGTATCTCTAAATTAAATTAGATGATATTGACGAACTGAACACCACGAACCCGTGACCCATATAAACTATTTTTAATGTGCAGGGCTATTTATTACATTATTTTTGACCCACATTTTGTCATATTTTAAGCAGCGTCTATGGCAAAGTGACAATGTCTCCCATAAAATTTCAAAATACGCCAAAATGTATTTTTTATTTTATTATTAAACATGATTTATTATTTAAATTATGTAGTAAGTTGTTTTCCTGGGTTCAGGACGTTATACAGGGTTCGTTATACCTACAATATATTGCCGAAGTTTGCTACTCTTTTATAAAAATTTTGGTTCAAAAAGCAGAATATATCTTTTCAGAATTAATTTTTAACACTTAAGAAATTGCATTTGAATGATTTTAAAATTGATATTTAAAAGCAATTTTATAAAAGCTATATTTTATTATTTTTTTAATCTTCTAAATAAACAATGAAATAATGTCAGATTACATTTGATTGATTTTGTATACTAACACATCATCATAGTGGCTCGAAAGATCTAAAGCAATTTGTCGATGGTTTTATTGCAGACTCCCTCTTTTTAGTAAAAATTGATTATTTTTTTGATTTGGCTACGATCGACCACACGAAATAAGTAGTTGTTTGTTCAGATTACGCAATGGAAGCAATTTTTTTGTTGGCTCAATGATACATTATTGTTAAATTCTTAAATTGTCTCATTAAAAATTGAAACACACTAAAGATATCGTTTTTTAACAAATCAAATATTTATATTTTTATCTCAACAACAAATTTTGGTCACTAGTATAAACTTCATACACCACCATATTTTATAAAAATATTAAATTTATATTGGATAATTTATATTATATTCCTAAATATTTAAAAGCCTTAAGATATTTCAAAGTGACACACGAAAATTGTGACAGCCGTTACTAGTAAGAACAAAATTTATGGCTGCTATCTTCATTGACAATAATTGTTCTAAACAGGTCAGTGCTTCAAGATTTAATTACAGTTATTTCAGTGGCATGGCAGCATGATAAATTAATGAAATTCACCGCAGATAACAGAAGGGTCGTGGGCACGGTCTTAATTCCTAAATTGGCAACACAATATTGAGAAATAGTATCTCTTAACAAGAGATAACTATTGTGTTATACACAATTAAATATAATTATTAAAAATAGAGAAAATACTCCAAGATACCACCCTTGTAAGTAGGTAATAGACATTTTGATTATCTATCTACGAAAAGTAGCAGAATGGACGTGAACATTTTATTCATTAATGTACATAAGATAAATAAAACTAATGAGTGCTTTCGGAAATGTTTAATTTAAATGTGAGGTATCTATATGTATATAACCATATATATATATATATATATATATATATATATATATATATATATATATATATATATATATATATATATATATATATATATATATATACAGTATGTCCCTCAGTGGTGTATTAGGATGGGGTTTACAAGTGGTCATAAAGAAGACTATATTTTAAAAACAGATTGTATTTGACGTGATTTAACTTGATGCTAAATATGTTCAATTTTTGCACTTGTACTATCACTGGCATTATCCTTTTTCAATTCATAAGCTCTCAAAATTTTAAAAATATCAATTTTTATAGCTACATTCGAAATAGATATCATTTTCTAACATAATAATATTCCCATATTTTAGATTTAGTGTTGGCTACAATCGGAACTTTATTTATTGTCCGACCTTTTTAACTGGAAAAAAAAACAACACTATAATCATTTTTGTCAATAATATATCACTTAATGATAAAAGTGAAAAATTCTGGAATGAATTTTCAAATGAGTCACCGCTTTAGTTGGGTCTTCGTGATAGTTCAAACTTGAATCTTTTATGTTTTTTTTTTCAGATAAAATTTGAAAATCAGCCATTTTCAGGTCCAGCATGCAAAATAGTTATTCGTTTACCTTGGTTGATGAGTATCGACCGAAGTTTCAGCATAATAAATTATTGACCTATTGTCTAATCGACACTTTTTAATTTGTTGTAGATCAGCATGACATAGGCTTCGTAATTTTTCTGATTTCATCACTACGTGAAGGGATGATCGGCGACCGTGCGTACTGGTTGTTGTCCTGCGGCTATCGTAATTTTATTTTGTCCAATGTCAGCACCAACTGCTTTTTATACATGCAATATATTTTCCTCCTAATGGTGTCTTTTTCACAATCGTCTGCATGATGCGTTTGAAAAGCAGTTAAAATAAAAATGATTTTTTACCAAAACACCTTGCAGCTATGTATAAGATCTTAATAGGATTAATTAATATGTCTAATTGAAAAGATGCAACAAAAATATAAGATTTTATATTCTCAGATCGTTAATTTTTTATCAAAAGCGTTTTTACCTGCTTAAGTTGAGAAAATAATTAATATCAAACAATATACGAAAAAAAAAAAGATATTTTCAGTAGTAATATAACAAGTGCAAATAAAATTTCCGGATATCCGAAAAAAGTTGACCATTTATTTTCTTAATAAAAGCAAGAGTGCTTATCCTTCGAATTCGGAATTTTTTCGACCCATTGACCATGTGCACGAATGCTTTTATTTAAGGAAGATTTTATGTAAATAATTATTATTCAAATAAAAATGCCCACCATTGTCGTTTTTAACTGGAAGTTCGTTCAATGTCTATAATAAGTATAAATGTGTTAAACGCCTTACCTTACCATTTTCTACTATATACTAGTATATATATATATATATATATATATATATATATATATATATATATATATATATATATATATATATATATATATATATATATATATATATATATATATATATATATATATATATATATATATATATATATATATATATATATATATATATATATATATATATATATATATATATATATATATATATATATACATATATATATATATATATATATATATATATATATATATATATATATATATATATATATATATATATATATATATATATATATATATCTGACAACCGCTAAAGCACATTGAAATTTGGCCAACTATAGACACGTGTTTCTGACTTAACTTCTTTATCAGTGCAGTCAACTAGTTAAGAGACGAGTACAACTAGCGACAAAACTTAATACAACCAAACCACACCAGAGTGAGCAACAAGAGCAAAAATAATCCTTTTTCGGCTGTATAACAGTTCTTGCCGAGTTAATGTGTTTTTTTTTTTTTGCTTTAGATTTAATTAATCTTGTGTTCTGAGTTTCGCCATAGGTGGTTATATGCTGCTCCGTGGTAGCCAAGTCCGGCGAATATTACAGATAATTTCTTGATAACCACAAATGTCGGTTTGTGGTTTGGGTTGTGAGGTACGCTACAGGTGGCTCCGTGGTAATAGAGTATAAAGTCCGGCGGAGATTTCGGATGTTCTCTTGGATACCAGAACTGTCGGTTTTGGTCCTGTTTGTAACTCTAGTTTCAATTTGTTGTATTAAGTTTTGGCGGTAGTTGTTAAGTGCATAATATATTAGTTTTTCGCAAGAAATTATCTATTTTTAATTGCATAGCAGAGAGTACTAGATTTTTCATTTTCATTTTTTCTTTTTTGAAATATTTTTAAAATCTTAATCAATATACAAATAAGTGTGAAAAAAGCCCTGAAGAAGGTAATAAAGATTACCGAAAGCTTGACGTAGCTAAAAACGCAATTTAAAACAAGCCCCAATTAGGATACTCCAAAAAATTAATTTTTTATTGAGGTTATTTAACGAGTCAGTCAAGACTGACCTTCTGCTTACGTGTATATATATATATATATATATATATATATATATATATATATATATATATATATATATATATATATATATATATATATATATATATATATATATATATATATATATATATATATATATATATATATATATATATATATATATATATATGAAGAGAGAAAGTACAGCTTTTAGTTTTTTATATTTAGAAAGACCACGATTGCGTGGAAACCAGTGCACTGTATTGTAAAATTATTACGTGATTTCCTGTATTACGGAGCGTGGAGAGTTTTTTGACGTGCTCTAAATACCGAAACATGCAGTCTCACTACATGTTTCTAAATAGAAGGCGGTAGTATTGTCACCGTCGCTACAACTTCTACCTATTGTTTACAGCCCGTTTGAGGACAGTAAAAAGTCTTCCCATGCGGTCAGTACTAGCTCCTCTTATATAATAAATATACTATTTTATACTATTAAGAGCTCTACGGCCTCTGGTACCAAAACAACTTTTAAGCTCCTCGCCTACTTTAATTAATATAATTAAGTTCATTTAAGGTACGAGATAAAGTGTAGAGTATTTAGTAGTCAACGTTTCAACATAAGTTAGTTTGCTGTATGATCTGGAACATCCAAGATGCAGTAATTAACTCATCTGTGAGAAACAAATAGCAAGCCTTTATTTATTGGCAATAGCCCTTCAGAACTTCTTTGGTTAGAAAAAGTTTTTAAATTCATTCAAAGTATCCATTATTTAAACTTCTTCTTTTTGGTTTTTTATTCTTCGATCCCTGCATTGAGGCGGAAGCGCAACAAGATCCTCGTTCGATTACGATGGATACCTTGCCTTTAACGTCTCTTTTCCGGGATGAGATTGACCAATCTGGACGGAACCTACCTCTTAACGTGGGTTACGAACCACGGTCCTCAGTCACTCTTTTCATCCTGGCCCTACATCCCACTCTCGAGCTGTCAACTTTTGGGTTACGGCGTAGGCTTTGATCTTTATTAAGGACTCTACCAACTGACAGATACAGTATGTATCTGCATAAACAACCCCTATCTACCCACAATCAGCGTAAATAGGCTGGCAGATAAAGTACATAGATACATTTACACTTGTCTGTATTGTCTGGCAATCCTCTCACATTACGGAAATTAAGTAAGATATAATATATAAAATCAAAGGTACTCTGTAGATTCCTTCGTAGATTATAATTTGCAATGTTATCATATATAGTTGTTAGTATAAATTATTTAAATATCTCATCTCACCAATTTAGCGGCCACATATATCTCGAATCACAGCAGACTGCAACAACAAAGCCCCATAAAGCACCACAAAAGAATTTAAAATCAACAGTAACAACTAGACACAGACTAACTCTTGTTTTAGAAATCAGAAACTAACACTAAAATCGACACCTAATTTGACAAGAACTGCCCCCCTTAGAAGTATTTATTGGCTGAACCACGATCTTAATTAATACATATTTCAAAGGTGTCGCCTAGAGTTCTACTCTATCTGAGAATTGTATTAAATTGAAATATAATTACATTTCCGTCTAAATAAGATATTTTCAATAAATGCCTAAAAATTAAATTAACTTATCTGCCTTCTGGATCAAAAAGATCAAGACGAAAAAAATAAAACCAAAGAAAACCCTTTCAGCTAATCTTTTCAGAAGGCAAATAATGCTTTTCCAACAAAAAATCGCCTTCTTTGAAAAACGCTTCTATTATTGTATTTTTTTATTATTATTTATTATAATTGAATCGATGCAAATGAAATATTTTAAGTTTGTTAGTTTTAACTTAAATGAAAGCGGACAAAGAAATTTTCCCACGAAAAGGGCCTTATGATAACCATAAACTTTTAAGGGATGGAAAATATAGTGCAACTTGACAGGTATATCTTAAGTAAGTTTATATATGTGTGCACAATCTAGAAGATAGCGTTCGAGATAAGTGTTATTTATTATTTTGTTTAGCTTTTGAAAATTTTCAAAATTAATATTAGATATCTTTTTGTAAATTAGCTTCTTTGAAATACTCGTGTTTACCATTTATCATGAGAAACTGACTACTGCTTTAGAAAAATGTCTTCAGAACGACCTTTACGATAGCGCATGGGGTACTTATTTTAGTACTCTAGAAGACACGGTGCGAAGATAATTTCTTTCACGCCGAAATCTTACATAGGTACTCTAAATTGACTCTATGTAAGTATCCGGTGCGGAAGAAATTCTCTTCTCTTCTCTTCAGTGGAAGCCTTAAGAAACAAATAAATAAAACGCTTATTTTATAAGATTTCTATCGCCTTTGTCCATTAAAAATTTGAAGCCCTTTTTATACAGGATCATTACCTTTTATCGTGTCATAGCAACGACAGGGTATCACGAAACTAGTAGATCACTATAACAAATATTTTCCGCCTTTATAATGCAAGCAGACAAGTTATTATTAATGTGATGTCATAAATGCGCATTACATGTTTACAGCAATATTTTAAGCTCCCATAATAAAATAATAAAAAGAAAATAAATCATTAATTACCTGCAATGCCAAATAATACCACAGATGTTTTTTCAATTACTGAGCCACCTACATATTTAATTGAATTCAATGTCTCTTCCAGTTACAATCACTTCCAATCAGTGCAATAACGCGTGCGAACAGGATAAATTTAATCCCTATGGGATTAATGTTTAAAATGGCGCCAAGTTTGTCGCAACCAGTATGTGGGAAATAAATATCGGTAATTAATTTTGCCGATAAAGAACCTTGAGGTGCATTCGTTTTACAAAAAAGATTATAACAAATTACGATATTCTAGAGAGTAGAATTTAATTAAAATAGGATGGACGGCATTTAAAATCAATTTAAATAAATATATCATTTATAACATTATTATAAGGCATAGAACATGATGCAATCATAATTACCTTTTCTGCTTCCTTTATTTAGATTAGCTATCTAACAGTAACAGTTAATGCTATTATAACTTGCGATTGTAAAACAACTCCAGCTTTATTAGGAATTGAAAGAATGTTGATGACCAACAAAGCATATTTTTAGGTTTAAGTTAATTTTTTTTACTTTGGTTGATAGTCCCGCTGTACCCTGTAACAATGCATCATTTTATTTTCATTTAAGAACATGAAATAAAACTCATAGAATCTTTAGAAAATACTTTACATTTAAAACATGGTACTAAATATTGATTATACGTCGCACAGCAAATCCAGTAGATTATAAATTTACCACTTTATTATTATTAATATTAGCTTGCATTCATAAAGATTTTGACGCTGTGTTGTCAGTAGCGCGCTGTATGCCTTTGCTTAAAAATGCATAGATGCCCGTTTTAAAGCTATTTGAAATTAATGCGCAAAATAAAATAATGATTTAGAAGACAAATCGATTTGTTAGTTATAGCTACGATGTGAGTTGAACGCCGCGGAAATCTTTCTCTGGATCTCAACCTTAGGGTAAGTATAAAAATAGGTTCTATATTTACATATTTAGCCACTGCCAAGATCACCTCACAAGATCGATCGTACGACGATGCCAAGCCTAGCCAAGAACATCAATGTTTATACCAATTTATATTAAGGTGAATATGTTTAAACATGATGCAGTAAAATGTTCATACAAAGAATAGTAATGTGTTTCCAGTATTAGTTTCTAAGCAGCATAAAGAAATTACTTTTATTGCAAAATAGTAAAATACAAACTAAAATACCCAAAGCCTCAGATCAGATTACACCAGTAACAAGAGTTTTCGTTAGAAATGGCAAACCCAATCGACAACTCCACGTATTAGACCATCCCACTGTGGTATTAGACCATCCCACTTTCATTGACAATGGATCCTTATAGTAAAAAAGTATAATAGTCTACAGTACATATTGCTACAGGGTCACGTGACATTTTAACATTAAAGAAATTAATTTGGTAAAAAATATTTTATAAGATACCAAGCTTTTCTTAGCGTCACTACTGCATTGTGTATTTGTTGATATGGTTCAAATCTTCTAATTATATGTTGCCTTACTTCAAGAAGCAGCGAAGGTGCGGTGACATTGGAAGAACATTGATTTTTTAAATATTTAATAAATAAGTTTTATTTACTTTATCTTGGACATTGCGAAACTAGCAATAGCTCTTTTAATCACTAAGTAAACAACAAGATTTCCTTTTCCAGGAGACATGTCTAATGGAAGATACCTTATGTCACATGACTTACTGACCAATCCGGTTCAGTATAATAGAACATTTATTCGTCGGGGGTTATGTGAGAATCCTCAGAAGCAAAATGATACAAGAAAGATTCGGAGGTGATTTTTTTGACGATTACAATAGTTTTTCCTATCAAAGAATTATAATAATTATAAAATATATCTATACTATATTAAAATAGTCAAAGGGCGTCTCACGCTCAAAAAAACGTACTGCGATTTCGAAAATCACTAGATTTTGGATGAAATCTGAGGAAATAATAAACTTTCGGATAATTTCGCGCCTTTTTTTAATTTTCACTTGAGTTGGGCCAATTTTTTATATAAGTGTTGTAAGGTAAAGGAATTTAAATGGTGACTTTGTTGGCATTAAAAGTAAAAATGTGTTCGTAAACATGTTCTAAACTGGTTAGAACTTAAGATTTAAGATATTGAAAATCAAAAAAAATCTTTTATTTTTAACTTTTAGCTATTAACATGGAAAAACAATATGACAATTGGCTATTCTATTCTTATCTTATAGCGCTCGCTTTTTTTACTTTATTCGCAAGAGGAAAGTATTCTAGTTGCAAAAAAACACGTTTTCTCAGTTCCGTCGGTTAGTCTGTATGTCTGTCCGCGACAAAGCTCAAGAACTGCTTGTCCTATTTACTTCAAGTTTTGGCTAAAAATTAAAGGTCATATGATGGTGACGTGGTAACATTTTGGTAAAAATCCAATATGGCTGAACAAAACACTGAAATGTTAAAAAAATATTACTAAAAAACTGCTTATCCATTTTATCCTAATTTTGCAGAAAAATTAGGTGTGACAAGACCATCAACTGATAAGTTTTACTACAAATCCAAAATGGCGGCCTAATAAAAAGTTATAAAAGTCAATGCAGAAAACTACTGCATCGATTATGTTCAAATTTGGCTCAAAAATCAAATATTATATAGGGATGAACTGTAAAAATGTTGAGACAAATTCAAAATGGGGAAACAAAACGGTGGTTTAATTAAAAATTAAAAATATCTGAAAAAAATACTTATCGGAGTGATGGATTGATGACATCCCCATTTTGAATATTTATTACTAAAAGTGTATAAATTGCACACTTAATATCGATTTTTAATCAAATCTGTATAAATGTTAAAATTCGCTCGCAATATAAGCATTCCTATCATTTTTTAAATATTTACTAAAAATATATATGTATTCTCAAATCTGTACACATGTTAAAATTCCTCCGCTATGTTGGCATTATAATCTTGAATTTTTAAAATGTTGACAAAAATTTATGATGTGCGAATCTGTACAAATAACAAAATTCGTTGGCTATATTGGCGCTACCATTTTGGATTTCTAAACGTTGACTAAAAAAATTCGGATTTTTTATATCCGAAAGTGTATGCATGTCAAATTTGAAAATAATCGGTAATGGAAGTGGTGAAAAATCCATTACAAGATTTGAACCAGTCATACAAACATACAATCAGACGAGTAGGAAGCCAATAAAAGCGCGTTAAAAGCATTGATTATAGTTTAAAACTCTAACAATATTATTCACTAAAGAGGTCTAAATTTAGACAAGGTCTAACTTGACAGTTACAGGTTTAAGATGACATTTTTAACAACTAAACAAATAATTTTTCCAAATGTCACAATTACAAAATGACAGTGACATAAGGCAAAAATAACTAAAAACTAAAGTTTAATAATATATAAATAACTAATTTCTTTTAAACTTACCTAACTTATTCCTTTGATTTTAATAGTGAAGTAGGGAACGATTATTTCTTTGATATTTGTAAAAATACCTATTTGCCTCATTAAGGAATAGGTAAGAATCCTTCCTTTTGTCAACGATAATGAAGCATGGCCCATTTCTTCACTTTCGTACATCAAATATGTTAACAGGTCGTCATTTTGTTTCGCCATATTGAATTTCAGTATTTTTTGTATCAGTATTTTTGGGGAAAATTAAATAAAATTAAAGTTAATCGAGTAAGTGGATTTTTTAGCTATACCGGAATAGACCGACCGACCGACAGTAATGGAAAAACATGAAGATCTGTAAAAACCCGGAACGATGATGTTTTCACGTTTAATGATATTTCCTTATGCGGGAAGTGAAAACTCGCGCCGCCAATGGCATTCGTCAACAAATAGCCACCGCTTGAACCTGGGCCATCCCCACATCTTGTTTTATCGTAAACATTGGTCGATAGAATGTGAAAAATAGGGGAACCATGTTGGCGCATATCCCTAACGTGATTTATAAATGGATTGTGATCTCTACTTTAATTCTTACTGTAAGATCTCATCTCTATTGAAAGACTGACTGCAAAGTTGGGACCTATTTAAGGTGTCTTTCATTTTCCATTTGTTGAATCGTATACACCGGCGACGCGTAACAATCACGCTGGGGAGAGTATTAAAGAGTTGGGCTAAGTTAGAAGAAAAAAATTAAAAAGTTTAAAACAAAAAAATATTAATTTTTAACAAAACTCACAAAATATTGTCAAACAACACGATAGTCTTTAAGACAACACTTTTACTTTTTCGGGGTCGATTCTATTATCTCTATTTATATACATAAGCGCCAATCCAACTAACCTTTCTTGGAGAGTAGTTAGTTGATCTAAGCCAGGTCTTTAGTCTATTAAAAACTACGCTCTGCAGTGGCTAGTTCCGCCAGCAAAAACAGTGCTACGCTAACTCTAGGGTGAGGGTAAATAAGTTTATTACACTGCTGTAACACGCTTATGGCTGAATTTAGGACATGACGTTTTCTAGCAAAGGGATGAATATACTTAAATGAAAATATTTTTCAAGTTCGTTTCAAAATTTGTTCGATTTTTATGATTGAAAACCCTATATGGAATGGAAATTGCAAGTTCAAGACTGCCTCAATTTTCGGAACAGTTTTTTTAGGGTTTATTGATCTGAGAAGGGGGTAATTATAAATCCTGAGGGGTAATTACCCCCATTACCGCACCTCTACGAGCCGCCAGTGATCGTATATTCGGAGCATAACCGCTCATTGATTGTTCGGGGTTTTTTCTCATAATTGGACACCCCCAATATTCGTTTAATTTTAAAATAGTTTATAAAAAAAAGTATTTACATATACACGGTTTCTCAAACCTATGTAGCAGACCGAATATACATTTTTTAAAGAATATCCTGTATATTGTATGTCTTTCAAATAGTCTTCTTCTTGCTGATAATAAACATACTAGCTTTAATTCCTAATTTTCAACAACACACGATACATTTTAGGTAAACTGATCCATAACGACCAATGTATTTTTATTTGCTCCACTATTTAGTTAACCATTTTCCGATTCTCCCTAATACATATTCAGCTATGATAGAGCTTTTGTCAAATTTGCTGGGTATCTTTGAAGAAAGAGTTATTAAACCTAGTATGTTAATAAACAGCATAAAGAGGCCCATTTGATGGATCTTTAATATTATACATAATATACAGGCATCCTGTACACATAATTTTCTATAAACTATGCAAAAAACTCTACAACTTTCGTATTTAACAATTTTTTATTCGCTTGTTTATCATTTTCATATAATTTTGATTAATTAAAAGTTAATTTTTGAACAACTTTTATATTTGTTAAAATGTTTTAATACAATTTGAGGCACATATTCTTAGATATATAGGTTATAGAAAAATATATAGAAAATTAATGAGATTAAGTTTTTTTTAAGGAAGACCAGAAAATTTTCGTACTACTTTTTAAGCTGTACATGGGATATTTTCCTTTCCCTAAGACGCTTATTGAAACTCGTTTTTGCCTATGAACTATAAAATTTTAAACTTTGCATACCTTAAAGTGGCTAATAATGTAAGTTTATACAACTATAGGGTTTAAAAATCATGGATCATTATGCTGACAAGCCTTTAAGCGCTTTCCATCATTTCTACCGGCATAATCGACGATGTTTGTCCCTACATGGTGCTCATCAGGCCAATGCAACTATGTGGTAGAGATGATGAGAAAACACTCAACGGTATGTTGAATTGTATATTATATTTCAATAAATATAATACTTGAATAAGCTTACCTTACGCAGAATATTTTGCCCGAATGGCCGTTAATTCCTTTCTTTCTTATGTATCTAGGGACGTAATATATATATATATATATATATATATATATATATATATATATATATATATATATATATATATATATATATATATATATATATATATATATATATATATATATATATATATTTTGTTCCTCCATCTTGAATTAGTACCACACTTTTACTAGTTCATTTCTATACTACAATTAATTATGGCACACAATTTGAAATCAGGGCAATATGTAGTTTTTCAGGCTGAATCTTAAATACTTTACTAAACCGCCATTTTGTTCCGCCATCTTGGATTCGTAACAAAATTTTTACCAGTTGATTCCTACATAATACTCGTTTTTTGTGCACAATTTGAGATAAATTGGAAAAGCACTTTTGTAGTAATAATTTTTTTAACATTTCACAAGGCCGCCATTTTGTTTTGCCATATTGGATATTTACCAAAATGTTATCAGGTCATCTCCATATGACCCTTAATTTTTGACAGACCAATGGAATCGAGAAAATATGTTTTTCGGCCCTGAAACGTAAAGATCTGGAAAAATCTGGGAGGGTGATTTTTTCATGATTACAATACTTCCTTTTTATGAAGAAGTAATGATAACAATATATTGTATCTTCCTAATCATCTTCAATACAATTCTAATACATGGTCGGTTTGTGACATCGGTAATTAGTTAGACTGCTGGTTTACTTTGAAGAACAATGATTCTAAGGAAACCGCTTCCCTTACGGACAATATCTGTTTAGTATTTACTTGGTTGAACAACTTTTATATTTGTTAAAATGTTTTAATACAATTTGAGGCACATATTCTTGGATATATAGGTTATAGAAAAATAAATAGAAAATTAATGAGATTAAGTTTTTTTTTAAAGGAAGACCAGAAAATTTTCGTACTACTTTTTAAGCTGTACATGGGATATTTTCCTTTCCCTAAGACGCTTATTGAAACTCGTTTTTGCCTATGAACTATAAAATTTCAAACTTTGCATACCTTAAAGAGGCTAATAATGTAAGTTTATACAACTATAGGGTTTAAAAATCATGGATCATTATGCTGACAAGCCTTTAAGCGCTTTCCATCATTTCTACCGGCATAATCGACGATGTTTGTCCCACATTGTGCTCATCAGGCCAATGCAACTGTGTGGTAGAGATGATGAGAAAACACTCAACGGTATGTTGAATTGTATATTATATTTCAATAAATATAATACTTGAATAAGCTTACCTTACGCAGAATATTTTGTCCGAATGGCCGTTAATTCCTTTCTTTCTTATGTATCTAGGGTCGTAATATATATGTATATATATATATATATATATATATATATATATATATATATATATATATATATATATATATATATATAATATATATATATATATATATATATATATATATATATATATATATATATATATATATATATATATATATATATATATATATATATATATATATATATATATATATATATATATATATATATATATATATATATATATATATATATATATATATATATTGTTCCTCCATCTTGAATTAGTACTACACTTTTACTAGTTCATCTCTATACTACAATTAATTATGGCACACAATTTGAAATCAGGGCAATATGTAGTTTTTCAGGCTGAATCTTAAATACTTTACTAAACCGCCATTTTGTTCCGCCATCTTGGATTCGTAACAAAATTTTACCAGTTGATTCCTACATAATACTTGTTTTTTGTGCACAATTTGAGATAAATTGGAAAAGCACTTTTGTTTTGCCATATTGGATATTATTGGATATTTACCAAAATGTTACCAGGTCATCTCCATATGACCCTTAATTTTTGACAGACCAATGGAATCGAGAAAATATGTTTTTGGACCATGAAACGTAAAGATCTGGAAAAATCTGGGAGGGTGATTTTTTCATGATTACAATACTTCCTTTTTATGAGGAAGTAATGATAACAATATATTGTATCTTCCTAATCATCTTCAATACAATTCTAATACATGGTCGGTTTGTGACATCGGTAATTAGTTACACTGCTGGTTTACTTTGAAGAACAATGATTCTAAGGAAACCGCTTCCCTTACGGACAATATCTGTTTAGTATTTACTTGGTACACATCTCATTTAATTGTTTTTAATTGTATGACTTATGATAATTACTGTAATATTCATTAAACCACTTATATTCACTGTTTTCTTCCATAATATTTAGAAATAGCAGAAAGGAAATTACCGAATTCAATGAAATCTAAACGATTCACAATTCGATGAGTGAAATATATTACATCATGAAATGCCGATTTTTAATAGTCAAATTGTGTGATGCGCAATACGTCGAAGCATTATGAGTTATTCATCAAGAGTCTTGAGAGATTCTGTAAGCGCATGCTTATACCCAATATGCCGACATTTGAGTTCAAGTTTATTTTTAATGGGAGATATTAGGGATACAAAGTCGGTTAAACTAACGGAAAGTTGCGCATGCATACAGTTTGTTACAAATGCGAGGTACGAGCATTGGAAACGGTAATATTAATTTTACTTTTTATTTCAGTCCACCTAGTTTTCCCACAATTTGTGTTAACTCCGTCTTAGCAATTAGAGTTGATATTTACTTTGACCTGCTGTAATTATGAAATAGTATTCCGACAAAAGTAATCTATGGGTAATCAATCTATACTGTCCGTCAAAATAGAAAATTATGTTGGTTGTTAAGGAAAAAAATTATATTTTTCTCATTAATATTTTTTAAATATTATATTTTTATAGACGATAATGATTATGAAAAACTCGTTTGTTGATTGGCTAAAGAGGTAATTTACAATACATTAACAAAAGTACAATTTTTTTTAATATCACACTCAGCTAAAACATATTCCATTACAGCTGTCAAGAGACCGTGCAAATATTCTAAGGTCACACAACTCACTTGGTAACTATCTTGTCTCTTTTTCTAATTCGCAGAGTTAATATGCTGTTTCGTTTATATGCTGTTATAAAAGCTTGGCAACGCTGTAGGGATGTCACAACTTACTCGAAATTTTGGCGGATGTTTCAGCGTAGCTTTTGCGCAAATGTATATTAGATATAAATGGATGTCACAACGATGGTATAAATTTAATCATTGTTTTATCAGTTATCTAATATTCCTTTACAGAAATAAAATCGCCTTTAAATTCTATAAAAGTTATATTTTTGTTTTTCCTTTATGTCCCTTCTTTCGGCTGGATGTCACAAAGTTCCAATTTTTATCGGATGTCACAATACCAGGAGGATCGGTATATATATATATATATATATATATATATATATATATATATATATATATTATATATATATATATATATATATATATATATATATATATATATATATATATATATATTATAATATCTTGTAAATTTGTCTTTATATAGACGGCATCAAACTAATACAAACATTAAATAGACGTACTTGAGGTATTAAGGACCTGAGAACATAAATGATTTTTTTGTGTATTTATTAATTAGGTTTTAGCTAGACACCGACTTCATAAAGTCAAATTTACAAGGTAGAATAAAATTTCATTCGTATACGACAGCCCTCTCTACTATTTTTATAATGTATTTATTAGCATTAATTATTATAGTTACTTCATCTACTTATACTTTTATAGTAGTCCATTTCTTTTAATAATATTTTCGTGATTCTAGCACCATTTTAAGAGCCATGGACATGTTTATTTTATTAGAGACGTCCAACATTTTAATCTTAGTTTAGTTTTTAAGTTGTTTTATAGACACTATTCTATTCTATCTTGTAAACTTGGCTTTATGAAGTCGGCTTCAAACTATTACAAACATTAAATAGACATTGAGGTATTAGGCATTAAGGCCCCAAGTACATACATTTTTTATATATTTATTAATTAGGTCTTAGCTGGACACCGACTTCATAAAGTCAAATTTACAAAATAGAATAAAATATTTTGTTTACTTGTTTTATTAAAAAATTTAATATTTTGTTTTAGTTCAAGTCAATTATCTTCTTTAAAAATTAGAAACAAGTTCTCTAATATTAAGCAAACTGTTGCAGAAAAATAATGACGTATTTAAGCAAAGGTTGTGCTAAAATTTTTAGGTAGACCCTGGGTGCTAAGAACATTGATGATGAATGCCAATCTTCAAAATAAAATATTCGACAAAGTATAGAGCAGTCATTCTAAAATGGATATTTTGCTAAGAGATCAGTTAAATAATATTTCATTCTTATACGACAGTCCTCTCTACTATTTTTATAATGTATTTATTAGCATTAATTATTATAGTTACTTCATCTACTTGCATAAACGAGACATTTATATTGTATCAGACTGAAGAGACCACCTATAAAACTGCTTGATAATTCTATAGGTTTTTCTAATAGACCTTTGGGTGCTGCAATATTGGTAATTATTAATTCACTAAGAGTAATGGTAGATGCATTAAAATTAATTATCAACCTCTTTAAGGTAGTATTTGTGTGGTTGGGAATAGAAAATAAACTCCTCCTTTATTATGTATGTGAAGATGATGCATTTTTACGTTCAATGCCGTATATAGTACGGTATGTATGAAGAGAGGTCTTATACATTCATTAAAATTTCATGAATAATTATTTTTAATGATTGATGTTAATTAGTTGAATGGGCAATTTATATTAATGTATAACTATATAAATAGGTAAATATGGATACAAACATATTTCTTTAGATATTTGGTTTATGGTACAATATAATGATAGATATGTTACAAAAATCTTATGACAATATGTTAAAAAAGGGAAGTAATTGTAAATCCTAAAAAAATCACCCTCCGAGATTTTTTCAGATCTTTACGTTTCAGGGTCCCTAGATGTCGAAAAGCATGTTTTCTCAATTCCGTCGGTCTGTCTTTTTGTTTGTCGGCGTGTCTGTTCGTGGCACAGCTAAAAAATGACTTACCCGATGACAAATGTTGGTCAAAAGTTAAAGATCATATGGGGATGACCTGGTAACATTTTGGTAAAAATCCAATTCGTCAAAACAAAATGGCGGCCTAGTGAAGTGTTAAAAAAATATTACTAAAAAACTACTTATCCAATTTATCTCAAATTTTGCATAAAAATCTAGTATTATATAGGAATAAACTTGTTTATTTCTACATAATTTAAAAATTTTTGTTGCGAATACAAGATAGTGGGACAAAATAGCGGCTTAGTAAAATATTTAAAAATTCACCCTGAAAAACCACTTAAGGGCCTGGTTTCTAATTGTATGCCATAAATAATTGTGGTATACATGTAAGCTATTAAAGCTTTGGTCTATATCTTCACGTTTTAGTTTCTAAATGCCAAAAAATATGTTTTACCAATTCCGTCGGTTTGCATGTCTATCTGTGAGTTCTCGGCATAGATTAAAAACTACTTACGCGTTTGGGTTCAAATTTTAAGTAAAAATTATGGGTCATATGGGAATAACCAGGTAACATTATGGTAAACATCCAATATGGCAGAACTAAATCACAGCTTGGTAAATTATTTAAAAATTGAGCCTGAAACTGACTACTTTCAAATTGTGTGCCACTAATAATTGTGCTATACAGATAAACTAGTAAAACTGTGGTACGAATTCAATTCAATTCCGTCTGTCCGTCTGTCTATTTGTCTGTCTGTCACTTCATGGCACAGCCTAAAAACTACTTATCAGAGTGGATTCAAATTTTGGTCAAAAATTGAGGGTCACACGGGGATGACCTGGTCTATTACCAGGTCATCCCTATTGGTAAAAACCAAAATGCCGGAGGAAGATCGCGACCTAATGCAACGTTAAAAAATTACAATACAAAATAAATTACTAAAAAAAGTAATTACCCAATTTTCCTCAAATTTTGCAGAAAAATTGAATATGATATAGGGAGAACCTGATGGTACCAATTGAACATGACGTAACAAAATGACAATGTGTGTTAATATAAAAACTCCATATTGAAATTATTTTAAATTATGCCCAAAAATCAAGTGTGTTATAGCTAGAAACTAGTAACACATTGGTAGGAATCCAAATCCCGACGGGCCCTTTTTTTATTTATATACCTTTTTTTTTAGTCATCAATTATTTTCAGTAAATGCATATTGGGGGCCCTTTGTCAAAACCTGGAGGGGGGGCAAAATTTGTAGTTCCACCACTATCAACAAGGGTGTTGGGATAGTATAGTATATTATGCAACAAGTACACACGCACATTTCATACGAGTGTAGAAGTTTGATGTCACCAGCCGAAGGCTCCATAAACGCCGTAAATGTATAATTCTGGCTTTCTAATAGCTATTCCATATGTAAAGAAAACTCTCAAAAGATCAGAAGAGTAACAAGAAACTATAATATTGACGCAGCTTTCATATCGAGAAACACTTTTAAGATCTTTTTGGCATAATACAAGTTACAGAAATAATTGAAACTAGTGAGTACTTTGTGAGTATGGTGGATCCTATACTATGGAAATCAAGATACATCTTCAAACAAAAACAAAATAATACTGAAAATATACAGAGAAAAATGACCATAGGTCAGTCACCAATGGTCAGAAGCTAAAGTCCCCCACAAAGAACTAAATTTAAAGAAACGGCATTCGTCGAATACAACAAAGAGGTCTTTAGTAAGCTTGGTATCGGTATTTAGACGTTTAAAGACCTTTACTTGCTTTGCCAAACTTTCATCTACTCCCCTATATATTATCGATTATGATCGGAGAAACATCACAATCGAAACGTTATGAATAATTTAAATTAAAGACAATGCACGTCCAACAAGTGAATTTTAATCAGAATATTCTGTTGTCTACAATCTGCAGGCGTAATCTATTAAGAGGTTTTTTACACATAGCCTCTAGACCGTTTTGAAGACAAAATAGATTCTATTCCAGGAAATTAGAAAATATAAATAAATCTGATACAATAATTTTATTTAAATTGAGAAGAAGTTATGAAATGAAACTGTTTGAGAATTAATTTGTATTGTATTGTATTACTGTTTCTGTATTGGGGACGAGTGACTCACTTCAACCATAACACTTATGCCCATTGGTCACCTTGAACACCCCCCTTGGGAACAGCATTTAGGCTTTAACCTGTCTTTCTACTTCCCTCGTAAAAGGGAAGTATTGTAATGGTGAAAAAATAACCCTGCAAGATGTTTTCAGATTTTTAGGGTTCGAAAAACATGTTTTCTCAATTCGTCGGTCTGTCAGTCTGTCTGTATGTCGGTCCCTCTGTTCGCGACATAGCTAAAAGACTACTTACGCCATTTTGGTAACAATTCAATATGGCGGAACAAAATGGCGGCCTAGTGTAATGTTAAAAACTACTATTCAAATATTATGTTGCAATCAATTAGTAAAATTTTGGTAGAAATACAAGATGGCGCCTTAATAAAATATTTAAAAATTCAGCATGAAAAAACTACTTACTTGACTGATTTTAAATTGTATGTCATAACTAGTGTAATCTGGAGATGAACTAGTAAAACTGTGGTACGAATTCAAGATGGCGGAACAAAAAGACGGCCATATAAAACGTTTTTAATCGTGAAAAAATCACCACCATCAAATATGTTTTACGAATTTCGTCGGTCCGTCTGTCGGTTTGTTTGGGTTTCTATAAGTTCGCGGCATAGCTTAAAAACGCCTAATCAGACTGAATTAAAATTTTAGTCAGAAATTAAAGGTCTTATAGGGATGACCCGGTGAAGCAGTAAAAAAATTATTGCTAAACAACTAATTATTCAATTTACTTCAAATTTTGCACAAAAATCAAGCAATAAATCGATAAAATTTTGGTATGACTTTTAAAGAGCAAAACAAATTACCGGTCTAATAAAATATTTGAAAAATTAGCCTTAAAAACTACTTACTAGATTAATTTCAAATTTTGTGCAAACATTGATATAAAGATAAACTGGTAAAGTTGCGGTATGAATTCAAGATGGCGGAACAAAATGGCGGTGTGTGTCAATATAAAAACTACTTATTTCAAATATTATGCCCATAAATCATAAATAGAAACTGATAAAAAACTGAGAGGATTCAATATGATTGAACAAATCGAACGCCTAATAAAAATATTTGGATCGACAGTATATATGTGTTACTAAATAACTATGTACTGAACTGAATTGGGTCACAATTCACTATTACTAATAAAAAGAAAGATTCATAAGGAAAGAAGTTCCAGGTAAAGGAAATTTACCAATTCCTTTATCTATGAGCAGACCATAGCCGAAGGGAAAGGCATTCGGCTAAGGACTTTTTCCACATGTTTCACACTATACTTTTTCTACCACTGCATAGGAAACTTTTTGAAAATTAAATTAACTGAATGAACGCTAGTGTTAAAGAGTATATACAAATAAAAAAAATGAAGATTCTTTGTGGTCTTAGGAAAAATAATGTACATTATTCGTGTGAAAGGGATTTTTTTCAACACTGGTATTCTACATATTATCATGAGAAAAAATGATTCTGTTAGAGAAGTGTTTCTTGTTAAAAAAATACATTTTTCATGATAAGAGACTTGTTTGCTGCTGTTGTTACGAATGCAGGTTCATTTAGAGTGGCATTCTTGGATATCTGGTTAACTATTACGGATAAAAAAAAACTTTAAACAAGAAATATATTGACTATTGAATTTTGTATAGGATGTCTCAAAAACGAGGTATAATGGGTAGTTTGAGATTTTTTAAAATAGAACACACTATATTTTATAAATTAAATTAAACGACTAGTTAAGTTGAATTAGAGAATTCAACAGTTTCGAAAGACTGAAAAGTCGGCTGGCCTTAAAGAAACATAAATTGAACATTTAGTTGATCAACTTTCAGTGTAACCGAAGGTTAGCATATGCACAAAACAAATGATATATTATTTTATAAGATAGAGAAGGTTTTCCACGAGATAAATAAAAAAGAAGATTTTTTAGTTTTACCGCTAAAGATTTAAGAAGACAACTGGTAAAAAAGAACAAGTTAGAGAAAATCTTTAATATAGAAAACATGATTGCGGAGAAAAATGGGTCACTGTAATTTTGGCGAGGAATCAAAAATATCGTTGCGGATTCTAGAAAAAACCTAATATGCTTGTGCTTAAATATAATGTCATGTTTTATTAAATTAAAGTACATTGACCTTATATTTGGACAAATAATGTTCTTCCATTGTTGACGACTTGGAGCTAAGCACCATGCCAAAGTTACCCCAAACCACTTTTTCCACTAAAGATTTAGTCTGTTTGAACTCTTAGCAGTTAGTGAAATAACGAACATTCGAAGATTATACAAATAAATAAATAAATGTGCCGCTGTTTTTTTTTCCAAAACAATTCATTCGTAATAAGCATTCTTAAATTCAATATATAAGTTGCAGTAAAGAAAAGAAAGTAGTCCAATCAAACGTCGATGTAATATTGCTTGTTGCCTTGATTGTATTTGGAAATTTAGTATTACAACCAGTGGCGGATTCAAAGTGGGGGTTAGAGGCTTTAGTAAGGCAATTAGATTTCTAATTTTGTACCTTAGCCCCCTTCCCCTCCAAACCACAATCCTAGATCCGAGCCTCATTACAACTTTTTATTTTTCCATTTATTCATTCAAGAGAAACTGAACAAACTATATGCAAAAGGTTTTAGGAAGTTGGGCAATGTGTGAAAAGTTGCAGTTTTTATAGTCTTTTGTAGCTGAATCCCAACTCCTTCCACTGCACGTCAGAGTTGTTTCATCTAGATCGTCAGTTTTAAAATTGTATACACATGTAAAGAATTACAAAGTTTCTTGAAATTCATGAAATACTAAGAGTAAAAATACGGAACTCATCTGACATTCTGATCTCTTTGGCAGAGATTTCTAAAGATGATCCCGCGCAGTGGATTGGGACATAAAATAATTCCAAGATCTATGCCGATTACCAAAACTTCTTAGTTAAACAGAACCGTAAAATTTCCGTTTTATGATTAAATGGCAAGTTATTATTTTATTTGTTGAAACGTTCTATTTATAGTTCAAACCGAACGTACGTTATGGCAAAAATATTATTATATGATTTAAAAATGGGTATTGTAGGTAGGTGTGAGATTTATGTAGACTGAACATTAAATGTGAGAGAGCGATAAATGTCAACTTTAATAATTTGCTTATAGCTGAAGTGTTAAGTGTGTTTGTTATTTTGCGTCTGGAGAATTTCGGTATATTTCTGTCTCACCAAATAAGTTAATATTACAAACTCTGGCAAATGCTTATTTAAATTAAATTGTTTTAGAAGTTGTAGAATATCATTTACAAATACCGTTTTTCTCAAAATGAAACATTATTTTCTTTTCCCTAATCCTATTAATAATCTATTTTAAAATGCACAAAGGACCCCGCACATGGCTTTCAGTCAGTTTTTCTGAAAATGTGATATGCTGTAGTTCTTGATCCCTTGATTAAAAACTTTTATGCCCGCAACTGAATCTTGCGGCTAGTATTTGATATACAGGGTGACGTTAGAATGAAGTTACAATTTTGCATTTTCCAAATTTTACGCAAAATTTTTATTTTTTAATTTTAAATACTTAGTATGTATTCAAACAGTCACTTAGAATAGTTTTTCATTAAAAGCTTATGTATGTAGAAGCAAAAATAAACATATACAGTGTGAAGCTGTATTTCAGAATCCAATTATTTTTCTTTCATATTCGACTGTACCTAAAATAGTAAAATTCCAATTTTTACTAAAAGCCTTATTACACTAAAACAAACAGTCAGATTGTTAGTACATATAGCTGTAATAATATAATTGAAAATAAAATGATACAGAGTGATTCATAAAATTTTCAGAAAATCTATGCGATTACTGTTATGTCAGATTCACCTGATTTTTCATAATAATTCCTCAAAGACTGGTATATTTCTAATTTAATACTAATTCACAACGTTTTTGATAAATAGTTCCCTTCTTTTGTTCTAATAATTTCAATAATATCCATTATATATTATTTCTCTTTACAATAAAGAAATAAATGTAAATTCAGTGTGAATTGTAACGCAAAAATTAAAAGTTAGATGCCTACATCTATAACCTATTATTAATATTCTTATATTTAGTTAATACATATACAGTGTGTTACTTGAGTGCACTCCTATTATTATTTAAACTAGTCAAGATTAAACATTAAAATTTGCGAACTTTAATACCAGACTGACTAATGCTCCTTTGTGACACACGTGAGTTTCGTGATGAACAAAAAAAGTTAATGGGAAAAGGGGTCATGTAGCACATTTTTTTAAAGGCTTTTGCAATCCTAATATATCCTCAAATTATGGAGACATCAACATTACACAATTTAAAATGGCGGCCATTCGTATATGTTTCGTTTCAAAATCTAAATAATATGGAGAATAAAAATTCTTAAAAACTTTATAGGTATTTTATTCCTCACATTAATTAACATTTTCTTATGAGCATGGGTGCTAAATAGTATACTTTTTTATTTACAGGGTGCTTTTTCTTCATAAAATATACATTTATATTTTTTTAGCTTCTGTCACATTAACAATTACCGCCATTTATAACTGTAATTATAATGACCCCATATTTTGGAGATAAATTATTGTTAAAAAGTCTTTTCAAAAGATGTACTATCCGATCGCCCTTTTCATTTTGTGTTTTCTTATATTATCACAGTCTGAGGAATTATTATAAAAAATTAGGTGAATCTGACGTAACCATAACAGCGTAATTAGTCTAGAATTGTATGAAACCATCGTATTATTTTCTTCTTAATTAAATTATTTAATGGTAATATTCGTTCGATAATTAAAATTTGTCAATTCTAGTGAATATTTAGATATTCCAATAAATGACCCGTATTTCCAGATAACATATTGCGTTACAAAACTTCCGTATTAAAATTCATGGCCAGTTGGATGTCAGCTAAGTACAAAAACTTTCGTTACAATTATTTAATTTTCATTTAATTTTGTCAAAAACTTTTTAAAATCTGACTGTTTGTTTAAGTGTAATGAATAATAATTAATTAATTGAAATTTGAATTTCAGTTTTGCAGCCGAGTATGAAACAAAAATATCCGAATTCTTAAATACAACTACACCCTGTAAAAGTTTATTATTACTAATACATACGTTAGCTCCTAGTCAAAAATAGTCTAAGTCTTAAATCCTATTTAAATACGTATTACTTAATTGAAATGAAAAACCTAAAATTTTTGTATAAAATATGGAAAATACAAAATTTTAACTTTGGGCCCCTGTATAAAAAAAACTAAAGGCATAGTTGAGTTGTAACCATAAAAGCTTTTGATCAGGAGGTGAAGAACTGGAAAAGAGAAATTCACTGAAAGTCATTGTCCATAAGAGATATATTTGTTTCACTTGGCTTGTATTAACTAGTTCGCCGTTAATAAAAAATGCTCATTTGAGTCACTGCATCTAGGCCCTATTGGGATCCTTGCGCACCCTTCCTGCGCAGATCTCCCATCTCTACCACATCGCTCTAGGAAATCCCTTGTAGAACTGAGTACTCTTCTGGAATGAAATTGGTTAGAGGAATGGACTGGTGATTCAGAGGTGCGGGCTCGATCCCCGCTCGTAATATAACTTTAGCTGCTGATAATCAATATTTCTATTAAAGTATTTTATACTCGCTTATTTTTCTGGGCAACTTTAACCTAGGTAACTGTATCGCTTGTTTTATATTTGTTATTGTTTTATTAATATAAACACTTTACTTTTTTAATTTTATAGTTTTTATTAACAACGCTACAAGTGTTACAAAAAACAAGTTCTCCTCTTCACCTATTAATAACTAAAACAAATACATAATATGGAAATCTGCATTAACTTAAACATAGAGGTGTACTTGACACTAATATAATTTTATTAGTATATGACATCTTCCTCTTTTTAAATAAGCAACATGATTATTGTATTTCAATTTTTCAAACTTAAAACTTTCAAACAAAATAAAAACATGACTAATCTCTATAACTGGCAGGCTTTGAAACTACTCTACTTGATCTTGTTATAATCGGCCGAAATCCATTTATTAAAAGAAAGTAGAGAGAGAGAGAGAGAGAGTAGTAAAAGTTTGAATCTCACTCTGAGGAAGAATATCTGTAGTAGGAATGTTACTTTGACTGTCTGTAAATAAACTAGATTCACAATTAATATCATTAGTAAAATTATGGTTATCATACAATAACATAGGAATTTTCAGGACAGGATCTTATAAAAGAAGAATTCCTTGCCAGAATTTTTTTGTAACTATCTTGAACTAACTATGAAGGGGGACTACTATTTAGCCACTACTTCCCTCACGAACCCAAGTTTTTCTTTTTCTTGACGAATTTTAACACTATCACCGACTGAAAATTCTGAACGTACTTTAGAATTTTGATGATAACGTTGTTTATTTCTAAGCCTTTTGACATGTATTATGTTAAGTTTAAAATCATTACTTTGTTTTAAAAATAATCTGACATGGGCTAAAAGGTACGAAAAAGTTTTTTATACAAAAGTTCTGCTGGTGCCATATATAAGCCTACAAGGGGTGTATTTCTGTATTCTGAAAGTGTTCTATAAATATCTATATTTCACTCGTGACATGTTTTAATAGGTTTTTACAAATGCCTACTGCTATCTCTAACTAATCCATTCGATTTAGGGTATCTGGGATTTGACGTCACTAATTTAAAATCCCAATTTTGTGCAAGCTTTTAAATTCATGACTGTTAAAAGGATTATTATCTGAATCAAATCCCATAAGAATGCAAATAGTTGAAAGAATTATCTTTAAAATGTCTATTATTTTAGTCGCAGTGTTTGTTTCTATTTATCTAATTCTATCCAGTTTGAGTCATGATTAACAACGACAAGCTAGTCTAGACCAGTAAAATGTAAAATATCAGGACCCACCTTAAAAAAGAGACTATTAAGTCTTTAGTGTTGAATCAGGGGTTCTTTATTAGGTACCCGAGAATATTTTAAACAGATGTGACCTTTTGATATAAAGGTCTCAATATCATGTCAGTCTGGGCCCAAAATTTTTTTTCTGGCTCGTGCTTTGGTTTTTTTCTATGCCCAAATGAGCAATTTATAACTTCTGTAGTATTAGATCATTAATACTTTTAGGTATGACTAATCTGTTGTTATAAAATATTATATTATTTTTAGAGTATAATTAATTTTTTATTTTAAAAAATTTAGTATCTTTTAGGTCCAAATTCTTAAAAAAACATTTTTACAAAAAGCCTTGATTTCATATAAAGTAAAATCGGCTATTGTGGAAACTTGTAATTCTTTTAGTATTTTAGGGGAAATTAGTAGGTCCACTTCTAATGAATGATCTAGGCTCATTATATTCATCAACTAATTATTAGTTTTTATATAATTTCTTGAAAAAAAAAATCTGTAATATAAATTTTTTTTAGCTAAATATTTTTATTTAATTAAGATATAATAATTTGAATTTTAAACATTTAATTTGGCTGTTTATTTTATAGAAATATTTTTACAAAAAGAAACCAGTGGTAAATGATCAATTTTGATCAATATTTTCCTACTGTAACACTTTATTAATTTGAAGGTAATGACTCTCAGTCTCTGTAAAATACGTGAAGAAAATGCTACAACCTGTCAATTTTTTAATAAACACCCTCCAATTGACTGGCATTCAAATGTATTTAAATTGGAAAACTTGCGTTAAAAAATTTTATATTCGGCATTTGTATTAATATATTTTTGATTTATTTAAAACATAGGTATGATCATTTGACCAATTCCGGTCAATATGATTTTCAGTCAATTGTCTTAAAAGTATTAAAAATTTTTGAATATATTTGTTTAAATAATTTATTATTCCAAGTACTCTTAAAAGTCATTTTATATTATTGGGTATTTCAATATTTAATATGGCCTCAATATAGCTCAGATCAAGCCCAACTCCGTGTTGAGGAAAAATCTATCTAAGATATTTAAACTCTTTACTTTATATTGCAGTTTCTATTTATTAAACTTTAGCCCATTGTTTTGCTCTGCTAAGTACTTGAGACAAAATTGTATCGTGCACTTTCTAATTATGCCCAGCTATAATAGGATCACCAAGATATATTCCGAATTGTTACAACATTTTTGTCTATCTTGGAAAGACCGTAGAACCTAGGGATCTTGGAGCTACTTGATTTGTTCTCCGCTGGTGGTAGGTTGGATGCGTTAATTAGATTGGTGATACGTCTTTCTATTCTAATTATAGGGTCTGCCTGCATAACCTTATAGGTACTGTTATCCAAAAGTTGAGTTAGCTTTTTCACGTATTCCGTTGTGTCCGTGAAGGTAACGCCACAGTGTTACCTTTATCTGCTGGAGAACCAGGATGTCTGTGTTTTCATTAAACATCTTCATCGCTGTTTGGGCGGCGAAGAGGTTCGACTTAGATGGATTTTAAATTCTTAATAATCTTCGCTTGGGCCACTAGTAATCTTCTGATTGTGGCTTCAACAGAGCATACTCTGTTGTCTTCTATAGGAATAGTTGTTGGTACTATTGCGAAATTCTGGCCTTTGGAGAGAACGCAATATTCTGTTTCGGTTAATGGATTCGACGACAAGTTGATAACTGTTTTCTGCGGATATTTCACTGGATCTTTTCTGTTGTTCACGAGTGTTTTTGTTGCTTAAGAGTAACTGTTTGATGCCTGTGCATTGGTGATGTTATCCAAGGTTGCAAATATGGTTTCTTCAGATCTAAAAGCTAATTTCAAGTGAATTTCTAATAGTTTACGGGCATTTGTATCTAAATCACGACATATTGCCTTAATCCTTTCTCTAGCTAATGCGTTACTGGCACGCTTATAGATATTCTTAGTGGTTCTAGAAATAACGTGTTGTCTTGCCTGTCGTGATTTCGGTACTACATCTTCACCTCGGCACCTAAGAAGAAAGGTCATCTGGCAGAGTAACTTCTCCCATCTATTCCGGAGATCACCAAAAGTTTTGGCATCCTTCTTGATTTCCTGCCCATAGAAATTAGCTAACGAAAGCTAGAACCGAAGGTTTTACGGCTTTGGTCGATTGAAAAATGATAGTTCTTGAGATTAGAGCGTGTCAAATTGGAATTCTTTACTCCAAGATATCTGAACACTCCCAAGAACCATAATTTTTTAATGTATGTTATGGTGATATAACACATGTACATAAACCTACTTATATATAATCTCAAAATTTGAAATTGATTAAATATTCAGTAGGGATCACAACTTATGGTAAATAATTTAATTCATTTTTTCCAAATTTGTCTGTTTAAACAACTAGTTTACTTTCTTTATGTTCTATAAATGATTTGGCGGTAATTTGCGTTTCTTTATTGAAAAACGTATCGGTAAATTTTAACCTTGTCGGATAATTTTCTTATTGTTAGTTTAACGATTTTTTACCTCTTCATAAGGGAGATTAACATTAGAAAAATAATTCCGTTACATATAGATAAAACAGTTCTTGCATATATTTATTAGTTGTAAGACAGTAGCACTAAAATATAACTTTTAATTTTTATTTTATATTTCATAATTAAAGCGACGTCTTATTTTAAGGAAAGTTTTGGAAAGTAATTAAAGTTGATTTGAGAGAACTTCTCTCGCAGTACAAGTTTTTTTTTAATTAAATGCGAAATATATTACAAATTATATAATATCTATGAGGTTACCAGATATTTATATGTATATAATCTATATTTTTGTAACACTAAGCCAGATTTTTCAGCAAGTTCATGAGAGAGTTGTACTGTACCAATTTACATGTATTTTTTTAATAATCGTCTGGTTACCGAGACCTTTCAACACTATTTTGTGTATTGATTTACTGCTTATTTTTTTTAATAACATTTCTAGACCATGTGGTGAATGCGCCACATATTCTTATAACTCCACTGAAAACTCATCGCGTCATCTAACGGAAAAGAAAGAAAAAGATTTGCCAGGCCAGCTAGTATAAATTATGTTTTATGTGTGTTGTGAAGTTCGTTACAAGGGAAGTCAGCAAAAGATAATTTACTGATTTTTTATTTTTGATGTTGTTTATGAAAACCCCATACAATATTTTATCGGATGTGTCGAATTTACGTAGGCCCAAACATATTTATCCACATATTTAGCTAAATGTTATAAATTAAGGTTTAAAAAAGAAATAGTATTCATACCATCTTCAACTATTCTAAACAGATATACAACGGTTTTGTTTGTACTGCAGTTGTCGGCAATCCAGCAAGGAGAAACGTGTGCTCGATATATATATATATATATATATATATATATATATATATATATATATATAATATAGTATTTTACAGTTTTCAGGTTATAAATTAAACATAAATTAGAATACACCTAAAACGTCGTCTCTGGATACTAGTTCATATATCAAACATATTCACAAAACAATTTTACCGACGTTTAGAACAAAACCACAGAAAAAATATGAAATAGAGAAAGAAACTTTTTTTTTACATATTTTGGATTATTATATATCAATTGCAAGATAATTTATCAAGCATGCAAATAGCACTTCTCCTCTTGCGTCTGCGCTATAGGATAGATTCTGTTATCTTTTCAGTAAAATGGCTTCACTATTTTTATATAGCGTTTATGGCAAACTAGCTATATCCCCTCTCATACTTATATGGATAAAAAAATTGAACAATTCGCTTGTACCCAGATCTTCCCTCGTTATGATTTTTCCTTTTATTAATAGTAAAGTGTGAGACAATTTAGTCTCAAGCATTTTTACTGAGCTCCATTTTGGTCCACCATATTGGATTCAACTCAATATTTTACAGTTTGCAAATATGTCACACTGGATTTTTTAGCATAATTAGAAATAAATTGAATAAGTAATTTTTGCACTGACTTTTTAAAAATGTTACCAGTTTTTCTGTATATCACATATAACTTTTGTGCAAGATTCAAAATTAAAAAAAGGCTTGGATTATTTTAAACATTTTATCTGGCCATCAGTTTGCTCCGACATCTTGAATTTGTTCTAGAAATTTACCAGTTTATTTCTATATCATACTCAGTTCTTGTACAAAATTTGAATTCGGTCTAATAAGCAGTTTTTTCGGGTTGATATTTCAAATATTTTCGTAGGTTTTTATCTTGTATTACTAGCTTCGATTTATACCAAAATGTTGTCAGTTCATTATTATGTAACACTTGATTTTTTTGCAGAATTTGAGGTAAATTGGGTAGTAGTAGTAGTAGTATTTTTTTAGTAGTTTTTTTAACATTTCATTAGGCTATCAATTTGTTCGGCAATATTGGATTTTTACTAAAATGTTACCAGGTCATCTGCGTATAAACCTTAATTTTTAACTATAATTTGTAGTCAATCAGATAAGTATTTTTTTCGCACACAGACCGAGCGACAGACCGACGAAATCAAGAAAACATATTTTTTGGCATCTGTAAAAACCTGTGTAGGTGATTTTTTTGCTATTACAAACAACTTATTTGGCTGCTATTTTGATCCGCCTTTTTCTATTCTTACCAGAATTTTACCAATATATCTCTACATCAGACCTAATGTTTGCACATAATTTGAAATCAATCTAATAAGTAATTTTTTTCAGGCTGACTTTTTAAATATTTTATTAAGCCGCAATTTTGGATCCGTTCTAAAATTTCACCAATTGATTTTTACGTAAGATATTTTCTGTAAAAATTTGAGGTAGATTTGATAACATTAACATTTTACTAGACCGCCATTTTATTTCGCCGGGTTAGATTTTTACTAAAATCAGGTTTTGACCAAAATTTAAAGTTAATAAAATCAGTAGTTTTTAAGCTATTTACTATGCCGTGAACAGGCAGACAGACCGACGGAATTGGGAAAATATGTTTTTTGGCATTTCGGAACTCTAAAACGTGAAGACCCGTAAAAACATAGGAGGGCAATTTTTTCATGATTAATATACCTCCCTTTTAAAAGGGAAGTAAAAATAAACTATAACATTTGCCTATTATATTATTTTTCTCCACAAAAAGAAAGTTTTATACCAGGAAATGAACTTTTACCGAATATCTAAACATTTTATTATACCTCCATTTTGTTTTGCCATATAGAAGTCGCACTAAAGTATTTCCCTGTTTTACACTTAATTTGTGTGCAAAATTCGATTTGAAGTGAATTTTTAAACATTTCACTATATTCACAACTATGTCACATTTTATTTTTCTGCAAAATTTTAAGTTTCATAATAATGGTTTTTTTAACATTTTGTGAGGCCGCCATTTTGTTCCATATTATATTTTCCCAAAAATCTAAATATTCTATCTCCATACGCATTAAAATCTATTTCTTACTTTTAACCGTTACTCTAATACACAATAAACACATCATTAGACTGCAACAAAGGTGGAAGTGCATTGCAAAAAAGGACCTATGGTATTCTGGCGCCAGTGATTACTGTTGTTGGGTATTCATAACGGATGTATGTTTGCAATAAAGGCCCCACACAATAAAATTTCATTTATATGGTACGCGTTGCGCAAATTAGAATATTAACATAATGATACAAATTTTGTTCTACATTGATTATTCAATCGTAATATTTATATTTAAACCTTATGCCATATTCATTATCAATATTTTTTGCAACTCTTTTTTCTAAAATTTTTGCTAACACAAACTCTAGACAAGCACTAGTTTAAAGATAATAATAATTAATGCTTTACATATAATATAATAACAATGAAGAATTTTTAAGAAAAATATTGTAATTTGGTGTTATTAACATATTACAAAAGCTTTTATGGTTGGCGTAAAGTAAGAAATCAAGCTTCTTAGAAATAGAGCGTGATAAATTGGAATTACTTCCGACGTTTCGCCAGCGATTGCACGAGGCATCTTCAGGGATGGAAACACCAAATGAGCTCTGATGAACAGAGTTTAGGTATTTATATCCGACCTGTACCTACCGTCGAGTCCCTGTGATGATTGATTTCCACACATGATGTAGCACGTACTCCGCATCTCTATTCAAATTTTTTAGGTGCTTGATTCTCTAATATTTCGTTTATTATAATCCGGGACTGAGGCAAGAACTTTGGTATCTTTTACATTAATCATGTGTCCTGTTGAATGCTGGTGTCCAGCGATAGCGGGTTGAACAATTTGTTTCTTATTTATACATCGTACATGTTCTTTAAGTCTAGTAGACACTTTACTGCAGGAACAAGGAATTTTATGAACCTCCTCTGATTGCAAAGGAATTACATCATTTCGTGACCTTAAGCATTGTCCATTTGTGTGAATTAAAGATTGCACGAATGTTGAGTCTCTGCAGAATTCTTCCAATTCTATCTGTGGTACCCTGGATAAAAGGTAAAACTGCACTACTTAATGGCTGAGTACCCAGTACTGGTCCAGGTCAGATATTATTATAATATCCTATTCGAAGGCCTAATATCTTGAGTGCAATATCCATTTAATTTAAAAACTTCAGCGATGAAAGCGAAAACGGCTAATAAAATACATAACGTAATAAAAAAGTAATAAAACAAATTGTATAATTAAAAGTTAAAAGCGTGTTTTGTCACCTGTAAGTATGGTGACTATGAACTTCATTATAATTGATATTTAAATCGTATTTTATCATTCCTAAAAAGCATTCAGAGCATTTGCCGTCCCAGATTTAATGATCTAATAAGTGTGCTATTGGATTCAGTATTCAGGTCAGGGGAGCAAGCTTAATTTCAATAAGGAATATTAAGTGTGCTATTTATTGTCTTTAACGTTATTGGATGAATGAATGGTAATTTCACGTTTCAAGTCAATTTTTTCTAATGAGGTCTTCATATCATCATCGCCCCAGCAAATAGGAAAGTTATGAGTTAGTTAGATCTTTTGAAAGAACGAAATGCGATTCCACAAGAAATACACTGATCAACACTTAATTGCGCCAAATATTAATAACCTTAATTTTAAAACCCCGTTAATAATAAACCGATTTCAAGAAACTTTTTTTTGGCTGAGCGGTCGTTTTTTCCTGTTCATCGGACTCTTTAATAAATCTTATATTTTGTTTTATAATACGAGGAAAAATAAAAATTATCTAACTGTACATATTCGTCAAATAAATTCGTAAATTTAAGTGACGAAACAAGGACTAGAACACAGAGATTTTCTTTTTTAGGTGTTTTCACTGTATTTGGTCTTGTGTTCACTGCATATAATAACGAGGGACACTCGAGAATATAATACAGGGTGTGTAGAACTTGGTGTAATATATATAAATCTTTACTTTAACTTTAAAATTTTGTGTGTGTGATAGTGTTTGAGATACGTTTCACGAACACACTAAGTTGGACAGTCAGAGATTCAATACGGAGTGTACAGAAAAATTTGAATTAGTCTTAATTCAAATTTGATGAAATAGAACTTAAAGATTTCTTTTTCGAAGGGTTTGAGATACTTGTAGGTATGTTTCGCGAACTAAACTTAATACTCTCTGCCACAGTGTTGCAGCGTTTATATAAAATTTTGTTAAAACAAAGTAAAATGAAATAAAAATTAACTTTTTATATTTTCAATGCCTATCGGAATAGTCATTTCCAATCAGCCCGGTGTGACTGGCACTGTCAAGTCGTTTTGCCGACTGCAACAAAGCGTATATTGAGTCTGCAGGTCAGGCGGCATTGCGTTGGTGGCTGGTAACAAAGCATTTAAGCGTCAAATCCACAGACAATGCCCAGGGATGACGGCACGGATATATACTGCAAACGGATTAGGAGCATGCGGAGATAAGAACCTATGTTATTTTACATCCAATGTCGCTCGGATGAAGTTGTTATAACGTATTTAAAATTATGTAAAGTAAATTCAAAGATTAAAATTGAAGAGAGCTTCCTAGGGTTCCTGATCTCTTCGAGGGCCCTCCCACATTTGGTAAAAGGGAAATATATCCCCCTCCTTTGATATGGGCAGATTTATTACCTCCGACGCCTTCAATAATTACGATTCAGTGACCTGGACGTCAATGGGTTACCCTGGCGGCATGTAGACACAAAATCTTAAATATCCCCTGTATTCTCCCAATCACAAGACAGACGGTTCAGTATGCTTCCTAATGTTTCGTCGTTTATTTTCGCGGTGTATAAATAAGTTTTATTGAATGTGGTAAGTTACTTGGCTTGGGATGCGGCGCATATGTGTTCGAATCCTCGTCCAGGCGGATGACTTTTTTAGGGTTTTTTTTGTAACCAAACTTACAATTAATAAAAATGGGGTTCAGGTTAAGTTAGGATGGGTTAAACTGTAAAGAAAGTCGGTAGCGCGCCAACAAAATTCAGAGTCTATATTAAAACAGACCCGTTAGCGATAGGTTAGTTCAGGTTTATCGATAAAACTATCATAAAAGCCATAAAATCACCTCAAATCATTAAAAATCAGATTTAAAATACGCGGGCACTCTAAAATGAGGTGTTTGATCGAATACCGGGATATTTAAGGTCTTTTGATTTAGTCAGGAGGAAATGGTTCAGAACCAACAGGAACTCTGAGAATACTTTTAAATTTTACATAATTTAATCTACAAGTTCGCTTTTTCAAAAATTCTGGTTAAATATTATACGATTGATTTACAGTTTCTTAGGAAAAATGCTTTTTGTCTTGATGGGTTTTTTGGTAGTCGTTTATTGCTGCTTATATTTTTGCTAGATCTATTTTTTTCTCAACCATTGTTTGATTTTAAAATCAGCATTGTGTTAATTTAATATTACTTAATCATGTAAAAGTTAATCATGTAAATTAGAACAATTTTAAACAATTATTGCACCTATATAAATTCATGTATTAAGACATAATTATAACTCTAAAAAAATCTCTAAACTGACACAAAAATATTAAACGGTAAGAAAATCTTATTAAGTCTAATAACTAATAGATAATTAATAATCATTTAGACCTCACCTAGTTCTAATCAAGCTTCTATTCTAACGGGACCTTTTTGGAAAACCGTTGTTGCAACATTTGGTGTTTTAAGTACATCGACTTCTCATCCACAGTAGTTATCCTGCTGTCACTTTATTTTTTGAAAAAACCCTGCATTTTTTATATAATGTAAATACTATGGCATATTTTATCCAGCCCAGTGAGTGAGATACAGTTTCAGCAAAGACTTCTTCTTGGTCCAGTTTTTTCAAATTTGATTTTATCTTATAACATTTTCGACACACCTTGTATTGCACACCCGATTATATAGGTATATATACATAGAATACAATTTATACTTGCTGGTAAAATTAAAATTAATTTTTAAAGTAATTCTAATACTATTATTAACAAATAATTATTTAAATAACCTTTTTTTATTTCTGTGTAATATCATTGCCTAAAAACCAACAACATCGCAGCATACTTTTGAATCACAGTATGCACGAATTTACAAAACCGTAGTAAAAAACAAAATAAAGCGGTGTTGCTTTGTAAAAGAATTGTTTTTGGTCAATTATTGTTTTTATGCGATTTAACAATCTTTGTGCGAGTTCTTGTTCATTATGGTGCGTAAGTGCGAAGTGTGAAAAATTTTTGAATATTTTACTTCTAGCGTCTCGAAAAATATAAGAAAAGAAGTCTATCATTAAAACTTTACAGCGTTGCCTTTTTTGGTGCACAACAACTTGCAATACACTTTTATTTACTTTGATCATTGCATCAAAACATACACGATTTTATGAATGAAACAGCACAAGATATTGGGTCTCTATGTTATTTAATACAGAGTTCCATGAAAAGAAAGAAACGGCCTCTTAGCCAAAAAAAGTTTTTTAAAATCGTTTCACTAATGGTATTAATAGTTGAAGCAATTTAAGTGTTGGCCAGTGTATTAATGAACTATATAGATTTAACTTTTGTATGTCAAAAAATTAGAAGAACAAGAGAAGTCTAGCAACTCCCAACGGACGTTTAGATTTTTTAGCATTTAACTTTCTTATTACGTATTTTAGTGGCTGTTTTTGTTCTTATTGCTTTTCCCGAATGTATATTCCTACAATTTTCGCATTTATGCGATAAAATGCCACTAAAAATATTTTAAAATGGCAAATTCCACAGCTTACGGAAAAAGTTTACAAAATAATGGCAATTGTTCACTTTATATATAAAACTTAAATGAAGTGTAGAATATGTACTCAGACCCTTAGTATGAATGGGGGAAGAGCACGAAGAGAAAAACCAACTGAGTAATAAAAAAAAGGATATTCAGTATTGTATTTGTACCAACAGCCAGCGATCACCGATGACAAAAAAAACAAAGATAAGGTCACCGCTTTTATTAACCGACATCAAAAAATGAGTAGTTTTTGAATTCGACCCTATGTAATTTTTTTTGTAAGTTTGTTTGCGCATATTGTCTAAACGGCTTGGCCGATTTTGACGAATCAAACGCTAAATTCTAGAGGACGTTTCTCTGGTGATCTCACATATTTTGATTTAAAATCCTTTCACCCGTTTTTTTTTGTAATAATAATAATTCAAAAAAACATAGGTATAAGGGCGATAAAGAGAGGGTGACCATGAAGATGTGCAACCTCAAAATCTAGTATTTTTAACCGTCTTCAAAAAAGGAGCAGTTTATCAGTTTGACCCTATGTATTTTTTTGTGTTTGTACATCTATTACTCCGCGACGGTTTGACCAATTTGGATGAAATTTTAAGGGACATGCATCCTGCATTACTAGAGTAGTCCCATAGCATAGGATGTTAAAAATGGCGGAATAGTGACCATATTGTGGTTTTTTTTTGTTTCGACTGAAAATCGGTATGTAAGAGTTTATAAAAGTGCAAATTATGAATTTTTAGTCAACATTAAGAACTCAATATGGCGGATGAATTATTTGATTTACCCCTCGCTGTTTGTATGTTTTATTCGGTATAAATATGAAGTTTTAGTAAGTAGTTACCCACCTAAATTCTGTTTTTCTGTAATAATAAAATAAAAAAAACAATGGTATAAGGGCGATAAAGGCAGCGAGTTTTATAATTAAATTTACATTTGTTTAAATACCCTTTTCAAATTAAAGCATTGAGGTGTGTAATAGACATACAACCCCATTTACTAAAAAGTATCTCTTTTGCTATCCCTTTATGTAATTGTATGTAAACAGGGCGACCATAAAGATTTGCAACCTCAAAGTCTTTTATTTTTAACCGACCTTATCACTTTGACCCTAGGTACTTTTTTTATCGATTATTCCGCGATGATTTGATCAATTTGGATGAAATTTTTAGGAGACATTCAAGACACTGCTGGAGTAGTCCCATAGCAAGCATATTAAAAAAAATATTTAAAATGGCGGAATGTCGGCCATTTTGTTGTTTTTCTTTTATAATTATACATCGATTACTCCGCGATGGTTTGACCAATTTGGATGAAGTTTTTAGGGGATATTCAGGATATTGCCAAAGTGGTCCCATAGTAAGAATATTTCAAAATGTTAAAAATGGCGGAATGGTGCCATTTTGTTTTTTTTTGCGCCAAGATATATTGCAAGAAGTTTTTTAATATTTTATTCTCACGTCTCGATACTGGGCCTTCACCAATATATCAGGAAAAAATATTATGCAGTGGACCATTTATTAAACCTGATTTTTATAATAAAACTCGTGTAGATAAAACTTAAAAGGATGAAATAAAAAAAATAAATCGACTTCAAAAAAATGTACTAAAAAGTGAAAAATAATATTTCATTCCACCTTGAAAATTTTACTTCCTGAAGTCGGCGCCAAACTAATAAAGACATTAAGACCTTATACGCATAGTATTAGACATCAAAACACCGAATTGACTTATTATATTTTTGTGATTAAATAATTAAGAAAAAGTTTAGCGCCCACTTCACGGAGTAAACTTTTCAAGGAGGAATAAAATATTATTTTTCACTTTTTAGTGCATTTTTTTAAGTCGGTTTCATTTTTTCATTATATTGCAGTAACTCGGTATAGATGCCGGTTCTGCTTGTTCGTAAATGTGTCACGAAGTTTGCCAACGCGAAGATTATTTAACCAACTGAACCACAATTTAGCCAATCCAAGAAGGGGGAGGCATTGTCCCCCTAGTGACGCCCCTGTGATTACTTAACAGTATATACTTGTAGTTTTCACACACAGCTGAAAATCATTTCATAGTTAATTGTCTCCCTAAAGTCAAAATTGGACTAACAAATACTTTCCCTTTTAAAAGTGAAGACATGTCAGAATAATATTATCCTTCGTTTTTATGAGATGTGAAAAATAATTAGTATATATCCTTAACATGTCATCATGTAATTCACAAAGGACCTTCTCCCCAGAATGTGAGAAGTACGCTTTTACATTTGCATTACTTGACTATTCCTTGCAATTTTTCTTATATAGAAATTTTATACAATTTTCGTCCATGTTAAAATGAAATTGCGTTTCGATGTTTTTTCTTAATCCACGAGATTTGAACACCAAATTTTCCTTTTTCAATAGTCCAACTCTGCTATTGGGTGTAATACTTGATATCTTTAGTCTGCCTGTCTGCTGATACTATTTTCAAGAGTTGTAAAGAACTCATGGTGAAGTTTCAAGCTAATATAAGGTGAATTTTCAGTAGTTAACAGGTAATTATGACCAGATAAATACAGGTGGCTTTAATCCTTGCGTTAATAATGCCATGTTGGCGTACTTATAGACATTCTTAGGTAGGTAAGACGACAGGCTAATTTACGCCACCAAACATTAGGAAGTAATTTTCATTACAGTTTTATACGATCTATTTTCAAGAACCTTGTTATACTCGTATTAATAAACACAAACGTGAGAGTGCCTCTTTTATATTATAGAGGAACATGGCAAAAGTGAATTGTACATCGTCATTGCAAAAACTCTAAATATGTAACAGAACGGATTTATTCCCTACAGACATAACGTGCAATAAAATCTTTATTTTATTGTCTATAGAAATTATTGTTAACAGCTTGCAACATAAACGACATATTGACTACTAATACTTACTAACCAATAGAATTCCGATCGGGATTTATTGTTGACATTTGACACGTTTGTAAGTAAACAACGGCTAGGAAACGTTTTAATTAAGTAAAGCATAATGTACATACGTAGAAAATTGCAAATTGCAGGTCTGCAAATAGGATAAATAAGTAGTGGGTGTCTCTCGTAGGGCACTGTATTACCCGCCTTATTCTTAACACTTTAAAGGTTACAAAAAAAGTTGAGTGGATAAATATGTCTCTCTAAATATATCTATATTTTCTATTTATTTTATTTTTTAGACCAGGTGACAATAAACTTAGATTATCAGCCGGCATTCTTTTACCATTTCCGGTTCAATTGGAATGGCATTGGACAATCAAATGAAAACCTATTGAACCGGGAGCTGACATCACTATTTTATGCAACATTTGCTCAGACTTGACAGCTGCCATTCCAATTTGCATATAGATGGCGCGGTCCTGTCTAGTTAGCAATGTATATGCAGAGGGAACACCTGATAATGGTCATCTGGGCAGGGATTGGCAAAACGACAATAATGATGAAGATCAGTGCTATGGAACAATGTCGAGGTGATTTTATCCGAGAAGTCCGACGAAGATTCATGGCAATAATATATATATATTATTTCATATTGTCTAGCAATTCTACTTACTCTGTTCTGTTTTGCGACCGGTAAATCAAACATTACAAAGAGGGAAAACTGAAGAATTTCTCCAAACTTTTATTGAAGTTAAAAAAAAATGAATAATTTACTTTATAACTTTAACACCTTTCATCTCAAAGATAGAGCATCTAAAGACATTACTTCCGACCTTCTTTTCAAATCGTCCAAGAAATCACTTTTGTAGAGTTTTGAGCAATTCTGATTCCAGCTAAAACTGGACCAGAAGTGCCAGAGGCGTGCATCAAAATGGAATTTGTTCTTCTCTTGAAAGCGACTTGTATCACAAAATACTAAGAGACATTTTTTCTATAATGTTTCTATAATTTTTTTTTTAAGATAGTAAGGGATGGTTACTCGCAAGGCCCATTAACTCTGAGGTTACCTCGATGAGCAGCTATCGGGCGAGGGAGAGGCTCGGGTAAGGCGGAGGTCGTGACGTTGACTGGCGACCCGATCTAAAAAGGCGGTTAGTTTATTGCTTATTCAGCTTGACGTTTTCGTTGCGATAGTTGTCAATTGTGTTTTTCAGAGTATTTTTATATCCTCAAGTGAAAGTTTTAAGACATTTTAGTGTTCTTAAGACAAAGGTTATTTATAAGAAAAAAAAAATTAAATGAGCTGGTGAAAGAAAAAAGGTAAAAAAAGAAGCCATTCTGAAGTGGACCCCCACGAAAAGCTGTATAAAAAATTATGAACTGAATTTTTAATTTGTTACCGTTTAAGGATAAGTGCTGTGCTGATTTATTTCCTATTATTAAAAAAGATGTTTGAACAGTTAAATAATTGTGTTTACTGCAAATAGTATACCTATATTTATTAAAATATAAAAATACTTATTATATACATAAGGTGTCCCCATAGTGTATTCTCGGTTGACATCTTGGTACCGTTTAGAAATACAGATGACATTTATGGTAGACTATTAAAAACTAAATCACGAAAGTGCAAACCGTGTTGTTCTAATTTGAACCGTTTAGACTCTACATCTGTTCAAAATTGAAAATCCCAATTTTTAGATGTCAATATCTCGAAAACAATTAAACTTAGGCCTATGGACAATATATGAAGTAGACATAATTTTAAATAAAATTCAAAAATATAATAAAATATAGTGTGTTTCATATATGAAAAACTATTTAAGTAGGTATATAAGTCATTCTATATACTAATATTTATATTTAAACTTTTTCTCTATCTCTAACCATCATCACCAAAACCGAGGATACACTACTGAGACAGCTTCTATAAAAATTGTGCATTTTCTAAAGTTATACAAGTATTTGTCATGCTAAAACTTTTTAGAAGAATATTTTTTTGAAACTAAAAATATTATTCAAATACGATGCGAACTTTTTGAAATGCACAAAAAAACTTGGTTAAACATCCCTAAACATAAGTTTAAAATTTGTTTAACTCTATTGTAACAAAAAAGTTTCAATTTTGAAAAAAAAAGATTAAATATATGTAATTAAACACACACAGAAGAGATATGGACAATACCCTGCTAAAGCAAGCCGGTCGCCGAGTGACGTAGATTGCTCACACCGAGTTGGGATAGTTCAAGAGGCAACCTATAGAGTTAATGGACTTTGGATTACCCGTACATTAGCCCATGATTGAAATAAAAACTGTTAAATACTGTCAAAATTTAGACTTTAAATACCTATGAGGTTGTGCGAAATTTTAATCAATTAGCTCTTGCTGTTTCGGAATTGCAATCATATGTTTTTTAAATCTTTAACACCCTGTATCTGTATCCAAAATTTAGCAGTAAATTTGACTAGAAAAATTAAGAAATTATTTACCAGATTAGTTTAAAAATCTAGTGCTTTGTATGGATTTAAAATCTGATTGTTTTGACACACTCAACTTTGACACCGCTCATTGGCGTGCAAAACACTACTCAGCATCATCAAGATCCCCTCTATATCAAATTTCAACAAAATATTACATAAGCTTTCGGAGATAAGAGCTTTTAATAAATATGTTTTTTTACATTTCAAAGGCAAAATTCTCTCAAACCAATACGTTTATCAAAAAACACTATTTTAGTTTATTGGATTTGGGTAAGGAAATTGCTTTAAAACATCAAGTGATAATTTTAATGATAAGACATTAATAACAAACACAATATTTGAACCTCGAAGAACTCGGACGTTTTTTAAAAAACATCTAAGAGCAATTTTCTTTTCTACATTCAACAAAGTTAGTAAAAATAAACAAAAAATGATAAACAATTTCATTTGATAAAGGCAATGATTTAGGAGAATTTTGCCTTTGAAATGTAAAAAAATGCATTTTTCGAAAACTCGTATCTCTGAAAGTCAATGAAGTATTTTGATGAAATTTGGTTTAAAAGGGTTCTTGATGATGCTGAATAGGAATCTAAGATCAACATTTCCATAAAAAATGGCTAATATTTTTTTTCCAAGGTTCTCACTCCTATGAGCGATAATATCAAAGTTGAGTGTGAGAAAACAATCAGATTTTAAATATATATATATATATATATATATATATATATATATATATATATATATATATATATATATATATATATATATATATATATATATATATATATATATATGGGAAAGAAAGAGAGAAAGAAAGAAAAAGACTGGTTTGGATTTTTAGAAAGTGTGGTTATTTAGTTAGTTTTTTTATTTTATATGGAACAGATCTGTTCAAATATAATAATAAATTGATTGAATACTATACCGCAATTAAGGTGGAAAACAAGAGAAGTTCTAAAACTGAAATGAACACTTGATCATCTGTCACTATCAAACAAATTAGAAAAGTCAGATTTTGCACAGCGAAAAAAAAAAGACTTGATAGAGCATTTCTTGAGGGGCTTTTACTTTTTTTTTTACACTGAATACAGCGTTTTACAACATTCTTTTTTGGAATTATTATTCTGTTACTGACAAGGGTTTTTAGTACAAGTTGTTCAGTTTTCGATGTCTTTGCAGGGTTATTAGCAACAATAATGGTATAATGGAAAATGAACGAATTATGTAAAAAATAACAAAATTTTTAAAGGACAGATTTTTGCTTTGAACTGTCATAAATACGAGCCTTAACCACTCTAGGTATCGGGCGATGTACGATGTATGAAAAAAAAAACCAATTTATGTTTGCTTTAAACTGTTTTTTGTATTCCTTTCTGAAAAATCAAGTTACATACTCTTTACCTAACATAAAGTCTGATCGTAAGGAATAATTATTTTATTTTAGATAAACTAGATTACAAAATAACAAAAATATAACAAATTTGCTGGCAAATAAATATTCGGACGCTAATCTTTATGAACATTAAAATCAATAATACACACGCACTTACTGATAAATCGAGTGTGCGTGGGTCAACAGCTGTCAGCTTAAGTTTTAACCGTCAAGTTTTCCTATAACTTAATAAGAAATCCACGCGTGGTGTTGCAACGAATAAAAAAGTGCGACAAATTATAATATCTCTCTACTGCAGTCGTAAATCAATGTAAACAATTTCAAATGACTTAAATATTGCAAAATCAATAGTTGGAATATTATTAAAAAATATGAAGTGAAGTGTTAATATTCGAAGTAAAGGTCCGGAGCCAACCTCGTAGAATCACTCATAGAGATATCTCGTGTTTTGGTCAAAATTTGAAGAACTAATAGAAGAGGTACCTTATGAGAAACACAAGCCCAACGAAGGTAAAATTAAATGTCTTCAGGGCATGCTATAGACTAGGGCTGCTTAAATCTGGTTACAATTTTTATAAAGTAAATTTGTAATTTTTCCTGGTTAAACATAAAAATGAATTATGTTCTTTTATCCAATTTCTTTAAAGAACAAAGGAAAGTCGTCATTAACAGCTGCTCAAAAAAAAACGTGTGGATTGAGCAAAAGCGAAAATATCCTGGACAACAGAAATGTTGAGTAACGTTATCACCAGCGATAATCGAAATTTGATGTCTGTGTAGGTGATTTTCAGAAAAGTGTGATTCGTACAAAAACAGAAGTATTTCATAAAGTCTGTATAAAGCGTACAATATATTTTCTCAGTGGGTTTTGATATGGGGATGTATGAGTAATAAAGAAATTGATAAATGTGAGTTCATTGATGGTACAATAAATGCAGAAAAGTAGCAACTAATTTTATTACGAAGCTTGTTTCCAGCAGCAGAAAAAATAATTGGAAATGACAGTTTCATATTTTAGCAAGCCCACACTGCAAACACAACAAAAAAAAATAGTTTGGGGATCATAATTTGAAAGTTTTATGATGGCCATCGAGCAGCCCCGACTTGAATGTCATTGAAACTTTATGTCATCAGATGAAGAAGACTTTGCGTAACTATCCTCAGCATACAGCTGTTGCATTAAATTAAAAATAAGGCAAGTTTGAGATTCTTTCACTCCCAATATTTTAGTAATTCAATGCCAAAACGCATACCAGGCGTTATTGCCGCCAAATGTGATGTAACTTGTTATTAATGTTCGATTTAAATTATAAGATTCAAGTGTGCCCGAATATTTATTTGTCAGCAAATTTGTTATTTTTTAGTTATTTTATCTAGGCTAGCTTTAACTTTTTGTTACTAGCTAGGGTTTTTAGTACAGGCTGTCCAGTTTTAGTTGTATTTGCAGGGTAACCCGTTATTAGCAACAATAAAGATATATGGTGTTCGGGACACTATTCTATCTTTTTGTGAAACTGATAACCTCGTAAGAAGAATTTTCATAGCTTAATTTAAAGAACTAATAGAAGCGGTACCTTACGACAAACACAAGCCCAATGGAGATAAAATTAAATATCTTCAGGAAATGTTAGAGACTATAGCTGCTTAAATCTGGTTACAATTTTATAAAGTTAATTTGTAATTTTTGGTGGTTAAACATAAAAATTAATAATGTTCCTTTTATCCAATTTCTTTAATGGACAAGGGAAAGCTGACATTAACAGCTGTTCCTAAAGAAAAAAAAACATGTAGATTGAGCAAAAGCGAAAATATCCTTGACAACAGAAATGTTGAGTAACTTTATCTTCAGCGATAATCGAAATTTGATGTCTGCCTAGGAGATTTTCGAAAAAGTGTGATTCGTACAAAATCAGAAGTATTTCACAAAGTCTGTATAAAGCGTACAGTATAATTTCTCAGTGGGTTTTGATATGGGAATGTACGAGTAATAAAGAAATTGGTAAATATGAGTTCATTGATAGTAGAATAAATGCAGTAAAGTACCAACAAAATTTTATCACGAAGCTTGATTCCAGCAGCAGAATAAAATTTTGGAAATAACAGTTTCATATTTTAGCAAGATCACACTGCGAAAACAACAAAATAAATAGTTTGGGGCCATAATTTGAAAGTTTTATCGTGGCCATCGAGCAGCCCCGACTTGACTGTCATTGAAACTTAGTGGCATCAAATGAAGAACGTAACAATCCTCAGCGTACAGTTGTTGCATTAAATTAAAAAGCACGCAAATTTGAGACTCTTTTACTTCCGAATATTGTAAGATTTTAGTAGATTCCACATAAAAACGCATACCAGGCGTTATTGCCGCCAGAGGGGATGTTACATATTATTAATGTTCGATTTAAGTTATAAGATTCAGTGTGTCCGAATATTTATTTGTCAGCAAATTTGTTATGTTTTAGTTATTTTATCTAGTTTACGCAAAATAAAATACGTATTATTTACTTCGTAGGAACATATATTTGCTAGGGCTCGTACAACGCAAAGTAATTTTTTTAATGGTAACCCAAGTACATTTCTAATTTAGTTTATATAGACTTTTTTAGTTTTTGAAAAGCTAATAATGACATGGATAAATATAAAAAATATTGTAAATATCTAAGGTGCCCTATTAAAAAAAAACATAATTTAGCGGGTTATATGCGAAAAAAAAAACAGTTCTTAGCTACCCTCCTTGATTTTACTCAAACAATTTATATAAAGCTGGTTTTTAGCCCTTTTACTTAAAATACTTACAACAAAAACGAAGTACAAGGGGTGTCCCAAAATGCAACATTTTGAATGTCATCCTTAAGCTAAGATACTAAGATGGATATAATAATGTTGCTTATAGCATTTCCAGATTCTTAAAAAGTAGCACAATTACGCTAAAACCGCATCCACTGATTACTTAAGGCCGTTACTAACAACGCTTATATAATATAAAACGGCTATAACTCACAGAGATACTGAATTATTTTATTTTTAAAAACACCTCCAAAAACTTCCCACGCTTAGTAATCATATTACATTTGACTGAAGATTCTCGTTGGTAATTTCTACACCTAATTTTATAGTTTTTTTATACAAGCAGTAAAATCTTCAATTTAACGTAAAAATTTAATTCGTGACATCGTATGGATTGGGAGATTAAAGTAAACAGTAAAAATGTTTTATGTGCGATAACAGTAAGATAAATTTGTCAAAAAAATCATTTTCTCTACTTAAGAGCTATTTAATTGGGGAGCAGGTTAATTTATTAATGAAAATGTTACAGATGAGTCCCAATAGTAAATTAAGTAAAGTATTGGTCTATAAAAAAGAAATTATGTGTAGGCTTTTATAGTTCATAATGCGTTTTACTAACAGTAAACTGATTTTAACGCTCATTGGATACACTTTACAAGTATTATAGCTAAGATCGGCTATCTAAATTATTGAAGGTAAATGTAATAACATTATCAGAAAAAATTATACTGGTGTATATATAAAATTTTACTATTTCATCGAAAAATTAAAAAAAAATATAACCGTATTTAGATCCAAAGCTGCAGACTTAAATATGTTTGTGATATATGATAATATTTGAATAACTTATTTAGGGCAAAATTGCATATTTGTGCACTAAATCAATTGCTGCTTACAAGGTTAAGAAAATACGAATAGTTTCTGAATCATCCGAAAAAAAAAACGAAAATCGAAACTTTTTGTTTTTCCTTTTTTTAAGATTCTTAAAAAGGAGATGAAAAATTAATGACATTTTAACAAATTTAATTTCGACGGAAATTTTTTAAACTTAATTTTAAATATTCGAGTTTTTTCTTGCTACACTCACTTAAGGGAAAACTGCACGCAAAAAGTGAAAAACCAGCGACAAGGTCTAGTCTAGTTGAAAGTAAGATGAAATGGTACCTACGCATCCTGCACCTCCGACCTCAAAAAAATGTGTTATGTATAGGTAATTTAAATTACATTTCGGTTAAAAATGGGTTCAAAAGGGTTCACGTGCTGCAGAAGTACAAAGACATGAGTACGATTTACCATTTTAAATTTTGCAGTTACGTAGAAAAAGGATCAATGTAAGGCGGTAAAGGGCCATTTTGTGGAAAAAAAATTATATGCGAAGGTGTGTGCATCAAAAAGTGGTCAAAAATGGTCGTAAATGGACAAGTCTACTTTTATTTTATAACTCTAGATTTGATTTTTTCATAAAAATTCGCATTTAGCGACCGACTATACATATTTCCCTATTAAAATCACACTGAAGCTAATACATATCTCTATAGTTTTAACATAATATTGCAGCGGCGGAAGGCTTGCAAATGATCCGTATTACTGCGTGCAGTTCCCCTTTAAGAATACTCTTAAAGAAAGTCAAATTTTAGTGACATAACTAATTTTATATTAAGACCAGTTGAAAAACAATATTAATGATTGGTTCTTAACTGTTTCCAAAATTTTTGAATTTGTAACAAATATTTGCGTTCGTTAGAAAACAATTGAAATTGAAATTTAGCTAACAACCAACTAGGTAAATTAAGTGATTTTTGACTGTAAATAAAATAATCTTTAAAATTTTTGACTGTAAATTTAATAATCTTTAAACAAATAATCTTTAAAACTTTAAGAAATAAATTTAAATTTCCTTTTCCCGGAACTTCCTTCGTTATGAAGCTTTCCTTTTATTGAGAATAGTGAAGTGTGGCCTAATTTAATTCCACACATAGTAACACATATATACTGTCTTCTTTAAACATTTTTATTGAGCGGCCATTTTATTCCACCATACAGGATTCGTCCTAACAGTTTCTACTTATGCCACACCTGACTTTTGGGTATAATTAAAAAAAATTGTTTTAGTTTTTACACACATTTTTTTTAGACTCCCATTTTATTTCATCATGTTAAACTCATATTAGTTTATCTCTATATCACAAAAAATATATATAATTTATATTTATTTTCTCAAAGGTAAAAACCATAAAAAACAGATTTTTTTCAAAGTCAATTATCAGGTCAAGTCAAAAGCTCCGACCGGGAGACTGTGAAAAAAGGGTGAAATTTTACTATTGGCTGAAAAATTTGTTAAAGAAGGGATTTAGTTATAGTCTTAATGTAAAAGGTGGTAAAAACAATAGGGAACAATTAGGAGTTCAATGTGAATTAGCAGCACAAAATGTACAAGTTACGAATACTAAAACACCTATTACCCTTTAATAAAAATCGATAACATTAAAGGTCATTTCTCTAATGATTACTCTATAGTAAAATCAATAATTAATAAAGTAATGTTAATGGAATTTTTAAACAGGATATCTCAGAGGCTTTCGCAACCTGCTTGGATCAAAATTATTTACAAGTAAGGAAGGTTTAATAATGGAAAACCTTTTAACTCCAATTTTAGTCAAGGTATTTACCATTCCCATCTCATACGGACATTACGATACACAATACTTCTAATTATCCTTTTGCACATGATATATCAGTATATAATAATTTTGTTCATAGACTGATCAACATAAGCAATGAAAGTAATACTAAAAAGTTAAATATAATAACACAAATAGCGGTCAATAATGGTTATCATGAAAATCCCATAGAGAAAATGGGAATCAATATAAAAAAGCATTACAGTTAGTTTATTCTACTAAAAAATACTCAGTTTCATCTTTCACTCAAGAAAAATAACATCAAATGTTGCTAAGCTGTTTAAAAATAAAGGTGCAAATGTTGCTTTTAGGAGCAGATAATTCTAATTATAATTATTATATTAAACATTTAATTCAGAGGAATCATATTTTCGATGAGAATTTTAAAATCTGTAGAATCAAAAAGTAAAAAACTGAATTTAGAAATACTGGAAATACACAAACACAATATTAAACGATAAATTGGATAGTTACCCATTGTTAAATCTTTATTAGACTATAACGGAAAAACCAAAATATTTTACCTGTATAATATCCGTAAAACGGTTTCAGGTGTTTACCTACAGTTTTATGTTACACTTTTATTTATGATCTGATATCTGATGAAGCCAAAGAGTAGGCAAAACAATTATCATGTGTTTCATTTTTTGTTAAATAAATTAAGTGGAAATGTTAAACAAGTACTTTCGTTTACTAATCAGGGGCGTGCAGTCCATGGAAGCAAGGAAAGCAGTGCTTCCCCAAAAAAAAATTACAAAACATCTTCTAAAATGTAATTTTTGAAATAGGAAACCATTAATTTATTTTATATTAAAAATGCTAAAATATTATCTTAATTATCAAGCTCATAATAAATGCGGCCTTGACTCCGACCCAGCCACAATAGAAAATCGAATAGAACCTATGCGGGCCGCTAGCTTCTCTGCAGCCAAGTCCTGTATGCTTGATTTCATGTGAATCGAGCCAGAGGTTATTGAACTTTCCACCGGCTGTTTGCAATTTTTGCATTTCGGTCGCGTGCTTTAAGTGGGGGCTGAAGTTGGAGTAGGTTCTTTGTTTGAACGACTATCCGTGTGTTGTGTGATACGTACGTCGCGTCGTGCATGGTGCGATATGGAAGACAATAATACGGACGTGGATATGCAAATACCGTCAACTTCGGCTGTCGGTAATAACGTTGAAAATGTTGGAGAATTTAGTAAGAAGAGTGTGTGTGAATGTGTGGCGTGTGCCTTAATAATAAAGGGATTTTCAACATTAAACTTCGCTGATAAGCTTCAAATAATCTCCAAAGGAAGGGCAAAACCGCCTATGAAAAATTTAACCACAAAAATGAAAAACTGTATTAGACATTTTTATCCGGAAAAACAATACGAACAATTTAAATAGCTAACAGGGTGTGAAAATATAAGTAAATTATTTTGTTGGCCATGTTTACTTTTTGAAAATGAAAAGTCTCTAGAATAAAACTGGTTTTTCTGATTTAAACAATTTCCATAAAGCTGTAAAAAGACACATTATATCCAAAGCGCATTTGCAGGCCGTCATAAAAGAAAAAGTCTTCGGCAAAACCAGAATTGAACAAGCCCTTAATAAACAGTTAGAAATTAGTCACCGCCGACACAATGAACTAGTCGATAAAAATAGGCAAATATTAAGAAGACTTATCGATGTTGTTTGTTTTGTCGGACAGCACGAATTGGGATTTAGAGGTCATGACGAAACAAGGGTTTCTTCAAATAGAGGAAATTTTCAAGATTTACTTAGTTTAATGGCTTAATATCATTGCTTAAAAAATCATTTAGAGCAGTCTAGCGTTTTTCGCCGAACGTCGAATCGAATACAGAATGATTTAATTTCCGCTATTGCAACCATTTTTCTAAAAAGAATTAAGCAGGAGATTGGCGAGGCGCGGTTCTTTGCTTTGTTCTGGACGAAACAACCGATATCACTAATTTTAGCCAATTAGTAATAGTAATACGCTATGTTAAAACAGACGGAAGTATTCAAGGGCGATTTTTAGGTTTTAAGAATGTGTCCGAAAATCGTACAGCAGATGCATTATATACCGTAGTTTATAACGTTACTAAAGAAATTAATGGAGAGAAGAAATTAGTTGCTCAAAGCTATGATGGAGCTGCAGTGATGGCAGGACAATTAGGGGGTCTGCAAGCTATAGTTCGAGAAACTTTCCCAAGTGCTGTGTTTGTCCATAGTTTTGCTCATAAATTAAATTTGGTTTTATCCCAGTCCATCAATGACATTAAAGAGTGTGAAGTATTTTTCGTTACTTTAAGTGGCATGGCTGCTTTTTTTCTAAGGCAACAAAGCGTACACAAGCTTTGGACTCCGTTGTCCACAAACGATTGACCAAAGTAGCTCCTACTAGGTGGAACTATAATGGAAGACCTGTGTTAACAGTAACTGAAAATCGTGAATCACTGATTGAACTATTTGAGAATATAATGAAAAGTGGGACTCAGAAGCAATAAATAGTTCGAGGGGGTTTTTGAACTGTTTGAAACGAGATTTTAATTTTAATTATTTGTTGAACATATTACAAACTAAAACAAATGATATTGCTTTTTGCCTAAAAAAAGTGGATGATTTTAAGTCCATGTTAAGCCAAAAAAGAGATGACTTTGACCTATTTTGGGAGAAAACGATGACTTTAAATGTAGAGCCACAAGCCTCTCCACAAGCGTCTTCGAACAGACAAGGTGGGAGATGTTCAAACATCATACAGACGCCTCTTTTATGAAATAATCGATCAAATTCAGCAACAAATAAACTATAGATTTAACGGTTTAAATGATTTTAAATTCCTCAAGCTCTGCAATTTTGATGCATTTAAAGAAAAACTTTTCAAGAAGATGCGTTTAAATCTCTTCTTCTTCATTATGGCCAGTTCTTCGACCGAGTGTTACTGCGATCTGAACTAAAAGTGATTTACGAAACTGATGACATTAGCGCAAAAAATAACGCTAAGGAACTAATGCAATTTTTAAAAGACAAGGAGCTGGAAGATGCCTACACCGAAGTGTAGAAATTGTGTGAATTGGTATTGACAATACCTGCCACAAATTCATCAGCAGAACGCAATTTTTCAACACTTAAATGTATAAAAAATTTCGTGAGAAATTCATCGGGGCAGGAGAGACTTTCGCATACATCGCTGTTGTCCATTGAAAATAAACTTCTCCAAAATATGTTGGAGCATCGACGTTTTTATGATGACGTCATTAACGAAGTTGCAAAAAATGATCGAAGAATCGAATTACATTACAAATAGGTAAGTTTCTAAAAATTGCTTCCCTTTCTTAAAATTTCACCGCACGCCCCTGGTTTACTTTGTTAAAATAGATTTGTATCAAGTAACGGCTAGTTCTGTTCAAATATGTTTTTGTAGCCCATCTAATATTTAGTATTTTTATTTTGGTGTCAGTTAAAAAAATAATTTAAACGAGCATGCAAGCTGAAGATTCCAAAGCCTATTTAAAGTTGGTTATAGCTCTTTTAAGAAAACTTCGTTTAAAGTAACGCTGATTACCTGACTTAAAAAAGATATACTAGATTGAAAACAGGAAAAATGTTGAAACATTTTATATGAGAACGCAAACTTTAAAATAACCTAAAATTAATTGAAAATAATCTGAGATATGTCTTGTCTTTGAAAAAATACAAAAGTGTATACTTTGGATGGTAAGTCTTTTTAAATTCCTGGAAATATAACCTTTGTACAAAATCACGTGCTTTTTCTTCAATGTAATTTTTCTTTTTTCTCGTGTAGATTTTTACAGCGACCACTGCCTAAATAATGAGCAAAATAATTATTATGTTTTTTAATTTTTCATGTTGATTCGATTATATCGTAAAAATCTGAATCCAATCCTTAAGCTTAAAACAATATTTCCGGAAAAAAGAAAGGAAAATTTTGAAATGCAGACTTAGACACTGCTCTTTTTCGTAGAGAAAGTTATTATATAACAATATCTTTGACATCAGTAGATAATACTAGTGTATCTACCAATTTATTTAAAAATGACCGAGTAGTTGTTAAGTCAATTTTAGATAAAACGTCGCGAAATATTGTACTTAAATATTTATTTCTCTAATGATCTATCAAAACATAACAAAGTATTCGCTGGATTTCTAGTATTTACCACAAATTGTTTCTATGCCGAATCTGAGTCGTAAATTTATGATCGTATTTCCTATAATAATTCATTAGTAACCTATTTAATACCCAAAAAAATATAAATATTTATGTAGGAATTCTCATGACCGATGACTAATGACCTAACCTGTGACGTAAGTTTTGCATTCCAGCTCTAATCACCTTTTCGGCGTTGAATTGTTTAGGTGATGTTTTAAAGTACCTTAATATCGTGTAACTTTCAGAGCGAAATTTATCACTCGCCGCAGATCAGATATATTTTATTCAAGTTTACATACCTTCGGAAATATTTTATGGGTAGTGTAAACGTTTACTGCATATTTTTTGTAAATCCAATGAAAATACCTGTGCTAGAACGTAGGTATGCTATACGCGGAATTTCACCTAAAAATATAATGTTTTAACTAATTTTAAGACTGCCAGTCTAATTATAAGTACATCGCAGCATTCGATGTTATGAATATTTTATTACACGTTTCAAAATTTAACTTAAATTTTATAGGATATCTGTGAATATATTATTTTATTTCGTTTATCTTTGCAGTGTTTATAGATTTATTTTCTTTTAAATACTATAGAAAATCTGATAAGCATAATAATTCTTCGCCCATCATCTTCTTACACAGGCTAGAGATGTAAATGGCTATTCATTTACGAATTAAACATTAGACATTAACAGGGGAGCCTGGCAAGGACAGCGCTTAGGCTTGCGGGGGCAGGATGGAAGCCTCAAATCCAAAGCCCGCTCCCTTTCAGGAAAGAAAGGACTCTTCCAGGCCGAGCACGTCTTATAATCTCGAGCTTTATGTAGGTCTCCCCCCAAGCAAATCATATTGTACAACTTGACTGAAACACCATATCGACAGACCAAATTTTTGATAGTTTCGACTAGCTTTTATGTAGGTCATTTTTTACCAGTCACTATTCAGTTAGGGCAGTGATAATGATCTTAAATTATCATCTGTTCAATTTCTTCAGAATGGGCGAAATAACCTTACATGAAGACCCTAAATTGCCTGAGTCCTGCTTGTTCGTGCCATTCTGCACGAATTTTATCTACACTGAAATTCAACATTCCAGTCTAGATAGTATTCAACTATGAAAGATGATCAATGAAAGAGCAAGTTCTGGCCGAGTATAAGCAACGAAAACACTGCTTGACTGCCGCAGCATATATAAAGCCAAAATTGCTGAAATCGCAGTCTCAATTAAAATCGCAATAGTTTAGATAGCAAAGCTGACTCATGCCCTAGGTCATTCTCCGTCAACTCCAGCCCCTGCTCCTTTCTCCATTAGAGAGCCGTCTGTTATCCAAACAAGACACTCCGGTTTGAGGAAGAAGAGATAGGGACTCTGCCATTCCTCCATGTAAGGAACAATGATACCAAACTTCTTAGAGGTTACTGAAACCAAAATGATAGCACCTTTCCTCGCTAGAAGAGGTTCGTATCTTATTAAAACTTAAAATTAGACTTGCGTATCCAGCGGCCCCATTTATTTTAACGAACCTTTTCCTCTAAAAGCAGATACAGAGGACTTGGTCTCAAATTAACCTCTATGGCTAGAGTTGGTGTGTAATTGTTGGCCTTATCGCTGATATGTTAAACCAATTCACAATATGATATTTGAGACACCAAGTTGAGCCTAAGGACTTTTTAAATGCTCACAGATATGATATGGTCTTTTTGTGATATTTTCAATATGATCCTTCCAAGTTAGAAATCTATTATGACACGGTACTATTTAGGTCTTATCTGGGTTAACGGACAGTACGTGTTTTGGGCACACTTTTTCACTATTTTCAGAGCCCTTTGCATGAGTCTTTTAATGGTGCTTTGAAACACACCAATAGCAAGATTGCCAGCGCAGCTTTGAGCACACAATCTCCTTTCATTCCATATCCAGATAGCACAAGAGAAGAAGATGAATTCCATGCTGCGGATATCCTTTAGAAACGGACGATCATGTTTTTAAGAAAAGATAATATGATTCTGCCTTTAAGCATGACGTAGCCCTAGCTCTGTTTACTCCAAAGGTTGTAGCAGTCTCACTTTCCTCGAAAGTGGTGATGTTAAACACAAGATACTCTTTGGAGTAGACCCTCCCCTCTTTCCAGTCTACTGACTGGATTATGATGGATGAGGGTTGATACGGCTGTCCTGTAGGCGTGATAGAATGGATGCATAGAATTTTTAACCAGTGCTCACTTCCTTATGTAGGCATCCATTACCTTCTCCATCGTTTTCAAATGGAAGAGGAGAAAGAGGAAAAAGTTGCAGGCCTCGAATCCTTAGCCCTCTCGTAGCAATTACGTCCAGGTTTAAGGTTAAATGTCACTTAGACTAAAATTATCTTATGAATGTTGTTTCATATTTTTCATTTTTGTTTCATATTTTGAGGTTTAAAAGGATCATTGCGAAGCCAGGGAAAAATTTTGCGTGTAAATAGCTGCCGCAGCAATGAAGATTTCGGAAAGAAGCATTTACCTGTTAAAGAAATTTGATTTGAAAAATGATTTCGCAGAAAAACCAAATTACATTAATAATATAGAAAATTAACTCCAAGTCTATCAAAGCGCTGCGTGAAGTAATTCATAAACTGTATTTCGAAAACGAACATGTAACTATGAAATCACTAGATGAGCTTTTTCCGAAGAATGACCCGATTTCATCTTGTACCACAAGGTCTATTTATGCTTGGGTTTATAAAATTTGTTTTAGATTTAAAACATTAAATAACGAAAATTCCTAAAAGAACTTCCATCTATTCATGGCATGCGTACCTTTATGCTCAGGAACTACAAAAGAGAAAAGTATGCAGAAGTTAAACCGGTGTTTCTTGACGAAACTTGTATTTTTTGTAAAGGTTTTAATAGGAAAATATGGCAAGATGGAACAATGGCTATTTCTAGGACAAAAGCAGCTTATATAAGATATTTAATCATTCATCTCGGAAATAATGAAGAATTTATCGAAAACCCGTGTTTGATGTTTAAAAGTACAACAAAAACAAATGATTATCACGATAGAATGAATGCTTTAAATTTCTAGAAATGCTTTAAAAAGCAACTAATGCCAAATTTAAATTAACCAACCCTTATTATAATAGACCAGGTACCAAGAGGAATACCCTGTAGAAGTGCAAAAAAAAAGAAACTTGTTGAATGGTTAATATTTAAGACAACTGATTACCCAGAAAATGCTATGAAAGATGATCTTTCAAATATAGTGTAAAACCACCAGAAAAAATATAACACTTCGCTATTTAAACAAAACATAGTCATAACATTTTAAGGTTACCATTTTATTATTGCCAATATAATGCATTAAAAAAGTTGTGGTTATAAGCTAAACGGTATTATGACGCAGAAATTTTGAAAAATATGTATGGTCCAAGGCGCTAAATGGAACAAATACCGAAAAGATAATTTTTTTCTGAGTAGTGGACAGAAAAATATATAAATGCTCCAGATATACAATCTATTATACCATCAAAGGAAGCAGATATATTTGATGAAGAATCGATAAGTTTCAGCGAAAATAATTATATAATGTTTTTTTTTACTGTTTATAGTTTTTTATAAAATTTTTACACATAAAATTATAGATTTGAAATTAAAATTGGATGTCTAATAATTGTTATGAGCAAGAAAAAACCTTTTTCATTTTTCAGTGTATTTTACTTATAGATGGGTTTTATTATTAAAATTTATTAGTTAAGGGACAACTGCACGCAAAAAGTGAAAAACCAGCGACAAGGTCTAGTCGAGTTCAAAGTAAGATGAAAAGGTTATAGGTTATAAGCAATTTAAATTACATTTCGGTTAAAAATTGGTTTAAAAGAGTTCACGCGCTGCAGAAATACAAAGACATGAGTACGATTTACCATTTTTTTGCAGTTACGTAGACAAAGGATCAATGTAAGGCGGTAAAGAGCCATTTTGTAGAAAAAAAATATATTCGAAGGCATTTGCGTCAAAAAGTGGTCAAAAAATGGTCGAAAATGGACAAGTCTACTTCTATTTTATAATTCTAGATTTGATTTTTTCATAAAAATTCGCATTTAGCGCCCAACCCTACATATTTCCCTATTAAAATCACATTGAAGCTAATACGTATCTCTTACTCAGAAGGCTTGCAAATGATCCATAATACTGCGTGCAGTTCCCCCTTAATGGTAATAATTCTCTATAGTTTGGTTCCCATTACTATAATAAGCTCGATATTTTCAAGTAAGTTGTTTTGCGCTTCCAGAGGAGCGATTTTGGGTCAAAAATTGCTTCGACCTTCCCCGCCCTCGCATCCCCTAAAAAAATGGCTCTTTCGAGCACTAAAATATTAATTAATACATTTTGTCAATAAGGTTATAAATATTTTATCAGGTTTTCTAATCGGAACAAAAGTCGTATTGCGCCCCACAAAATGGGGTCATTTGCGATGTTACTGTTTATTACATTTTATTGTTCCCTGTGGGTATGTGTACCAATTTTCGTATCTCTACAGGAAATACAAATGGATGAAAAATTGGCCTACAGATTTGGGACTATATCGTTCATTCCATACCAATAAAAAATATATTAAACAAATATGTAAAAGAAACAACGCTCATTTTTATCTAGATAGTTAAGTGGCACTGTTATGATTTATTTTCTAAACATCCTACTTACAGGTGTAATTGCAGTAACACTTAAATTAGAATACACGCACAAATTGTAACTAGAAAAGTTCTAGTCGCTTGTTTTTTGACATGATGTATTTATTTCAATGACTATATCAGATGCAGCTCGAAATTCATAGAGTCTAGTAACCTTCAACTTCACTCACACAATCGTAATTATAGCACAAGATCCGCGAATACTTTATTGCTTAATAGACTCGACTCACTTCCTCAATTCGATGCCTAGCAAAATTTATATGTAATTGCCATGTAAAAGAGCGTAGTTCATTACCACACCCACGAGGGAGAGCAAATTGTATTTCATAAAGAGTCATTTGTTATTTCAATGACATGTTGTCATTGTCATTTATCATTCAACGAACTCTGGCTTATGTTCAGCGATTTTCCAAATTTTGAAACTGTTTGTATATTTGTGTACTTTATCTTCAGTGGTGTTTAAGTCCCATCACTTCCCTCAACAAATATCAAGAAGATCCTTAAATGAACACCAAGCTTTCTAATATGTTGTGTTTTATTCTGAATAAAAATAATGTTTTATGTAAACTATTATGTTATCATAGTGATAATTTTTATTACAGAATTAATTTTTGGAGCAAACATAGTTTTTTTAATTCTGATAGAACGTCTTTTTTTAAATGTGTCTAAAAATACGGTTATGAAAAATATGTTTTCTCTTTTTCTAACTATTTGTGAACATTAACAAATTCAATTATTCTAATATTTATGATAATAATGATTTTTAAAAATTAAAAAAGTATTTGGACGTTTCTTAAAGATAATTAATATGAAAGAATATTATAATTGTATATGTTTATTTTATTGTTGCATTATATTTATTGTTGTTTATTTGCAAAGGTTTGACCGTTGGTTAACAAAGATAGTTCGTTCAGATTTAAAAGTATCCTAAGACTGCAGTTCAAGGGTTTTAGCTCATTTTATTTGTCATTTTGGACCAGAATATAACAATGTAGGCTCAAGTCTTTTGTAAAAAAAGATGCAATTGCATTGCAAGGTTGAGTTGATGTGGACTGATGAAAACTAACATCTTTTGTATACACTAGTGCAAGTAGTAATTTATTTTAACAATAAGATTTTTTTTAATTTTCTATTTAGCGTAATAGCAGAAGTAGATTTACTTTATCGCACAATATTTTTATTAAAATAAAAAATAATACGTACTAATTTTATGTATTACTCTGTATAATTGCGGAAGATATCCTTGAATATTAATTAAAGTCCTACGATAAAATATTTCATATTAAAATCGGTTTAATACAACTTCCAATGTCCGGTATACATATATGTATGTTATTATAATATAATGTTATAAAAAATTAAAATATATAACTTTTGGCTGTAGTTTGCGGGGTATGGTATACAGGCAAAATAGTTTCCTTATAGCACCGATAAGATACTTAAATATTAAAGAAAGTTCTGAAACAATGCCATTTTGACATGTTTGTTGTAATTTATTTAAATAACTTTACTTTTTACTTACATTCAAAACTCTCATCGCCTGACCTATGTAAGTACTTTTATATTGAAGCACCAAATAAATATTAATCAATCATAAAGAAAATTTTTTTTTAATATTATATCAGTATTTAAAATAAACATATTTTTAAAGTTATATTGTGTTTTGTTATATAATCTTTTCGAGAATTTGTTAGACCGATTCCTTAAACAAAATAAATGATTTTAATAGGGTTTTAATAGTAAGTATGAAAGTTTAGTTATACCTGAGAAAATATATTTTTTTCAGATCTTTCTTGAGATTGGGTCCGTAGAATTCGAGAGACTTTGGTTCGTTTAAGCCTAAACTTTTTTATTTGGAAAACACATGCCGTTTCGGTTGGTTTCCCAACCTTCTTTGCACTAAAATAATACAAAACAGACAACACTACAAGGGGTAAAAAATATTTTTTTGAAACACACCATAGAGCCCAAATATCCAAAAATGTCAAATTACACAATAAAAACATTACATAACAAAACAGAATTAAACCAAATAATATACATGATGTTACACATGTAAATATCCCTTGTTTGGTTTCACGCTAACCCAGGCATTGATACTTACATATATTTACACTACATCATTTTATTTAAAACTTTTTTGTTTGTTTAATATTTTCGGTCGTAAACAAAACATGTACTCCGTAAACGACAAAAAAAGATACAGCTCAGTTGAGCTGAATCTCTATAATCTATAAACTCTGTTATAATTCTGCTGGGAGTAGCTATTTGTCCAACCAGTTACGAAAAGTGATATTTTGCGTAGCGAGTGAATTTCTTCAGATCGAGCGTAGCGAAAAATAACAAGAGTTACACAAAATATCGTTTGGTAACGAGTTTCATACAATATTGTGTATAACTTTGGTCATTTAGAAATATTTTAAAAATAATAAAATAAAATCAGAAAATCCAGAATTTATATATTTTTTAAATTTTCATCGCCAGGTTCCAAAAATTTTGCTACTTACAAAATGTAAGACGTTTCAGAACGTCAAGGGGTTTTGAAAAGTGTCATATTATATGTCAAAATTTAAAAAATATAATTTAGATATCTCGCGGCAAAGCATATGAGGACACAGCTTTAAAATACTAAAATAAGCATAGCCTAAATTCTTTTTTAGTTTCTTGACTATCAAAAAGTGATTTAATTTGATATTTTTTTACAAAATTTCTCTGAAATATTATTTTGTAACTAGAATATTTTGTCGCATCATATCGCAAAGTAGACATGTTCCCATATTTTTTATTAATGATAATATTAATTAATATTTTCATTAATTAACTCAGAAAAGAACGTCAAACGGAGCAGCCTTTTTGTAGCAAATCGATGGATTCTTCTTAGCACGTGATTTGCCAGTTTTAAATTCCTGCCTCAAACAAAAAAAAATAGCGCCGAAAAAAGGAAACGAGTAAATCAGTAATTGATTACCTTGCCGATTTGATAGCATATTTTAGCAACCAATTAAGTAGCTATTAGCCTACACTTATTAATTTTTTGCCAGACCACCGACGGAGCAAGTCGTTTAATAATAATCGGTTAAATTTTCCTTACTTGTTTAAAAGATTAATTGAATAATCACATTAAATTATTTCTAAGGAATATATTATGTTTTTATCTTGTTAGAGAAGCAAGCTAGAATTGTTACTGATGGATGGTGTAATACGGTATATGAAAATATTTTGTAATTATTTGCTACACCATCATCGATTTTGATAATTTTTTTGTATACAAGTGGATTTTGGGGTCCTGATCACATGTATTTCAGTCAGGTTTTGTTTTTTAGTTATTCATCCTTAAAGTTCATAAACATCCTAAACCCAAGGTACTTCCTTCGTAATAGGGAAGTATTGTAATCGTAAAAAAATCTCCCTCCAAGGGTTTTTCAGATCAGTCGGTCTGTCGGGCTGTCTGTGTCTGTTCTCGGCATAGCTAAAAAACTACTTACCCGATTGACTTCAAATTTTGGGCAAATATTAAGGGTTGTATGGGGACCACCTGTTATGTAGGAATCAACTGATACAATTATGTAGGAATCAACTGATACAATTTTGACACAAATCCAATAAGGCGGAACAAAATGGCGGTAGGTATAGTAAAATATTTAAAAATTCAGCCCGAAAAACAACTTAAGGACCTGATATCAAATTGTGTTCCATAAATAATTGTGGTATACAGATGAACTAGTAAAACTGTAGTACTAATTCAAGATGGCGGAACAAAATGGTGGCTAAATAAAATATTTATAATAGTGAAAAGTCTTGATGCCAAAAAATATGTTTTATCAATTCTGTCGTTTGGTTTGTCGGTTTGTCTGTCTGTCAGTTCACGGCATAGCTTAAAAACCATTTATGCAATTTCTTTTGGATTTTGGATAAAAATTAAGGTTCATATGGGAATGACCTGGTAACATTTTGGCAAAAATCGAATAGGTAAAACAAAATGGCGGCCTATTGTAATGTTAAAAAGTTATTACTAAAAAACTCCTTATGCAATTTACCTCAAATTTTGCACAAATTTAAGTATTATGTAGGAATCAACTGGTAAAATTTTGATACGAATTCAAAAGGGCGAAACAAAATGGTGGTTTAAAAAAATATTTAAAAATTTAGACTGATGAACTGATTTCGAATTATGTGCCAAAAATAATTGTAGTATACAGATGAACTTTTAAAGCCGAGGTACTAGTTCAAGTTGGCCGAACAAAATGGCGGCCAAATAAAATATTGGTAATCGTAAAAAAAAATCATCCACTCAGGTTTTACATATATTCACGTTTTAGCGCCTCTATATGCCAAAAAATATGTTTTATCAATTCCGTCGATTCCTCTGTCGGTATGTCTGTCAGTTTGCGACATAGCTTAGAAACTACTTACCGGATTGACTTCATATTTTAGGCAAAAATTAAAGATCATATGGGGATGACCTGGTAATATTTTGGCAAAAATCCAATTTTCAAAAAATTTATTATAAAACACTTATTCAATTTACCTAAAATTTTGCACAAAAATCAAATTTTACCTAGGAATGAATAAGAAACACTTTGATATGAATTCAAGATAACAAATAAAATGTTTAATAATATACAATAAGCCTGAAAATACCATTTATTAAATTAATCTCAATTTTTGAGCAAGAATTAAGTGCAAAATAGAGATAAATTGGTAAAGTTGTGGTACGAATTTAAGAAAGCGAAAGAAAATGGCGGCCAGATAATTTTTTTTTTAAATCAACGTATAAAAATCTTGTTTATTAACTTTAAATTTTGCCGAAAAGTTAAATGTGAAAATGGGATAAACTGGTACGAATTCAACATGACGTAACAAAATGGCAGTATGTGTCAATGTTAAAACTTATTGAATTTATTTTAAATTATGCCCAAAAGTCAAGTGTGGCGTAGGTAGAAAGAAACTGGTAAAATATTGGTAGGAATCCAAAATGATGGAACCAAATGGCATCCAATAAAAATGTTCGAAAAGGCAGTATATGTAACATATATACCGTGACTATGTCCTGAACTAAATTGGGTCGTACTTTACATTCCTTACAAATGGAAAAAAAATCGTAAGGAGGGAAGTTTCAGGTTTAGGAGATTTACCGATTTTTTTTATCTAATTGCGATAATAGTTAAGGAGCACATACGAAACCGATACAAAAAATTGTACATTTTGCGCGAGCAACAGGAAGTCGAGTAAACCGTATAGTCTTCTTTCTTTAGACACAGACTGTCATTATTGGTTTTTAGGCGGATACCTTTGATTCCAACTAACACCACTTGTATCTGTATTAGGTCCTGAATCATTTATCAGATCGGTGCGTGTAGGAATTTTCCGTGGCGACGTTTTTAAGCAACTGAAGGCCGACACTCTTCAAAAACTTCATGCCATAGCAGGAGCAGATATTATGAGAGCATTTAAAGAAAAATCCTCCAGATGTTAGCTTTCTTAAGTAGAGACTGGCAATGATGATTTAGTTTTCGAAGAGATTGAATATTAAATTTGCTCTTTTAATTTTTCTGCCAAAAAAAAACGCTATAAATAAACCAGTGGATCTATGAGAGCGGATTATTAGAAACAGTATTTCAGTGATAAAATATCACCTAGGTTAGATGCTTGAAACCAATACTAAGAAAACTCCATTTAAATTTACAACCTGTAACCAATTATGAATGGCAACTTATCTAATTTGGAATCTACCTTTTTTTTTTAAAAGAAAAACATAAATGGGACACAGACTCCACACAAAAATTTGGGAATTTAGAAGAAAGTCTATCCAAACATAAGTATTTCAAGTAAGAATACCTAGAGTTCCCAGGAAAATTCTTCCACCAACGAATCTGACCAAAAAGCAGTCTTATTTCACTTTTAGTGTACCATATACCTGTTAAAAATAGAAACAGTAGAATATGTTTTATAAATATTTCCAAAGTATTTCCAGAGAGGATAATTATCTCTCTTTTCTCGAGTCTCAAATACTCTTAGGCCCGGTATCTTCATTTCTAAATAAATTCATTTTATTTGTCAAATAGCTGTGTGCCGCATACATTAATGAGAGCTCCCTACTTTCACTCAAAGTTATTCTCCGGTTAACACCTGGATAGATAGGACATTAAATCCTTCTAAAATAAAGTATAGCCAACAAAAGATGTCTGTAAAAGAGATGGGTATATGTGACATTTCTATGTGTCAGACAGAATAAAAATACCACTTCTGCTGTCAAGGCGTGGTTTTTTAATGCACGCATCGGGGTCGAAAGCATTTAACCATTTAACGAATAGGTTATATTGAACACTGGGCATGATATATGATGATGATGACATGCATGTATAATTTGAACATTTAGATCGCCTTTTGTATCGATTTTTTATATTATTTGCGAAAATATTTGATTGGTGGATTGAGAGGAGAGAATAGATTTGTAATAACTAATTCAAAAAGGAAACGTCTCCGTCCACACAATTTAGATTTAGGATATAATTCCCAAAATCTATCAAGTCAACAAAATAACTTCTGGCTAGTAACCAGAGGCAACAATTGATCCTGTTTAGCCGAACGTGCCCGAGTATTGAATGGCAACGGCTGTTTTGTTTGAACGTATATTAATCTATGCATATTGGTAAAATTTTCAACTTTTCACCGATTTGCTTCTAAGTGTACGTGGGCACCTACAAAAGGCATTTTATATTTCTGTGAACATGTTTGTGTTTTGCATAAAGTTTTATGTCGAAATATAATACAACAAGCAAAATATTTTTCGCTTTTTATTGATACAATTTTTTAATAATTATAATTTATTATAATATTATAATAATAATTTTTAATAAAATTAATTTTTGCTGATAAAGTTTGGAGTAATAGGAATATCTGTGAACAGGTTAACGCTCGGTCACGTCGATTTTTAGTTTTACTTCTGTATTTTTTAGCTTTAACGGAATATAGAGGGTAATAAACGTCACTTTTTTAAATGGAACACCCTGCATATTATTGCATTTTTGGATTCTAAGAAAAATTCTAGATGTTTCATGTAAAATGTATCTTCTTCAACTAATAACTAAATATTGTTACTTGAAAATTCTCAGATTTAGCATATTAGTTTTTATGTTGGTAAATAAATATCTTGAAAAAATTAAATGGTGAAGGCCCAGCGATAGATCCACCTTAAATATTTTGAAAAGCACACTGGGCACTTCAAATGCAAAAATTTCGAAAACAGTTGCTCGGAACGACATTTAAAAGGTATGACTTTTTGCTTAAAACCAACAAGAAAAGTTATATTTTAATAACAACATAAATATAGTAAGACACAAAAAAGTTACACTTACTTTTTGTAGTCCAAGTAGGCGTCCGAGCGGCGACAGCTAAACCCCACGAAGTTCGTTAATTCGGCCAAACGGGAACCGTTGTTGCCTCCGCTTACTAGCAGCGAGTATAAGTTTAACCGAAATTTTACCAAATATTTTATCGTCCTTTAATATAAAATTTATTACGGGATCATGTTTCTGAAATAAAAATACATAATTTTAAGGTTATATTGTGAATGGGGAACGCCTTTTTCCTTCAAATAAACAACTATTCGTGTGTCCAACTGCCAAATAAGATATGTGACGGGTAACGCATATTTATTTCCTAAATCCGTTATTCTAGAGTGAAAGTACACTTTCATTGACTACCTGTTGGATAAAATTTAATGAGCACAATAAATACCGATATTTGGACTTGCAGATACCGGACATTAGTCTGTTACCGGTAAAATATAATAAAACACTCTGTACATATTTAAATCAAAATCGTCTCAAAATATGTTTACTTTAAAGAACACATTTTCAATTAACTATTAGAACTAATGGTTGCATCTCATTTTTTTTTAAATTGCAACAATACTGTACCAATAGCCCGTACCTCTACCGTTCAAAAATACATACTGGGTATTTATAACAAAAATATAGCGATATATTGTTTATATATCCATTTTTGTATCCAACAGCTTTGAATGGCACATTCTTGAAAACGTTAATATTTTGGATATCAAAAATCTTTTACCGATGTTATTTAGTACTTTATTATTTTAAGTAAGGGCACAATAATGAATTAAAATGTTTATTAATGTAACTAGTAAACTCAATAATCTACCAGAAAGACGTCTAAATTATTTTTCCTAAAACTGTTTATACATTCGGCAAGGTGAATGAAATACTCGTATTTTTAGATTTGTGTATATACAGGATATTTGCGTAAAAATATTTTTAAATGTAAATATTATTATTATCTAATTAATTTAATTCTAACCCGTGAACTAGTATTTTTTTAGCTGTTGATTATTGGTAAATATATGTTTATATACGATCTCTAGCAAATATATATTATTTAAGCATGTCGGGGCTTGCTTGTTCAGAGGATGTTTATGCTTCATCATAAATATAAAAATTACAACCTATAATTAATAACATTTTATCTATCTAGATCTTAGATGCTTAAAAGCACAGAAATAGCGAATAACGCGGATAAAATGACTAGCCATGCTCATTCAAAAATGGTGTTTATGCTTCAGAAATATTAAAATTAGAACCCTAAAATTAATAACATTCTCTCTATGTAATCTTAGTTGCCTATAAGCACACAAATTGCGAATAATGCAGAAAAAATGATTAGCCAGTAGCAATAAATACTCAGTATGCCGTGCGATACGTTGTTAGGATTCGCTAATGCAATTTATTAATTCACAAGCATTAACGCATTATCGCATAATTCAACGAATTCGGAAATGTGCCTCAATTATTATTTATTTTATCACCAAGAATTTCAACTTCGGTTTAAATCTCAGCATAAACTCCGAGGAAGACGGCCAGCATCGTGAGCACTATTTTTGTTTTTGTTTACCTCGTGACAGCAAAGTATTGTAACGCACTGCCATGTTTTTACAGATCTTCACAGTGTCAGTGTCCCTAGATTGATTTCGAATTTTGATCAAAAGTTAAGAGTCTTATGAAGATGACATAGTGATTTTTTGGTAAAAATCCTATTTGGGTGATTAAAATGGCTACCTATAAAATATTAAAAAAAATATTACTAAAAACTACTTTCTCAATTTACCTCAGATGTTGCACAAAAATCAAGTATGATGGGACTGAACTGTTGAAGTTTTGGTACAAATCCAAGATAGCAAAACAGAATGGCGGTCTAATATGATGAAAATCAGTCTGATAAACTCCTTATTCGATTATTGATTTCAAATTACGCACAAGAATTAGGTGTGATATAGAGATGAACTGGTAAAATTTAGTACGAGGTGAAGATAGCGAATCAAAATCACTTTATTTATTTCGTTTCAAAGTGTACATTACATAGTATAAATATAGTTTTATAATAATTCATGTCATTTTATGATTGTTATTTGAGAGAGTACCTAGATGTACAAATGTCACCTGCATGTACTTCATGTGCTGACTTTACAAAATAAATATATATATATATATATATATATATATATATATATATATATATACATACATTTACTTTAAAGTGAAAAAAAAACTTGAAAAAATCAATAAATCTCATAACAATAAACTACAACTAAAAATATAACCAAAAGATTAATATATACAAGTATCTCCCTGAAATACACCAACAACATAAGCGAGCACAATAGGACTTGAGGCTTTACACTACAGTAAAGCCGAAAAAAGCTTGAAATTTGAAAACATTTATGCTTTACTCGTTTTGTTAAACAATCTTAAGTCACGCGCTAACTTTATATCATGAAGTATCAAGTCGTAGAATTTGGGTGCTAAATAAGTCACAAAACTCAGATTAATGGTTCTATTACTCAGGAATTATCAGAATATTATTTGCATTTTGTCTTGTGTTGTGTTCATGTTGTATATAAGTCTGTAAACTTTTATTTTTGTAAAGAAATGTGCATGCTAATTGTATGTCTAAAGAGTTCAAATTGTTAATTTCCAGATTATACAATCTGTTTGTGGGATAAAGTCTGTTTCTTTTATAAATTGCTGTTAAAATATAATTCTGTACTGTGTGTATAGGAAGTATATTAGATTTGTATGCTCCTCCCCATATTATTATGAGTTCATACCTAAGTAAGGGTTCAATTAAAGATTTGTATAATTGTGTCAGTAATGTTGAGATATTGCACGTGATCTGTCTATCTGAGGTGTTGGTCAACAAATATTCCGGGTTATTTTGTCTTTGCTACAGCTTGAATTTCAAAAAGTACATTGTTGTCACTCAAAAGTTGTCTTGTTAAAAATTGATCAATTTACTGAGGTTATGGAGTATGTATTTATATAAATGTAATTTGTTTAACTAATATTGAGTGACAGTCCATGAGAATCCAGCCAGTTTTTAACTTTTTAAATTCGATTTCAGTTTTAGTTCTAGTTTCCTCCCAGGTGTCACCAGAAAAAAACAATAGCAGTATCGTTTGCATATGATATGATTGTGTCATGAGTGTTTAAGTCCAAGAATGAGTTTATGTTGCTAATAAAAAGAACTGGGCCTAGAATTGTCCCTTGGGGGACACCTATTTGGATTTTCAAAGCTGTACTGAGCTCACCATTTATTCTGACACACTGCTCCTCATCCGCCAAGTAGCTCTCGAAGACTTTCAACACCGTTCCTGTAACCCCATACTGTCAAAATGCTGATAAGTTGTTTGTGGCGAACAGTGTCAAATGCCCTCGAGAGGTCAATGAAACAGCATTTTCCCTAAAACCAAATTGATTTTTTGACAATTTATCAAAAGTATTATAAAATTTATTTAATCTATCCTTAAATCATTTTTCGAAGATTTTAGCAAAATTGTTGATTAAGCTAATAGGGCGAAAATTTTCTAATTTTTTCTTTGAACCTGACTTGTGTATGGGTATTATAACTGACTGTTTAAAATGTTTAGTTTCTATTCCACTTTTAAAAATTGGATTTATTACATGAGACATGGGTAATACTATCTCCAGATGAACAAGCTTAATAAGTTTTGATGTGATGTCATCCATCTCTGGAGCACTATCATTTTTAAGAGAGGCGATTTGTTCTATTGTTTCCTCCATTTTTCGGATATGGGGGTCAAGAAGATATAGGGATAAACTTTGGAAAAGCCACTGTAAAACTATGTATTCAACTGATTTTAAAGTTTACCTGAAAATCAATTATAACAGGTGGGAATTGGTAAAATATGGCTAGGAATTCAATATGATGGAACAAAATGGCGGCCTACTAAAATGTTTGAAAAAACAATATGAAAAAAATCGGTAATTTTTCTTTGCCCGGAACTTCCCTCGGTATTAATTCTCTCTTTTACTAGAAACAGTCATGTTAAGAAGTCATGGTTCTTAAGATTAAACAGTGTCAAATGGAATTACTATCCTCTATTTTGCCTTTTATTGCACGAGGCATCTTCAGAGACACGAGATTTGAACACTGAATGAATGAATTCAGTGTTTTTCAAAGCTTAATTTGCAACAAAATGCTCGATGTCGGCTTTTGCAGTCTAGAAGCAAATCCAGCAAATGCCCATAATTAATTAAAGAAAAATAAGTATAGTTTTGAAAAACTACAAAACACACTTTTATCATCATCAGATCAGCTCGATGATATCAGATTATTGTAGTGTCAACAGAATTACATATGCTTGTAAAAGTTTTAGATCAATATAACGATAATCGGTTATTGTCACTTCCATTCAGCCTCTTAGAAACTAAATTTTCATAAATAATGGAACACGTGCTATTTTATATTTTTTAAAGACTATATTTACGAAGTAAAGAAAGAGAGAGAGAGAGAGAGAGAGAGATATAGAAAGAGAGAGACGCGTTTTTGAAAATGTTGCATTTTAAGGCATCTCTCGTATCCCAGCTATCTGTTAATATATCAAAATGGCGAACACTGTTCCTTGTATGACTTTTCCCGTACAATTCAGTGCCGCTTTCAGGATAAGTTTACGGGGTCAGATCAAAAAGTTATCGGACCCTACTTTACTTTTTTTTTAATGAGGCACCCTGTATATTTTTCTTTATATTTATTATAATATGGGCTTTCCAAAAATGTATACATATATGTAGTTATTTTGAAAAACAAGCTCAAAATTCGAGATTTTCTAATTTTTTTTGTGTCCAGTTATAAAGTAGTAGGCTATGGCTAATTTTTTTGGAACAAAAATCAAAACGTCAAAAATTTTGCAGTTCGTCAGTTTTTGATTATTAATGGAATATTTTTGGTGTTCCTATTTAACTACATACGGTATTTAATTTGCCTTTTTTTACAATAATGGCGGTCTACAAAAATTATGATGAAAAATATGATATTATGTTGGTTTGTTCCATACAATCTGATGAAAATTCGCAAGAAGTTTCAGAATTATATGTACAAAGGTAACTTATTTTGAGCGCTGTGGTTAGGATAACATCTTAGGAGTCCTTTTTGTTCATGTTCGGTATCCAAAAATCCGAACATATTTGCCCGCCTTAAATCTAATTTAGTAGAGAACGGATCATTTATCCAGCCCCGCCCTAAAGCATATACTAAACAAGATAGAGAGAGAATGCCTGCAATTTGAGGAAGCAACTGATGTATCCAAGTCTGATGCTCAAGGAATCTTACAAAAATATAAGTATCACCCATATAAATTCCACATAGTCCAACAGTTACACCCCGGCGATGCCAAGCGCCGAATGTTGTTTTTCCAATAGTATTTGCAACAAATCCGTACTAATGAATGTTTATCTTATCCGATGAATCTTATTTTTCAAGTGCGGGAATGTTCAATCGCCATAATACAAGTATACAGGTCCGCAGAAAATCATCATTTAGTTTTTGAGGCGTCACAAGAAGGACGCTTTGGGGTTGTAGTCTCGTGTTCATTTTTGAAAGACGCAAAGTTTAGAGAAGTTTTGAGGGAGGTCTCAGAACCCGTTGGCGTCGGTACCTAGAAATCTTTGAGGAAGTTATTTCACAACTGATGCAAAATGTTCCAATGGCACTTTATAATGCCGTTTATTTTCAACAAGACGGTGCCCCAAGCCACATATCTATGTTTTTAAAGGCATTTTTAGACGATAACTTTCCTCAAGGAAAAAGAAAACGATTGGTACCCACAGACCTATAAGATGGCCCACTCGATCTCCGGATCTTTTCATTTTAGATTTTTTGTATTGGGTTTGCATGCAAAATAAAATATATAAAACCCGATATCAGCCTGTAGCGAAGCTTCGTGTGGCAATCGATTTATCTTTCCGAAATTTGCAAAGGAGGCCTATGATTATTTTGACCGCTAGTAGAAGAATAACGAAAATGAGCCCATTTTTGGAAATCACCTTTGAAATCTCCTGGTTTTTTCAAAATTGAGTAAAATGGATAATTATTGTTTTGGTTTGAGTATAATTCAATAATTTTATCGTAATTAAGTTAAAATACTGTAATAAATAATTGAGAATTAAAGAAGATTTTTTAAATTAAGTTTGGAAGTATTACATCTTTAGTATGATAGTTACTCCGAATTTTGTTTTTGTACATTTTAGCCATAGCCTAGTACCTACTAATGGAACACAAAAGAAAATTTTAAAAAATCTCGAATTTTGATCCAGTTTTTCAAAATAACTGCATACATGTATATATTTTTGTGAGGCCCACATTACCTATTATAAATATGAAGATTGATGTACAGGGTGTCCTATTTAAAAAAACAAAGTAGGGTCCGGTAACTTTTTGACCTGACCTCGTATACTTATTCTAAAAAAAAACTGAATTTTACGGAAAAGGTCAAATAAGGAATAGATTTAGAATTGTTGATAAGCCATCAGATAGCTGGGATACGAGGGATGCCTGAAAATGGAATACTTTTTAAAGATTAAAAAAATTATATTCTCAAAAGATAATAGCAAGAAAAATACTACAACTTTTAATATAATGTTTTTTGTATATATCTCCTATACCTAGACATGTAGCTAGGTGTCAAAATATAAATGAAAGCTCTGTACATGTGGTGTCGGGCCCTAACACAAACGAAGAATCAAAATATTTTCCTAAGTCCATTTTAAAGCTGTAGGTATAAGAAACTAATGTAACAAAAAATACTCTTTACAACGCCTTTAGAGTGAGAAAATTTCGTATTTCGTCGTTTCCCTTGTGCCATCATCACATCTCCCAAACTAGTCCTTGACAACTTCCACACAATTCACCTAAACTTTTGAAATATAACTGTTACTAAAACTCCATTTTAATTAGACTATTTCACAACAATATTTCCCAATTTTTTAGTTAAACAAGCTGTCTTCTTTTACTACTTTAAAATAAAATTTTAGCTACCACCAAGAAATAACTTTGGCTACGTAAACAAAATTTAGAAGTATCCTATCGCATGTAGTTTCGGCTGCTCTGTTCTTTCGCGTGAATCTTTTTTAATTATATTTCAGTTACTCGTGTCTAAAGTATTTATATCTACCCGCTCATTCAAAACAGTTTGTCTGACATTTTGTTTTCATTACGATAGAATCATTAAATCTATAGATAAGTGAAATAAAGTATTTACATGTTCTAAAAAGTCTAAATATACAGAATATATTGTCTTTCTATTTAAATTCGGTATGTCGGACGGTATTAAAAAATTTACATATTTTTAAAAGCTATTTATAATAGAAATGAGTGTGCTGTGATAAGTAAAAAAAAGTATTTAAGATGAAAAAATATCCTTGCGCCCTTCTAGTGAACAGTAATTGTTAAACAGCCTACACCCCCAGATACAGCAAATAGCATCGTTGGAATCCCCATATTCAACAAGTGGGCAATATCTTTTAGCCAATCCGCATTCAGTAGCGTGGGTGCACTAATTTGCTGGATTATAATAGCAGGTAGCTATCCAGAGGGAATTAGTAAAGCATTTTCGCTTGCACGATTTTAAGACGATTTTCGATACGAAGGTAGTTAAGGCTGGTGTTTGTGGTGTATGTAGTTTCATGTCAATGTAATAGTTTTCTTTTTAACCTGGATGCATGCATGTTTTTATGTAAGTAGAGTTAAGTAAAAATATGTCAGTCGAACAATACGATTTGTATTTTAGGAAATAGGGATTATTTAATGATTGGTGTTAACGATCCTTAAGTTTATTATCGAATTTTTTTTTAATTTTATTTGTATTCTCTCAGTGAATTTTGATTAACAGGCAATATAGACTTTCAAGACTGATAAAAATCTTACTAAAATAAATAATAAAAAATTTTTGGCTGTAAGAGTTTGTCATAATAAAGGAATATTTAAGCCTTCCATCTTAACCACGTAAGTACTGTAAATTGATAGCAGTTCTTTTCTCTTTTTTATTATTTGTTATATATTATTCAATACATATTTTAATTCAATTTAATAGCAATATTTTTATTAAACATTAAACATTTTTGCGGGGAAAAAACAGTTTAAATAAGGCACTTACTTCTTCAAAATTGCAGAATTTGGCTCCTGTATAAAATTGTTTTGTCATTGTGTAAGATATATTCCTGAAGGGACAGCTTCAAAAGATCTTATGAAGTTCTTTGGAACATTCTGGCCTGCATCCGGAGTTTTTTTATAACGCAATCAGTGAACGACGACACCTATAGCAATCAGTACTCGAGTTCTTTCTTTCATATAAAGAATGTGGGCGAGGCAATAGGCAAGCATTGTTTTTTTTATGGGTTTTCTTGTCGACGTCAGCAAGAATTATTTAATGTTAGGAAGAATTAATAGTTTTAAAAACTTGGAAAACTAAATGTCACCAAGATGACCTGTCCTCAGAAAATAGTTTATTTATCATAAATAGACAGTATTTGCATAGATACACTACAGCTATATTCTTCAATTCAGTGCCATGCAGTTTACCTGAACTTCCAGTACTAGCCTTTGGACGACAATATTGCTTTTTCCCCTTTAATTACTGACGTAACTATTCTAAGTCTGGAACTTCGCAAGTATTACTGTAAACTTTTATTCCGAGCTTATTAGTTCTCTATAGGTACAGCTTGAGATAAGTTTGGTTACTTTGGTAAATTAACTAGCTCTAATACAAACAAACTTTTTTTATATGTATGGATTGATTAGATAGTATCAACATAATTTTGATGTTTTCTAATATATGTATACCCATTGTATGACCTTACCACAAATAAGTCCTATGTACTTCTACAGTAAACATAAACCTTGAAAATAGCTTGACAGTTAACATATTAATATATCTGCATGTAGAAGACCTCTCTGGTCTTTATTCCTGCAATGAGGATAGAGAAAGGCAATCGCTAAGAATCTGAGTTTTTTCTCGAACTTAAAGATAATTTTCTTCTGTTTTTAGCAGAGCAGCCTCTTCTTTAAACCTTAACATACGCATAGTTTTATCTCAAGAAAAGCTATGCACGAAAATGGAATCTCTTACTAGTAAAGTATTTTAGCCTTGATGGTCTGCGCATAGTTAAAAAAAGTCCATAATATACGAACATTGAAATATCTTGAAACTATGAGCAATTAGTCACCAGAGTATTACCCTATAGTGCATGCACATGAGGGTAATGTACACTCATATAAGCGTCCCTTCCATTATTTCTTACCAGCTTCAATGCCTGGTCGCAGTTCTTAGCTAAGACTGACTAAAAAAATCAAAATGGCGAAAGTAGTACGTTGTCACTTTGCCGACGCCAATATTTTGACAAAACCGACTTTTCAACTTGATGTAGTTGTTATTATTTTAAAGTGTGGAATTAACCTGATGGATCTTATCCTGAATTTTGTAAAGTTCTAACATGTAATTCTTGCCGAATTTTGTTTCAAAGAACGTAATCATAATATAAATAATAAATAAGTCACCGTCCACAAGATTATCTTTATATCTTTATGTTTAGTTTTGATTAAAAAAACCGTCATAACTGCCAACAAAAAACAATCCGAAAATCTAATTTCATATAAAAAAACTTTATTAAAAACAAAAATTTATTATTGCAACAAATCCCAACAAACAAAAATCTTTTTTGGCTTTTTCGCAACTGAATAAAAATATTTAACTTTAAATCAGCGCATCAGTGCGCCGATCGTAAGAGAAAAACATTAAAATTAGATATGTAAAAAATAATAGTTTGCAGCCATCTATAATGTTATTTTTAAATGTGTTCAGATTATTTGTTGCGTATAGATTGACAAACAAAAATCTTTTTTGGCTTTTTCGCAACTGAATAAAAATATTTAACTTTAAATCAATTGAAGCAAATATTTAATATAATTACATACCTCAATATGTAGACTAGTCTGTCTACGGAATGTTTCGATACATAATATAAACAGTATTATTTAAGCAAGCATAAGAAATTATATCATTTACCTTAAGTTTTTATAGACACATAGTAATTGTACAAATACTTTCATCCTATCGGGAAGAATTGGTTTCAAAATTTTAAAATGTGTCAGTTAGTTTTTTGTTTTCTAATATATGTATACCCATTGTATGACCTTACCACAAACAAGTCCTATGTACTTCTACAGTAAACATAAACCTTGAAAATAGCTTGACAGTTAACATATTAATATAGGTTAAATGTCAAACAAACTGACACATTTTAAAATTTTGAAATCAATTCTTTTCTATTATTTAATGTTTTTCTCTTACGATGGGCGCACTGATGAGTCCCGATAGGATGAAAGTATTTGTACAATTATTATGTGTCTATAAAAACTTAAGGTAAATGATATAATTTCTTATGCTTGCTTAAATAATATTATGTATCGAAACATTCCGTAGACAGACTAGTCTACATGTTGAGGTATGTAATTATATTAAATATTTGCTTCAATTGATTTAAAGTTAAATATTTTTATTCAGTTGCGAAAAAGCCAAAAAAGATTTTTGTTTGTCAATCTATACGCAACAAATAATCTGACCACATTTTAAACAAGGCATATTTTCACGATACCAAATATCCATTGATACTAAACTCGACGTATTCCTTGATTTGTTTAAAAATTTGCTTTTGTACTGATTTTATTTTATTTATTAGTACACGGTGCCTTGTTGTATCTGACCATGGATCAGATTGACCCATAATTAATTTTTTTAATCTATAATTAATTTTAAGGAAAAAACTTAGACAGTCTTTTATTTTATGGAATTTTTTAATAATTTAGATACTTTTGTTGAGAAAAACATGAACGATATATAAAATATATGTATGAAAAAACGTTTTAATTTAAAACAAATATTTCATATTTTTATTTTAAACTTATAAACAACTAAACATATAACAAATCGAGAAAAAAACAAAAATAATCTGTAAAATTTAAAATCTAGGAAACCACTTTAGTGCATTTAATTTGTTCACACATCTGCAAATGAGTCGGGTCGATTTCGGTTGTATCCTCTTCATCATCTTGATACCATTTTAGCATAGTCTCCTCAAATTTAGGATCATCTGGAGGTATGCTTTTTTGTCACTCATGCTGAGCATAGATCAGATTGACCCGTGAGCCCCAGTATTTCGACATCTAACAAAATTCAAAAAACAATCACTGCACTTAACGAGCGACAAAGAACTGACTAACAGCTACTGAGATCGTGAAGTACCTATGACCGTCCGCTTTATAGGTACGATAGATAAACAAAATACAAATAACAAAATTTTCAGACAGGTGCGTGATTGTTGAACAGTTAACCTATCATGAACTCTTGGAAACGGATAAAATACCTATAGCATTGCGTTTCAGAAAAAATTACAGAAAAATTAAGGAAGGATTGTTTCCGTTAATTGTCTAAATATGATACCAGTATATTTAAAAAGGAATATTTTGCCAGACATCTTTAAACAACAGACGTCGTTAGAGTCGAAACAAAACATATTGTAGGAACACCTACAGATATTGACCATGAACCTGAAAATAACTGAGGCGAAATTGAACAAACTGGAGCTGGAAGCTAAAACTAAGTCAAATAAAATAATTAAGCTCGTTTAGATGTGAGTTAAGAAAATACATGGATAAAACTGAATTAACAGTCAACCACATATAACTTATTGAGACTTTGGACAGGGCTAGAACGTTTTGCACATATTGACAAAAAACCCCGGCGGCGTCATATAAATGCGTTGGTTCTTTACTCCGGTTTATAAAAGTTTCCTTAGAGAGGTTCAGCGCTTAAAAATTTAAATGTTTGACTTTTGTTAAAATTACAGATAGTTAAATTTAAAAAGTGTTATAAATTATGTACTTTTTAACCAGACTCAACTTCAACGTTCGAAATTAAAAAATACGACCACTGAATAAAAAATAATTACGAAAACCTAAAATAGAAACTTTAATTGATTGATCAACAGAAAATCAGAGACAAAGCTTATAACATGCTGCAAAAACGCCAAACTAAATAATATAAATGTTGAACTTTTATATAAACTAAGTATACAGGTAGGTTATGATAACCAAAGATAGCATCGTTCTGCTTGCAGCGTGTAGATATAAAAAATTGAAAAAAATAAACATAAAAAAAACTGAAAGATCA
>JAUTXW010004249.1:0-73216 GCA_030620095.1 Kuschelorhynchus macadamiae
TCCATGGCCTTTTCTTTTTTTTTTTTTTTTTTTTTTTTTTTTTTTTTGAGACAGACTTCAAGGAACTTCGTTTGAAAAGTACATTTTCAGGATCAGCTATGATGGAATCTCCCCTATCGCCTGTGGAGCGAAGATCTCATCGGCGCCTTTGAGGATATTGCTCAGACTTCGCTCCACTGAAACCAAAACATTGGTTTAGATATGTAGTCATATTTCTGGACCACCTTAATCAACAACAGCATAATATTAAATTAACAATGGAAATTGAATTAATTTAATGATTTCTAGTAGCTTCTTATAGGGAATGGCTACGACCGTCTACGCGTTCAATTAAAACATGTTTTTCGATCACGAAGAAATATTTTCCAAATTTAGTATTCCTCTTACTTTTTAGTAAACGTATTCAATTCGCTAAGATCTTCATTGAAGTTTGTTTGTGAAGTAAGTAAAATATCTATAATAAAAGACTTGTAGAGTTGATAATTGTCTGCGAATTGTTGAAGTTTGGAGTGTTTAATTATTCTTTCCATGTCCCCAACATACAAGAGAACAGCAAAGGCTGATGGATCCCTGTGGTACGCACAGTGGAGCCAAGTGATAGGGACTTGCTAAAAAGAGGAAAATTGTATTTTATTTATCTTGGGGTTGGAATTGAATTATTTTCAAGTATATTGGGTAAAAAATACAATTTTAATGATGTTTTGACTCTTTATATAAAAGTGTGTCCACACTAAATTATACAATTCAATATCTCAGTTATTAATTATGTGATTTCGTTGAATTTTGGGTGGTGATTGTATGTTGGGAAAATAACATTTTTCACAGTAAAAATTTTTATTTGTCATTGGCGTGCAGTGTTAGGAGGTGAAGAGGGGTAATTTTTGGGAAAAATATATTGGGGTCAATTTCAGATTTAATTTTAAACTTTTAATAATACAAAACATTAAATTGTAATAGTTATTATTACTTGAAAATGAAGGTTTTTCTTGAAGCAATTTCTTCTTCATTACTTAACAAAAGTGCTTTTTAGCTCTAGCCTCATTCTAAAAACAAAACCATAATTAGATATTTCTTCTTCCAAAAACTTAATAAATTTGATACTTATTTCAATTAATGATTGCTTCAAAATATAATAGTATTGTGCAGAGTGGTGTGGTGATAAGCCATGTGAAATTAGACTTGGGACTTGTAGAAAGTGCATAGATCGTTTTTGTATCAAGAAGTTTAAAAACCCAAATTCAGTTAGGCAGAAAAAAAGTATATTGTCTTACCTCTCCGACACTACAGGATATCATTTATACAATTAAAAGTTTTTCGCCTCTCTGATCTAACTCCATATGTTTAATTTGTTTGAATTTGTGGCGCAAAATTGCCAAAGATGGATCAGACCAAAGTAAGAAGAGAGTGCAAAACATCTTCATTGGTTGCAGTTCTTGAACATTTTCTACTACTGTCTTTTCTAAATATTTTGAAGTATTTATTTCTCGCTTCTGCAGCTTCTTCACTAAGCTGGCCGATTGGTCAACAAGCAGATTGAATAATGGCAGCTCCGTGAATTAAAATTTTGTGTATAGATGAAGGTATATAATACCAATCGTATAAATCGATATAAATTTGAGCGGTTTCATAACAAAATGTTTTAAATTTTCTATCAATAGGATGTTCGCTAAGCAAAACTTGCAAAATGACTGACATTTTGTGAAGCAATTCCGACTGACTCCAGTTACATCCGAAACAACGTCGATATTTCTAAAAAATCTTCTGGCAGTGTTGCCGTTGTTTGGCTTTGCCAACCCCTTGCCGAGGTAGTCAACTATAATGCCAAGTTTTGCTTTAGGTCTGTTTGGATTCGCTTTTTGATATTTTTCATGAGCTCCTTTTCTTCTGAGCTACGAGCACCCCATTTCTTGAAGGGCAATCGATACGCAATGTGTAAAATACATTCCATGACATGAATTTGAGCGTACAAATACGATAAACCATATTGGTAAGTACTTTCATCCACAGGTCTTCTAACAACTTCACTAAAGTTGTTCATTTCTGAAGGGTTAACTACTAGCAAATAATACAGCACGATGCAGAGGATGTTTCGGTAAGGACTTGGGCGACTTTACCATGTATCATAGTCAATGACAAATTATGAGAAATATGGAGTTGTAGGTATATCAGTAGTTGAAGAAATAATGGTATTATTTAAATTTTGAATTTCATTTGTGTACTTATTGGCAATTAGTTTAGTATTTTCTGTGTTTCTTTTGTAAACTCAAAAAAGATTGGCCTGCAATAATTTGGAGATGACGGGTGAGGGTTCTTGACACAACCACGTTATTTTCTGTAGATACTAACTGAAGATAAGCCAAAGATACAACAAAAACGCTTTCATCAGAAATTGTTAAATCAACGAAATTCTGTTTGTGGTTGCTATTTCTGAAGATCCATCACATCTCCATTAGAATATAACGTAAAAAATCGCGAACAACTTTCTATTGCTTTATTTCTAAATTTCTCTATCAAAAAATTTTTTCCGTTGTGTGATTCATAATATTTGTAAAGCATAACAGCATTCAATGGACAACACTCCGCTTTAGCATTAGAAATTTGATAATAGCTTGGAAAAATAAGCGCATTTTTTTCTTTGCACTTTGTTCTTAGACAATTGTACTGATATCTTGATAGTCTCAAATCTACGATTAATGTTAAAGCCTCATGTTTAGAGAAGCTGTCACAAAAATTCGTTTTTTTATAATTACCAATACCTTTGGAAAAAATTTCATCAATGGCATTCGCCTCTTCCTTCCTGCCCTCTGCAACCATTTTTACAGAAAATACATTTAATTTCGGCGATACTCATATCATCAGTGTTCTTTTTAATCTAGGCTAGTTTTCTTCGTTTGCTCCTATCCGAGCTGTTGAGCGAAAGGAACATCAGATTGCTGTCAATAAGAAAGTCTTTATCAAGCCAAGACACATTTTTTTATAAAACACTGCTTTAGTCCTTTGGGCTGCCTTCCATTTCTGCCGTAATTGAGGTAAGAAAATTTTCTGCAGGTTTCTTTTTTATCATTTTAAAACCATCAGGGTACAATTATGTTCTGTTTTTAAGCGTGAAAAAACAAGTTCTCATTTCCTACACACTCCAAGTATCTATCGGCAAGATATCTTGTACTCACATGAACCATTTTTTGAAATTAATTATAACTTAAAACCAAACAACAAAATACTCAACACTACAACTCAAAACAAAGCTACAACTCAAAAATACCGAATTTTTAACTTGTTATGAACGGGTTAATATGGACATTAACTAATAAAAAGACTATCTCTCAAATCAACAAAACAAACGAATAGGCGAATGAAGGCAGCCAACTTTGTTTCTGCTGACAAGTGCACATATCAGGGAACATAATTTTTACTGCAACAAGACTTAGCACCATTTAGCTCGTATGTTTTTTTTTGTTCCAATATAACGAAAATATACGTAACAAATCCGCTTAATCAAATCGAAAAAATAACATTTTATATAGACTACAGGAATATTCTTCGTATACCAATAACAAGAATAATAAGATTTTGAATACAAATATTTATAAGTAGCACGAAAAAATAATTTTTTATCTTTGGACAAACCTAGAAAATGTATCATTTTAAATTTATTTCACCATCATAAATGACATACTAACTATATTGTGGATAGGGGTCACATTAAATGTATGTAATTATTTTTTGGTAAACTATTATGAACTTTTTACTAAATGAAGTCTCTAGTTTTGAAAAATATGAAGTAACTTAAAAATGCTTTTACTTTTTAAAAATCACTTTTGACCGGAATTTAACATTAGATGCTCCAGTACGCCTCTTTCAAGAGGAATATAACTGGACTGTCTCTGGACCTGTCCACTTTTTATAGGCATTCAGTGAAATCTATTAGTTAGATAAGACTTTAAAAACCCCATTGATGTCAGAAAAACCAAAGTAATGAAGCTTAGCCAGTAGCATTCTATAGTCCAGAGTATTAAATGCTTTACTGAAATCAAGCAAGCAAAGGCAGTTACATTTTTTTTATCTTCCCTATGTCTGATTTTATTAACAATATTACAAAGACAAGTGGAAGTGCTAAATTAACTAACACTGCTACTAGATTTTGCATTAAAATCTCTAACAAACTGGGGACGATTTAGTTAGTTAAACTATTTAAATTCCATCATATCATTTTATTAATTTTCGCAAAAATGTTTTACCTAATTCCATTTATTAGAGAAACCGGCACATTTTAAAAGCGTCCTGAAACTAAAATCGATTAAAATTACCTTAAAAGTCTTAAGAAAATAATTTAAAATTCTCCTAATGCAATTTTCGTTTAAGTGCCTCGCTTTACTTGTTGAAAAAACGATCTGCCAAGAAAAGCCAAGTTGTCCGAAGCTTTTTGAATGCCAAGCAGAGGGATTCTCTTTATATTTCCTAAAGCGGTTTGTGTTTTCGCAAAAAAAAAATCACGGGCTTAGAGAATATTTATTTTTTGTTTGCGAAACTTGTGGTATTTTAAAGATAAATGCAATTCAAAGTGGGGTGAATATAAATTCGCTGAGAATTTTAAATAAGTTCTTTGTCTTGTCAAAATATGATGGACTATTTTACTGAAAATTATTATTGATTTGCAAAAATGTTCTTCGTAACGAGAGTTAATAGCTCATAACTCTTAAAACATTGAATTCATTTTCAGTGAGATTTTAAATAGAGAATTGAAATATATTTCAAAATGGGGTGACAACTTTTATATTGATATATACTCAAAGGCAAATTAATCGATCCACGCAAATTTTCAATGAATTTCAGTGGCAAATAACTTTTTTATTTGATGTCGAATTTAAATGAATTTTAAAGAATATTGTAGATAAACTAATGGAGAATCCCTCATATGTTAAAAATTTACTAAAAAAATAGACATACGTTTATTAGATACAGGTTTAAACAAATCATGTTTTTTTGACCGTAAGAGACTCTGTGGAGAGGCGTAGCAATAATTTTTACTAGATTAAATTCTATTCTTAAAAGTTTTGTTTTTGGTTCACCTCAATATCTTTAATTTTCTGGATTTTTTAAGAAAACATTGCAACTTTTAAGAGATCATTTCAGGGATCTTTACTCCAGTAGATCTAAACATTGAATGAGCTCGAATTTTTTTTTTTTTGTGTCGATGGGGAATGCTTTTATGCACGACTCCATCCCGGTTGGGATGGAGACAGTGTGGGACTCGCATTACTGCCAGGTTGTTACACTTGACAGATTGCCATACCCACTAAACTCCACCGGGCCCCATCAGATGGACCGTCATTGGGCAAGTCCAAGGAACCTTCGATGGGGTTGGTGCCGTCCTTCCGGGGTGACCCTCTAAAAGACATGGTCCTCTGGAGGGGATGAGTTGCCTCTTTGGCACGGTGTTTTGTGCCGCCCCTCGTTACTGTATATCTGAAAAGGAAAATATCATTAGTAATGTAGTCGTCTTACCTGTTGAAGTTACTCTTGTTGATCCGTCCTCCCGTCTGTCCGGTTGCCACTGTCAGCGTCTCACTGGACCTTCCAGTTTGCCGATGTCAGGTTTCTCCGTCCATCCGTGTGTTGGTCTTCTTGGTGTGTCCTCTTCTGGGCCCTCAGTGTCACTGCTGTTCCGTGTCCTTGCAGTGAGGAGCTGAGGAGGGGTGTTCTTTTACCTCAGGTTCAACTGCAGCTCGCGCCGGAGCCAGTTGAGGTACCTGGTATCCTCTTCTTTTACCTCCAGGTTCAGCTGCAGCTCACGCCGGAGCCAGCTGAGGTACCTGGGAATCCTCTTCTTGGAGATTTTTATTGGCCACATGAGTTGCTTAAAAATTTTTGCAAGTGAGATCTAGCTTCTGAGGAGCACGGAGGCTCAGAGTTTTGATTCACTTGCATCCATCCTCAAGCACATATTTAACGCAGAAGTCCGTGTCTTGGTCTTCTGTGTTTGGTCCTATTGTTGTGGTTTGGAGCTAGTGGATCGCAATTCACCAGGTCTCCTAGATTTTCATTATGATTGTTTTCGGGCTGCTCTGAAGGCTCGGGTAGCCTTTTGTTGCATAAAGTCTTCGATTTGTGTCCATTGAAGATCTCTCTGCAAGTCCTCATTCCTGATGAACCACGGGGCATCTGCCGCCATCCTTATCAGTTTGTTTTCTGTCCTCTTGATTTTTAGAAGGTTTGTTTTTGACGCATAGCCGTAAGCTGTGGAGCCGTACGTTAGTTGGCTCCTTGCTACTGTTTTGATGAGTAGCAGCTTTGTCCTGATCGCCATTTCGCTCTTCGGCAGAGCAATGGATAGAGTTTATTCATTGCCTGTCGGGCTTTGGTCCTCGCTGCGTTGATGTGTTTGGTCCAAGTCAGTCGTTTGTCCATGGTCATACCTAGGTACTTGACCTCGTTGGACCATGGAACTTCACTTCTCCAACTCGGATTCTGGCTCTGGCAGTCAGTCTCCTTCGTTGGAAAAGTATGGCTTGCGTCTTCTGGGGGTTGATCTTGACTTTCCACTTAATGCACCAGTCATTAAGGTCATTTATGTCCTCTTGCAGTCGTCTTCCCAGGATGCGGGTGCTTCTGCTTTTGTGTAGGATGGCGTAGAGTGCTGTTATGCCCTCGTCTCCTATCGGGACATCATGGGAGAAGATGGAGTAGAGCAAGGGTCCTAGTACCGATCCTTGTGGAACTCCTGCTACCAGTCCTCTTTGTTCAGAGTGGGTATCATTTACTTTGACGGAGAATGTCCTGTCTCTTAGGTAGCTGCGTATTATCTTAATGCTTCTTCTCTCGTATCCGGCCACAGACATTTTGTACACCAGTCCTTGGTGCCACAACCTGTCGAAGGCCCTCTCGATGTCTAGGAAGGCTGTGGCTTCTCTGTTGTTGAATCCTTTTGTGATGTATTCAGTAGCTCTGAGGACTTGTTGTTCAGATGAGTGCCCAGCCCTGAATTGTTCGTCTGGAATGGCGTCTAGCTCTTGGGTCTCATCTTTTAGTTTTCTAGCTATGGCTCGCTCAGCTACTTTGCCTAGTGCAGGGAGTAGACTTATGGGCCTGTAGTTTTGCGGTAGGGTGCGGTCCTTGCCTGGTTTTTCCAGGACTATGACCTCCGCCTTTTTCCACATGCTGGGGAAGTGGCATGTCCTCAATATGGTGAGCTCGAAGAGATTCAGGCGGGCTTTTATACCCGACTTGTGCTCGCCGTGACCCTGGATTAACATCGGTTTCATCGTGTGTTGTAGACCGTAACACGTATTTCTAAGTTTTTTATATGTTCAAAAATTTGAATAGATTCTCTAATTTTCCGTTCGTGAAATCCTGGAACCGATGCTAGAACCTTGGTTTCCTTTTATATTTATAATATTTCCAGCGGTATGCTAGGGTTCAGCTACGGCAGATTGCATAACTTGTTTTTTTTTAATACATCGTTCATGTTCCTTAAGTTGATGTTGATCGTCCTACACACTTCTCCACAAAAATTAATAAAAATGGCCTTTTCAATAGACACAATTCCCATTTTTGGAGTGATTCGAATCCTTATGCAGTAAGATCGCGGAACTTTCAGGAATCCTGGCAATTTAATGTATTTTCTGCACTAAGGAACGATGGAATAATAAAACTGAATTTTTACGAAGAAAAATTGAATGGTAAGTTATACGTTGCCTAAACACAAGACTTTTTTAACGAAAAATAATCCATTTAGGTAATATTACAATAATTTTTTTATCAATTTAGCGTCAATCCAAAATTAGACAAAGCATTTAGTAAATATTGTTACATAAATAAATTAAATTAAATTATTTATACAGGTCACACTACACTACTTCATACAAATACTGGTCCACATACAGTAACACATCATATCTAAAAAAATATATCGTCACAAGTTTTATAAGAAAGTTATCTTTAGTTAGATATTTACAAGCTATTTATAGAGAGAACTTAGGTATAGGATATTATACCTGAAATATACCTAGAATTTTTCGAGGAATCCAAAAAAATTCGGTATATATATATATATATATATATATATATATATATATATATATATATATATATATATGTGTTGATTTTTACTCCTTCACGGATGGAAAAATACAATGTGTTTTCATTCCGGGTAAATCCGTATTACTGTCGTTCTGAAAAGAACAGTTTTGCTGACGTTTCGCCAAAATCACATTTGGCATTTTCGAAGCTTTCTTCTCGCGTCCGAATAGAGACTGAAGTGTTGGTGACTGCGACGTTTCCTTTTATATCCCCACTCGGGGCCGAAGGTTATATATATAGTTGTTGTTGCGCTAATTGCGCTTGAGTTTTTACGATTTTAGATTTGTCGATTATTGTCTTCCATACTGTTGGTAGTTTTAATAATTCGTCCCTTTTATTCAAATCACCTTGTTTTTCAATTTCTATGGCTTCTCGGATTATTCTGGTCTTATAATGTTCTATATTGGCAATCTCCCTACACCCATCGAAATTTATTTTATGGCCGGTTTCCTGATGATGTAGGAATAAAGCTGAGGTTGTTTGTTTATTTCTGATGCTGAGTTTATGCTCTTCCACTCTTGCTGATATTCGCCTGTTAGTTTGCCCTACGTACAACTTTTCACAGTCCTGGCACGGAATGCTGTACACTCCGTGGTTTTCCAGTTTGATTTTATCTTTTGGGTTTCCGAGTAGTTTACCTATAGTTGTTTGTGGCTTGTGTATTGTTTGTATGTTGTGTTTCCTCAGAATTCTTCCGATTCTGTCTGTTGTGTCTTTTACATATGGTAAGACTACTCGTTGCTTTCCCGGCTCATATTTTTTGTTGTTCGTTGTTCGGGAAACCTGTGCATTAATAGCTTTCTCTATGGTGCGATTTGTATAGCCATTTTTCTTTAAAGCACTAGATACTACCTTAAGTTCGTTTTGTCTCGTCTGTGTTTCAGTTAGTCGCACGGATCTAGATATTAGAGTATTTGCCACAGTTTGAATTTGTGCTGGGTGATGATGTGATTTTGCATTTAAATATCTGTCTGTATGTGTTGGTTTTCTATACACGGTGTATTCGAAATGTCCGTTATGTAGTTTTGTGACCAAAACATCTAAAAATGGTAGTTTGTTGTTTGCCTCTAGCTCTAGAGTAAATTGTATTCTGGGGTGGATTGAATTTACGTGAGTCAGAAATTTTTCGAGCTCTGCATGACCATGTTGCCATATAACAAATATGTCATCCACATAACGAATCCATAATTTGGGTTTTAAACTTGCTTTCTCAAGAGCTTCTTTCTCGAAGTATATCATAAATAAATTCGCGACTACTGGTGATAGCGAGGACCCCATTGAAGCACCATCCATTTGTTTATACATTTGCCCGTTGAAAGGAAAATAAGTATTTTTTAAGCAATGCTCTGAGAGTTCTGTTATATGTGCCTGGAAATCCTCGTTCATAGCAATCTTGTCCAATGCTTCGTCGATGGGAATACTGGGATATAATGATTTGACATCTAGGCTTGCTATGATATCGTCTTTTTCAAGGACGATATCTCGTATAATTCGAGTGAAATGCTCCGAGTTTTTTACAAATGAATCAGCTTTTTCTACAGTTGGTTGCATAATTTCAGAAAGGTATTTCTCCAGTTTTTGTAGCGGCGAAATAACAACCCGACAACGTACCTAGAAAAAACAACTAAAAATAAAATAAAAAGTTCACCAATAAACCAAGAAATTCAACAAAAAATCATACCACGGGAAAAGTCGAGCAGATGTCCTAAACTCTATGGTTTACCAAAAATACACAAACCAGGGGCGCCTATCAGACCTATTGTTAGTGCTGTTAATTCGCCGCTACAAAAACTGGAGAAATACCTTTCTGAAATTATGCAACCAACTGTAGAAAAAGCTGATTCATTTGTAAAAAACTCGGAGCATTTCACTCCAATTATACGAGATATCGTCCTTGAAAAAAACGATCTCATAGCAAGCCTAGATGTCAAATCGTTATATCCCAGTATTCCAATCGACGAAGCATTGCACAAGATTGCTATGAACGAGGATTTCCAGGCACATATAATAGAACTCTCGGAGCATTGCCTCAAAAATACTTATTTTTCTTTCAACGGGCAAATGTATAAACAAATGGATGGTGCTCCAATGGGGTCCTCGCTATCACCAGTAGTCGCGAATTTATTTATGATATACTTTGAGAAAGAAGCTCTTGAGAAAGCAAGTTTAAATCCCAAATTATGGATTCGTTATGTGGATGACATATTTATTATATGGCAACATGGTCATGCAGAGCTCGAAAAATTTCTGACTCACGTAAATTCAATCCACCCCAGAACACAATTTACTCTAGAGCTAGAGGAAAACAACAAACTACCATTTTTAGATGTTTTGGTCACAAAACTACATAACGGACAATTCGAATACACCGTGTATAGAAAACCAACACATACAGACAGATATTTAAATGCAAAATCACATCATCACCCAGCACAAATTCAAGCTGTGGCAAATACTCTAATATCTAGATCCGTGCGACTAATTGAAACACAGACGAGACAAAACGAACTTAAGGTAGTATCTAGTGCTTTAAAGAAAAATGGCTACACAAATCGCACCATAGAGAAAGCTATTAATGCACAGGTTTCCCGAACAACGAACAACAAAAAATATGAGCCGGGAAAGCAACGAGTAGTCTTACCATATGTAAAAGGCACAACAGACAGAATCGGAAGAATTCTGAGGAAACACAACATACAAACAATACACAAGCCACAAACAACTATAGGTAAACTACTCGGAAACCCAAAAGATAAAATCAAACTGGAAAACCACGGAGTGTACAGCATTCCGTGCCAGGACTGTGAAAAGTTGTACGTAGGGCAAACTAACAGGCGAATATCAGCAAGAGTGGAAGAGCATAAACTCAGCATCAAAAATAAACAAACAACCTCAGCTTTATTCCTACATCATCAGGAAACCGGCCTTAAAATAAATTTCGATGGGTGTAGGGAGATTGCCAATATAGAACATTATAAGACCAGAATAATCCGAAAAGCCATAGAAATTGAAAAACAAGGTGATTTGAAAAAAGGGACGAATCATTAAATCTACCAACAGTATGGAAGACAATAATCGACAAATCTAAAATCGCAAAAACTCAAGCGCAATTAGCGCAACAACAACAGCAACATCCTGAAAACATAAATAACGACCAACGCCTGCGCAGATATAACCTTCGGCCCCGAGTGGGGATATAAAAGGAAGCGTCGCAGTCACCAACACTTCAGTCTCTATTCGGACGCGAGAAAGAAAGCTTCTAAAATGCAAAATGTGATTTTGGCGAAACGTCAGCAAAACTGTTTTTTTCAGAACGACAGTAATGAACGGATGTACACCCGAATGAAAACCCATTATATATATATATATATATATATATATATATATATATATATATATATATATGTGTGTGTGTTTCATTTAAAATAAGAAAGTTGACGTCTACCTGAGAAATCCCGCAGTTCACCGTGGGACACCCTGTATATAATATATATATATATATATATATATATATATATATATATATATATATATATATATATATATATATATATATATATATATATATATATATATATATATATATATATATATATATATATATATATATATATATATATATATATATATATATATATATATATATATATATATATATATATATATAGTTAATATATATATTCTTTACCCTAAACAGAATTCTACAGCGGTTTAAGAGTGAATATTAATCCTAATATCCTCCTTTGGGTCACGAATATTCGGTCACTTGTGACCCCTGCATAATATATTATCATGCAAATGGCTAAAGACTATTGCGTAATATGCTATTAAAAATCCCGCTTCGTCAAGTGAATTTTTAAGATTTAAATTTGCAAAATATGCTGAGTTTAGTTTGGAGCAGATATGGTCAATGTGTTTTCCAAAAGATGGAGTTGAGTCAATATATATTCCCAATAACTGTGTACCTTTTTTTTCCTAGTCAAAAGTTGAGGAAGGAGTGTTCCGAATACAAATAATTTAATTAAGAATTAATAAATACAGTCTTATCTGGGTTTACGATGAACTGATTCTCCCTACACCATATCTGCGCCTTACCTTATGAGAGAGGGCCTCCAGGTCGCCAGATGTAAGACTCACCATAATGTCGAATAACAATGTACCCAACACTGAACTCTGTAGGACTCTAAGTTTAATTCGGTTAGATATCGACAAGGTATTTCCATACTTAACTTTCACCTCTCTATAGGTATGATTCAATTTATAGCACCAGTTTTGACATAAGTTTTCTTAATTGTATCGACAGCTATGGATATTTAGTTCAGTTTTAAATATACAAAATTTTAAAAACTCCTAAATAGAGACCCAGTTGATTTGCTGGACAGGAATCAGTGCTGGCATTTTCTAACAATATTGTATTTCAACAAAAAGGTAGTTATTCTGGACTGTATAATTTTTTGTCGAAAATTTTTGCAAACGAGCTAAGTATCAAAATTTGTCTGTAATTTTCAATATGGCACGTATTTTTTTTAAAGTTATATCTACTCGATTTTTATCCGACGTTGGTATCTTGTTACGTTTAAGAAAGTTTAGGGGAGGGGAAGTTTTAAAATCCCAACTCCTCTACTATAAAATTTCCACAAAACTGGCACAATAAAAATATCAACCAATAAATACTTGATTGCAATTGCAAAAGCTAACAAATGGAAACTTCAAGATTAAGAAAGGAATGGATATAACAACGACCATAAAATTTGGCAAGCTTAAATGATCAGACAACAAAATACATATTCCCCCTTTTGGCTGTTCAAAGCTTCAACCAAGATTTTACGATAAACACCCACATGAGAGGCATAAAGAAAGCAAATTTAAGATTCACATAAATATTTTATGTTCTTTTTTTTCCTATACGAAACAAATATAAATTCACCCCGCTTTTGATTTGGCCCAGATAAAAGACATCAAAAAGTTGGGCGCAGAAAATACGAAAAATCTACGAGATCGTAATTGGACAATCGCGTAAAATTGCCAACGAGAGAAAAGAAACACTAACCAATTCTGTATTTTATATTCAAAGGAAGCTTACCAAAAAATATGTTTCATTGATTGTTTCGACTCCAAAGGGAGAGATCAAGCAAATTATTTGTTTGAAATTTAAAAAATCGGTAAGTTCCCTCGTACACAATTCCACGACGTACAAAGACACGGTTTATACAGTGTGTCCCAGATTCGCTTCTCTATATAGGGATTTCGGCTCCTATTATACCTGCAGCAAAGGTTGAATGTGGAAAGTTTAAGAGAAAACTTATTGCATTCGATATCTGGCTTCAGATTTACGATCGGTCAATAAGTTTGGGAAATATCGGTGAAAAACCGAAAATGGCGGATTTCGTTTTTCGCCGGTATATCCAGAACGGTAAATTTGACAGCTGTCAAAATGTGACATTATTGGGACACATTTTTAAGACAAATAAGATGCCGTATACGACACGTCTTCATTGTTTTTGGTTAGCCCGCAACCCGCCTCAACTTTCATTTTTCTTATAACTGCCGTATTGGATTTTGCGATTTTTGGAAAGAGCCTAAAATTTCCAGTCTAGTGATATTTCACAAATGCATTAAAGATTTTAGTGCTATCAAAATATCACACTTCGTAAATTAGGTTTCAATGTTTTTAAAGGAGGCCATGATTTATTTGTCACAAGATTACATTAATAAGTAAGTAATGTATTGCACGCATTGAATTTTCAATACAACATGAACGTAAATAACGACTTAAAAAATCTAAATGAGCTTTAACTACTTTGTAAGTGGGCAACATTAATTTACAAATCTGCAACATCACGTCCATTTGCATCGAGACATATTTGACAATTGGTGACTGTTTTTCGTACAACCCTGGTAAGTGTATTTTGGTTAATATTTCTAAATGTGTCCAGAACTCTTTGTCTCAGGATTTTTATGGTCACGGGGGGATCAAATTCATAGATTTCATTCTTCGTGTGACCCCAGAGGTAGAAATCAAAGGGCGACAGGTCAGGGATCTAGGAGGCCAAGATATTGGACCATTTAACGAAATTATTCTTTCGTCAAACTGCTCTCTTAAGAAGTGAATGGTATTGTGAGCAGGACATCCGTCTTGTTGAAGCCAAGTTCTTCTTAATTCATCTTCCGTTAGAATGGCTCGTAAGGTGGGTACAACCTGGTTTCGCAAAAGCTCTAGGTACCTCTGCCCGTTTAGGTTGTAGTCAAAGAAAAATGTTCCAATAAGTCGATTTCCTGAAATGATTAATAATTTATAAATAGGTGCCCAACAGTCAAGGGCGGCAGGGTCGGCCGAGTGGTACTAGAAACTCTAAATTATAAAGGGAAAATTATCTTTATTAAAAAGTAGATATTTTCTTTCCAAAATAATTATAGAATATACCTATACTATATTAAAATAGTCGAAGGGCATCTCACGCTCAAAAAAACGTACTGCGATTTTGAATATCACTAGATTTTGGATGAAATCTGGGGAAGTAATAAAGTTTCGGAAGATTTCGCACCTTTTTTTAATTTTCACTTGAGTTAAGCCAATTTTTTATAAAGTGTTGTCAGGTAAAGGAATTTAAATGGTGATTCTTTGGGTATTAAAAGTAAAAATGTGTTCGTAAACATGTTCTAAACTGGTTAGAATTTAAGATTTAGGATATTAAACATTTAAAACAATCTTTTATTTTTTAAATTTTAGCTACTAACATGGAAAAACAGTATGACAATTGGCTATTCTATTCGTATCTAATAGCGCTCGCTTTTTTTTTACTTTCCTCCCAAGAGACATTCTGGCACCAAGCGCTTTATAGGCATCTAAGAGTTCATTAATTAATTGTTCATAATTTTCATCCATATTGTTGCCTAAAAATCCTCTTACTACATTAACAAATGAATTCCAGGCTCTGAGTTCCTGCCTGGTAAGCTTTTCCATAAAACATCGTCCAGCAATTTTCTAATTTGTGGCCCAATAAAAATGCCTTCTTTTAATTTGGCATCCCTTAACTGGGGAAAGACTTGTCTTTAAATCCATCACCATCTTTATTCAAAGCCTTCACAAAGTTTTTCATCAGCCCAGGTTCAAAGTGAAGAGGAGGCAAAAGGACATTTTTGGGATCAACAAGAGGTATAAATTTAACATTTTGAGATCTCGGTTGAAATTCGCTTCTTTATGGCCAAATTTTTGTTACATAATGCTGATTTATTGCACGATTATTGTCCCATAAACAAAGAAAACAGCAATATTTTATAAATACCCCCTGAAGTCCCACTAAAATCGCTATAATTTTTAAGTCCCCACATATCTGCCATTTACACCTATTGTAGTTTATTTTATCCAAAATCGTGCGCATATTTTCATAATTTTCTTTCATTGCAACTGAATGGGCAACTGGTATAGAGGGTTTTAAATTTCCATTATGCAATAACACAGCTTTTAAGCTATATTTAGATGAGTCTATGAATAAGCGCCACTCACGGGGAGAATGTTCAATATCAAGTTCCTGCATTAAACTGTCTATATCAGTACACGCGCACAGCGAATTTTCCATACTGTAGAACTCAGAAGATATAGCATTTCTTTTTCTGAAATTCGTAATTTTTGTTTCTTTGGCCAATAGGTTCCATTCCTTAAAACGGGAACCCAGAAGTTTTGACTGTTGCTTGGATAACCCCAAATCAGGTACTAAATCATTTAATTCACTTTGAACAATCAAATGTGGCTCACCGGAACTGAGACCTGTGGTAAAAGTGGGATCGGTGCACTGTTCTTCTGAGCTGCCTGATGATGCGTTATCTCCATTATCTCCCAAATCAATAGCTTGCCAATTTAAAGGCGCAATCGGCACTGGCAAATTTGCATGAGAAACAGGTCATATTGCAGATTGTAAATTTGGATATTCTATATTGTGCTTTCCTTTTTGGAATAACCTTCAGTCTTGGTCAGGCAAAAATAACAATCGTCAGAATGATTGGTGGGTTCTCGCCATACCATTGGAAAAGGTATACTTTTTCTCTTTCCCTTCATCCACTGCACCAATGATACACTGCAACTAACACGGCACAGATGGGGAGCCCACCGCTTATCTTGATCTCCAATTAACACACCAAAATATTTAAAGTAGGCTATTTTTACATTTTCGGAAAATGGCCTGGCTTGTGATTTCACCCGAAATTCTCCACAAATATAATAAAATTTGTCATGAGAAATTTTGCAACTTCGGCGTGTTTGACTCGACATTCTCGTCTTCACATACACTTGCTTATCGATATACAGAGAACCATTCAATTCGAAACTCAACAGAAGAGTGATGTTTAACGTTTATTTTATGTCTAATGTTGTAAACAACCCAGTCTAGGTAATTTTTCCGTTGTAAAATGGACCCATTTTAGCCGCCCCACAATAAAATTGTTTACCTGCCAATATAAAGGTTCTAATGATATTAAGAATGGTACGTATTAGGGCTTTTCGAATATTTTTTTTTATTATTGGGAGGGTATTTCCATTGTGAAAATAATGACCTGGCCTGTGTTGGAAAAATCTTGTCGGCCAGTGTTATTTGACGTAAATTCAATAAAATTGTTACTTTGCAAAAATACAGGGTGTTCCACTTAAAATATCAAAGTTGGTAGTGATTTCTTGATTTTCTTATCGTCACTTGTTTTTAAATTTACCGCCATGTAAATGTTTAGGTAAAATCCTACAACTTTCATATACATTTTTTTTGGTGGCTTTAAAAAAATGCTCTAATTTAGTACTTAGTACCATTAGTAACTGCTTGCAACTTTAATATTATGTAGTCACCGGTACGCAACAGTGGTTACAAATACTGATTGGGAAGGTTTAAGAAGGGAAGGTATAACAAACGCCGTGAACACAAGCAATCTGCTCCCGAAGGTTTGAGCTTACTGTTTGAAGCACCCTGCATCTGAGATTTCAAGTGCAATTTTTATTTAATAAAGTTTAAAGACAAAATAACTGAAACCTATCAATTTAAAATTTTCAGTCTTTCATGGGCAATGAAACTATTTTTAATATACAGGGTGATTCACGTTGAGTGTCCTATTAAAAGTTCTGGAGGACTATAAAAGGGAGTTTTTTCAAATTCGGCATACGGACATAATAGGTAATAATCTATATTTTAAAAATATTTTCGCAAGTGCAGCGTTGCCACATCTCTCCGAAATCAAGAGCAACATTGAAATTTCAAATAGAACACCCTATATTTTATTGCAGTTTCTGATTCTACGCACGATTTTAAGTAACTTTTGTTAACATCTTCCTATACTTATATCCTACCATTTTCTCTAAAAAAATTAATTTAAATTGAGGAAGACCCACTGTTTTTGAAAAAAAATATCTGGACTGACGAGTCGAAATTTACGAGGGAAGGAATATTTAATAGACGAAATAGTCATTTTTGGGCGGCTGAAAACCCAAAATTGGTTATAGAACGAAGATTTCAGTTTCAATTCGGGTTTAATGTTTTTTGCTTACTGATGGACAATAAATTTGCTTATTGTATCTACGATGAAAATTTAACTTTGAATAAATATCTGGATATTTTAAGAACCACAGTTAATGAGTTTTTGGATGAGTTACTACTACAATTATTGATTTCTTGTTGGTACCAATTGGATGGGGCTCTTGCACGTTGCAGCAATGAAGTGAGTCAAGAATTATATGGAATGTTCGAAGATAGGTGGTTCAGACGTTTGGGACCATGGGATTGGCCACCTCGGTCTCCGGACCTAACTCCCCTAGATTCTTACCTTTGGGGAACCATCAAAGAGCGAGTGTATGTAGGAAATCCAATACAAAATCTCCAGGATCTGGAAAATCCTACCGTTTGGCTTTTGACCACTTAACATGTTTGCATGAATGCCTTAATGCGAATTGTGGCCATTTTAAGCAATTTAACAATTAAATATTTTTCTTTTGCTAAAAATTAACGATTGTGTGTTATTTGTTTTTTAATTATCACTTATAATATCTAACACCTTTAGGTTACAAATTGTATTTAAAAAAATACATTTTGGATTATTCACTGTATTTAAAACTGCCTCTTTATTTCAAATATTTGTCGAGTGCGAGGTAAATAAAACCTTACATGGCCTAACTAGTTAAGTGATTCGCTAAGCAGGTGCCGAGGCGGGTGCTTTTGTTGTGGATGGTCTTTGAAAACAGGAAAATATTTAAAGTTGGCTCGTATCTAAAAAATGGTGGGAGATAGGTATAGGAACATATTTGGAAATATTGTAGGTAAGGTATTGGTTTATTCGAAGATACCATAAAATACAGGGTGTTGTATTTAAAATAAATGAGTTTTCGCCATTACTAAATTTCGATAAAAATGCCCTTTTTATACGACACCCTGTTTGATATATCGCTATTCTAACATATAGTTATTTTAAATATATGCATTCTCTAACCCAGAAAAAAAATCTATTAATTATCTCGCTTACGCAGGTAAATATGGAATTTTATTAACGTGGTGATTTTCTAAAAAAAATTAGAAATGAATTTTTTTAGAGAAAATGGTAGGAGATAAGTATAGGAAGATGTTAACAAAAGTTACTTAATTCGTGCGTAGAATCAGAAACTGCAATAAAATATAGGGTGTTCTATTTGAAATTTCAATGTTGCTCTTGGTTTCGGAGAGATGTGGCAACGCTGCACTTGCGAAAATATTTTTAAAATATAGATTATTACCTATTATGTCCGGATGCCGAATTTGAACGTGAATCACCCTGTATGTAATATTTAAGTAAAAGTAACACATCGAGCAACATGCAAACTTAAGGGTGTTACACGCAATTACTGATACGCCTGGCCAATTTGTCACTGTTTCGAAAGGGGAACGGCCCAATTTGTCTTCACACAGAGTCATGCAAACTTTCTATTTATGAGTATTATATAACAACGGTCGACAAAGCATATAATAAATTACGCTAATGAGACGTCTTCCCAAAGAGGGTGGGGGGATTGTTTTACTTAACCGCACCCCCGGAATGCTGTCACTTTGATCGCCACGAATCCAGGAAACGAGGGAAATTAATAAATAATTGAGCACCCCGAGCGTTACACGCGCTGATAGTCGTCATGATTGAAAATTAACATCGGACTCATTTCGCATAGGGGAATGTCATGTTTTCGGCATCCTTTGAACTGTTTCTGTCGTTAACATGCTACATCCTGATACTTTACGCCGCTGTACGTCCCTGTTTGTTCTATGCCGTTTGTCTGACATCGTCTCTTTTATTTAAATTAAACTTCCCAATTATGTTTACTGTCAAAGAGACTTGTACATTGTACAGTCAGATTTGGTTTGTGCGTTTGGTAAACCGTAAGCCTGACCGCTAGATCAAACTTGAGCAAGACTATGTTGGATAGTTTCGGAAGTATTATTTGTTCACTAGCCCTTATATGGAGTGAAAAGAAAATAACTACAATACTAGAAATATTTTAAAACTTGAAAGTACAGTGTGTCCCATTTTCGTAGGTTTTACGGGGTTTCCAGCTTATGAGTAGAGATAGAGAGATGCGGTTTTCGCGACACCGTGCTACTTTTCGATGAAACTAAAGAGGGCGCAAACAGATTTGCCCTAACCATTTTAGTTTAAGTGCTACAGGGTGATTTTGAAAATTTGTCATTTTCGGACACCTCCTGTAACTCAGCTATCGTAAAATATATTTAAAATGTTTCAACTGGTATTTATAGATTTTTTCATGTAGAATTCAGTGGCGTACTCAGATTTTTGCTGAGAGTCATAGTTTTTGACATATTGGCATAACCTACTATTTTTTAAATGGGACACCCTATATATTATTTTTTCATCTTATTCTTCCTGTCGAGGGCTTTTCAAAAACATACCATAAGTCATATTTATTTTCATAAATAACATGAAAAAATGCATTTTTCTTTAAACGGATTTATGGCATAGCAGATCAATCGAAATAAGAGAAGGTGGCTGTGGTAGCCATGGCAACGCCAACAAAAATATGATCAGGCAGCCATTACTGCTGTCATTTTTGGCATTATTGCGTTTAAATTTTTCTTGACGTCTATTATAATTATTGTTTTTAATATGGCTCAGAATCAAAAATTTGAATATTTTGAGAAATATGATATGAACGCGTGTTTTATATTGTCTAATGAAGATGCAGATCAGGCGGCAGAGCTTTATCTGAACAGGTTAGTTCTTTTTTATCTTCCTGCATTTTGACTTTATTGGTTCGCTTTATTTTATCTTAGATATCCCGAGAGAAGACAACCAGAAAAAAGAATTTTTCAAAAAATTAAAAATAATCTTTGCCAATATGGATCTTTTAACAAGCCTCGATCGCGAACTTACAATAAAGACAATGAAGAATCTGAGGTCAACGTTTTAGCCCTCGTTCAGACAGCTCCTGAAACATCTTGCAGGAAAATAGACGAAGAGGCGGGTGTACCGAAAACCAAAGTGCAGAAAATTTTGAAAAAGCACAAATTCAAACCCTATAAATACAAACTTGTGCATCATCTGCATCCTGGTGATGCAGAGCGCAGATTGGAGTTCTGCAATTGGTTTATAAGTATGAAGGCAGAAGATATCGATTTTGAAAAAAAGATTATTTGGTAAGACGAGGCACATTTTACTAGTTCAGGGATTTTATATAGACACAACACGCGATTTTGGAGTCAAGAAAACAACCATGTTATTTTTCCTAGGGAGCGTCAGGGCAGATTTGGATTCAATGTCTCCTGTTTTATTTTCAACCGAAAAATAGTTTACCAAATATATGAAGGAAATCTGAATTCGATTGGTTACGTGCGAATCCTAGAAGACGCATTAGGAATTTTGGATGATGTTTCAACTAAATAGGATTTATTTCCAGCAAGACGGAGCTCCAGCCCACAATGCCAGAATAAGTCAAAACTGGCTTAACGACCATTTTCCTGGAAGATGGATAGGAACACACGGACCTGTTCGATGGCCACCACGATCCCCTGACCTCTCAGTTTTAGATTTCTTTTTGTGGGGTTATTTAGAAAACAAGGTTTATGTAAGGCGATACGAAAACTTAGAACAACTAAGAATGGCCACCGAAAACGCTTTTGCAGAGTTACAAAGACAGTCATTTACAATAGAAAATGCATTAAAAAGAATTTTTAAAGTTTGTCACACTTGTAGGACACATAATGGTCTACAATTTGAACAATATTTGTAGTTTTAATGAAATTATAATTATTACCTTTTACCTACTTCCTAATTTTTTCTGATGCTGTTACTTTGTTATTTCGTTAATACATATTTGTTAGCTTTTTCCATGGCTCCACAGCCACCTTCTCTTATTTCGATTGATCTGCTATGCCATAAATCCGTTTAAAGAAAAATGCATTTTTTCATGTTATTTATGAAAATAAATATGACTTATGGTATGTTTTTGAAAAGCTCTCGACACGAAGAATAAGATGAAAAAATAATATATAGGGTGTCCCGCTTAAAAAATAGTAGGTTATGCCAATATGTCAAAAACTATGACTCTCAGCAAAAATCTGAGTACGCCACTGAATTCTACGTGAAAAAATCTATAAATACCAGTTGAAACATTTTAAATATATTTTACGATAGCTGAGTTACAGGGGGTGTCCGAAAATGACAAATTTTCAAAATCACCCTGTAGCACTTAAACTAAAATGGTTAGGGCAAATCTGTTTGCGGCCTCTTTAGTTTCATCGAAAAGTAGCACGGTGTCGCGAAAACCGCATCTCTCTATCTCTACTCATAAGCTGGAAACCCCGTAAAACCTACGAAAATGGGACACCCTGTACAGGGTGTCCGGATATGGTTGCAAAAACAAGGTATCTCGCTTATTTTTAAAGATAGAACCTTGCGGTTTTCACGAACCTGAGCTAATTTTTTGTGAAACTCATGAAGCCGTAAACAAAATTTTCATAGCCTTCTTCGTTTATGAGATACAGGGCGAAATAGAAAATTTTGCATTTTGGGACCCCCTCGTATCTCGGTTATCCTTTAACTTAACGCAAAGGGAAAAATTGCTGCTTATGCAGTTTTTTACGCTGGATCCAGTGGCGTAGTCATATTTTTCATTTGTGTTTTTTTTTAATGGGACACCCTGTATATTTGTCCAGAAATTGATTTGTCCTTTTAAATGCTTCTCAAAAATATATAATAGTATGGGTCTATTTTAATAAACATCAACAAAAATCCTAATTTTTATAATTATCATTCCAAATTTTGCAGTAGGCCATGCAAAACGATGCCGGTTTCTTTTGTTTTCTTGGAAGCAAATGACATTTCCCAATTTTGTACGCGTATATAAAATATAGCGCTAGTTTTTTGTATTTATTTATTGTGTAAAAATATATTTGTATTATCATGGAAGAAAACCAAACTTTCGAACAATATGAAAAGTACGATATGTTAGCTTGTTTTATATTAAGTAATGAAAATGTTGAAGCGGCTTCTGAGATGTATTTTAACAGGTAAATAGTTAATTTTTAGGTATGTTGAAATACTATTGCTTAATTTTTATTTAGATATCCAGAAAGGAGGTAACCTAATATATCCACTTTTTATCGGATAAAAAAGAATTTACTCAATCACGGATCATTTATCAAACCTCGTAAATCGGGAGGCTGAGGAAATTACGGTTTTGGCTAATGCAGAAGCTTACCCTACAAACTCTTGTAGGGCCAGTGAAAAGAGCATAGGGATTCCAAAAACTAGACTTCAAGAAATTCTAAGAAAGCACAAATACCACCCATACAAATTTAGGCTCGTGCAGCACTTACAGCCAGGGGATGCAGAGCGTCGGGTAGTCTTCTGCAATTGGTTTCGAGAAAGATGCGACATAGTTAGAGATTTTGAAAGGAAGGTTATATGGTCAAACGAAGCACATTTCAGTAATTCTGGTATACTCAATAGGCACAATAGTAGATTCTGGTCCCAGGAAAATCAACACCAAATATTTCCCAGAAGACAGCAGGGCAGGTTTGGTCTAAATGTGTCCTGCTTCATATTAGGAACACATATAAAATTTTATGTATTTGAGGGAAATCTAACAGCCAATCGCTATATAGAAATTTTAGAGGCAGCTATACCTGAATTACTTGACGATGTTCCTCTAGCGCAAATTAACGAAATTTATTTTCAACAGGACGGTGCTCCTGCACACAATTCTGGAATGAGGAGATTATTTCTGGACAATAATTTTACCAATCGGATCGGAACAAATGGACCTATAAGATGGCCCCCTAGGTCCCCAGATTTGTCGATTTTAGATTCTTTCTCTGGGGATATCTGGAAAATAGAATTTACAAAGACCACTATGATAATGTCCAAGATTTAGGAAATGCAATAAGAGAAAATTTTCGCTATTTACAAAATCATCCCGTTATTTTGCTTAATTCCATAAAACGAATACGAAAATTTTGCGAAGCATGCATAGAACAAAATGGAAATCAGTTTGAACAGTTCTTTTGATTTCCTTGGTTACTGTAGTTCTTATACGACAGTAGATTTTTGTTGAAAGGCTTGTTACATAATAATTTATTATTGTTTTGTTCTTGTGTTACATAAATCTAGGTAGGTGGTACTTTTTTGGTGCGAAATTATCAATACATATTTTGATAAATAGATTTAATTACATATTTATTTTGATTTATTGTTAGGATGTAGATATTGTTAACGACTTTAAATAAAACGCAGCATTGTTTTGCATGGCCTACTGCAAAATTTGGGATGATAATTATAAAAATTAGGATTTTTGTTGATGTTTATTAAAATAAACCCATACTATTATATATTTTCTGGACAAATATTCAGGGTGTCCCATCTAAAAAAACACAACTTTGGGCCATATCTAAAAAATAACAACTCAAATGAAAAATATGACTACGCCACTGGACCCAACGTAAAAAACTGCATAAGCAGCAATTTTTCCCTTTGCGTTAAGTTAAAGGATAACCGAGATACGAGGGGAATCCCAAAATGCAAAATTTTCTATTTCGCCCTGTATCTCATAAACGAATAAGGCTATGAAAATTTTGTTTACGGCTTCATGAGTTTCACAAAAAATTAGCTCAGGTTCGTGAAAACCGTAAGGTTCTATCTTTAAAAATAAGCGAGATACCCTGCTTTTGCAACCAAATCCGGACACCCTGTACAGGTCCTTTAAAAAAAATGGGGGGTCATATACTTCTGAGAAAAAAGTTATAATTATTAAATTTTTTGTGTCGTGATTTTTTATATTTGTTTAATATTTTATCTACGTCAGTGAGTTAAGAAGTTCTTAACACACGCATTTTGCGTGAGTTAAGAGCTTCATTACCGCACTCCTTTTTATTACCTCACGTATTTTTACTCATTCATTCTTTTTTAATTTGAAATATTTAATATAGAAAAAGCGAAGATCTTAATAAATTATTTTATTAAAAACTACAAAATATGAAAAATTATTTATTTTATTTATTTATTTATTTATTAACATAAAGGATATCTACAGACCCAAAGGTCCAGATTTATATCCACAACTTAACTGTATAAATAGTGTACAAAGTATGGTGGGAGATATTATAAACAGTATCCTAAAATTGACTTTCTAAACTAGATATGTAAGGTATGGAGTTTCAGGTAATAACATAGTAGGTTTTTACATAACTTTTTATCGCATTTAGCGAATTACAAAATATGTCAATATTAGCATATCTTTTGTTATATAAAGATAATATTCCATTAATGGGTGCATTTTTACCGATGTTCGTTCGAGAAAAAGGTACGAAAAACCAACTGTTGTTTCTTAACGTACGGCTCTGAGTATTAAAAAAAAATTGTTCTAATATATTTGGAGAGTCAACAAGATTTGATATTATTTTAAACATAAATATAACATCATATTGTTCACGGCGAGCTTCAAGAGAGTGAAAGTTAAATTTTTCACGAAGAAAAGATGTGCTAACAGTATCTCTATACGTGCCCGTTTCTTTGAATAATAAAAATCTTAAAAAATTATTTTGCACAATTTCAAGTCTATTTTTATATACGGCGTATTGTGGTTTCCATACGACGCTTGCATAATTTAACTTACTATATACATATGAAAAGTATAAACTTTTCATTGCTATTATAGATCGATACTGTTTACATTGCCTAAGTATATAGCCTAGTATTTTATAAGCTTTAGATACAGCATAGTCTACATGAAGTGAGAAAGTCATCTTTCTGTCCATCACAACACCCAGATCCTTAATTGAGTAAACAATCATTATGAATCTTATAATCAAATTTAAAGAATTGGATATTTCTAGTAAATGAAATAAAGCAACATTTATTAACGTTTAAAACCAGCCTGCTAGATTGGCATTATTCGTAGAGACGATTTAGATCTTGCATTAACAGACAATCACTGACATTTTGTATATTTAAGTAAATTTTTAAATCATCAGCATATAAGGAAAATTGCAAAATTTAAAACATTTATCTATATTATTTAGATAGATTAAAAATAATAGGGGTCCCAAATGAGACTCTTGAGGTAGCCCGAAGTTGCTGTGTAATAACCAGATTTATGACCGTTTATAGTTTATAACAACACACTGGCTTCCATTAAAAACATATGAGGCCATCCAACGAAGGAGGTCGCTATGCACGCCGATCTCAGCCAGCTTACACATTAGAATGTTATGATCTATTTTAGCAAAGGCCTTGCTGAAATCAGTGTACACGGAATCTACCTGTATTTGTGAATCCAAAGATTTCAAAATAAAATCAGTATAGTGCAAAAGGTTGGATTCTAGAGATCGATTAGGAAAGAATCCATGCTGCTCTGAAATAATACTTCTCTTGAGAGTATTTAGTAAGTATTTTTGAACAACGCATTCAGACACCTTACCGAATATGTTTAATTTAGAAACAGGTCTGTAATTTGATACGTTGTTGGTATCTCTTTATTTTTAAATATAATGTAAGCAAAAACCATTTTAGCGTTCCTTTTTTTATCGATATGGAACAAAAAGAGCCAGTTTTGTGTACTTTTAAGTTTTGTTTACTTTTGTGTAAAATGCCTGGCCTTTCTCTTTGCAAGACAGTAGTTGTCAGTGTCATAGTCTTTTGAATTTCGTTAACTGCATAATACCTAATATCAGAAAAATGGTTCATTTAACAGAAATGCATAAAATAACAATTCTACAAATGATTGGTTATGGAGATAAAACACGAACACAAGTGGAAGTTGCTCGCTTATTTCATGAAAAATTTCCAAATTTGCCGCATATATCCCAAGGGACAATTAGTAAAATAGAAAAGCAGTTTCGCGAGCTTGGACATGTGAGGCAGATAAAAAAAGCAGCTGCCAATTCAATAAATGATGATACTAAATTGGATATTATGCTTGAGTTTGAGGAAAACCCACATATTTCTAGTCGACAAGCCGCCGCAATGTTCGATATTAGCCATTCGTCGATTATTCGAACATTAAAAGAAAATAAAATGCATCCCTATAAAGTGATACCAACTCAGGAGCTCATGGAAGACGATTATGATAGGAGAACTTATTTTTGTGAACAAATGATGGCTATGTTAGATAACAATGTTATTCAATTAGAACATGTTTTGTTTTCGGATGAGTGCACCTTTACACTTCACGGTCATGTAAATCGTCAAAATTGCCGCTATTGGTCTAGGGAAAATCCTCACTGGATCAGCGAAGAACATACTCAATATCCTGAAAAGGTTAATGTTTGGGCAGGAATTGTTAGGGATCATATCATAGGCCCCTTTTTCATTGACGGCAATTTGAATGGCGATAATTATTTAGCACTGCTCCAAAATAATGTCGTGCCAACTTTGACAAATTTGTATCCGGATCCAGCAAACCCACAAGTTCCAGCGAATATGATATGGTTTCAGCAAGATGGAGCACTGCCCCATTACCAAATTAATGTCCGGCAGTACCTCAACGGAATATTTCCAAATCGGTGGATAGGGAGACGAGGATCGATAGAATGGCCAGCGCGATCCCCTGATCTGACGCCATTAGACTTTTCCTTATGGGGACATATTAAAAATCTTGTATACAAAACTAAACCCCTCGACTTAGCTGACTTAAGAAGACGAATAACGCTTGCGATTAGATCGGTCACGCCTGAGATTCTAAATAACGTTAGAAGAAATTTCTATTTAAGATTAGGAATTTGCCAAGACGTTCGCGGCGAGCATATTCAACAGTTTCTAAATTAACTTTTTACTTTTGTTTATACATTATGAAGAAATAAATAATTTTATTTTTTTAATCTTAATTTTTGCAATAAATTTGAAAACACTTAATATTGCCGAAATAGTTGAAGATAGGTATAGGACATTGAACACAAAATATGTTTAGAATCTCCTAAAGAATCCAAAAATTAAATAATATCCGGGGTGTTGCATTTGAAATAAGAAAGTTGGCATTGATCACTGTTACAGGACACACCCTGTATAAAAAGTTTTTATTGGAGAAAATGAGCAACTAAAAATACCAATCGACGGGTCCAAGCGTTTTTTCGAACACGCCCCCAGTTATTTATTATCGAATTTATTCCATTTGGCTGATACACACTGTATATATATATATATATATATATATATATATATATATATATATTTCGTAAGTAAGTAAGTAAGGTGGGGTTCCCAAGGATTTTGACGATGTGTGTAGTATTATTTTTCGAGTATTTATTATCAGAGAGGAGGAAGTACAAGTAATTTCGGAATAGAAAGCAAATTTGTTACAACTTAATGAACTTCTTTGACCAATAGTAATATATTCTATCACTTGTGTTTTCTCTTCTTTAATAACAAATACTCGCAAAAATAATAAATTAGACAAGTTCGCCTGGACAATTTTGAAAACCTAAAATTCCTTTGTTACACGGGTGCATTCAATTTTGTAAGATTACATCTGGCAATTCCTCTGTGCGCGGTTTCCCCATCGAAAATTCGATTTCGTTTAGATTGGATCACATTTCATTCCAGACAAGACTCATAGTTTTCTCGTATGAAAATCAAAGTCGGTTTCACCTCAAGGTGTGTGTTCTCAAGAAGTGGATCAAACCTATTTTACTTGCAAATGCAATACGTTTCGTTTGATCGATCACAGAGATTTAGATGTTCCGGCTAATTTGGCATCTCGTTGATTTTTTTCAGATTGACACGTTTTATTGCAAAAATATATAGTGCTCAAACTTTGAAGTGAACAACATTTCCCATTTCCTAATTTGTTTGCTAAACTGCTAGACACGATGATATTTCTTACGAGAAATTACTTTTAAAAAAAAATTCTAAAAATCTGATGTTGTAACCCTCGAACTCTTGAGTAAATGCTCTTATACCAAAAGAACATTCAAAATCTTCGCCGAACTTAATACTCTTTTACCACGGAGCAGCATAAAGCCACCTGTGGCGAAACTCATAACTCAAGAGTAGTAAATCAAAAATAGTAAAATATTAACGCGGCAAGAACTAGTAAGACGTAGCACATGGATTTTTTTGGGATGACCGCTAAAGCAATGAAATTTGGCTAACTATAGATACATGTTTCTGACTCAAGGTCTTCATCAATACAGTCAACTAGTTGAAAGGCGAATATAATTAGCGCCAAAATTAATACACAAACCCACACCAAAGTCACCAACAGGAACAAAACCGACATTTGTGTTTACCAAGAGAAAAAAATAATTATACTAAAACTGAGGAAATTTACTTCTTCACCATTGTGTCGAGACTATCAAAACACGCCGCTAAGTTTGTTTAAGCGCCAAGGAGCCGCGGTATCTGCCCCGGCGAGGCTGAGAGAGACAATTTCCTTGGGAGTATCAACTTTCACATTCCTATCTTAGTTTTTAATAAGCTATCTTATGATGCCAGTCAAACAAAAAACGGAAATTAATTTGCTACCTATTTAATTGAATATATATATATATATATATATATATATATATATATATATATATATATATATATATATATATATATATATAGAATATATCAGTACAAAAGGATTAAAAACCTATTTGACGAAATAAATCATTACATAACAAAAAAACAACAGTTAATATTAGCAATAAAGTAACAAAACATAATGTCTAATAATTTAAATGTTCAATGTGTGCCCCACTATTTTCGAAGCAACATTGGTATCCTCTTTGAAGTTTTTTTTCTTGATTAAGTCTATTAATTTCGTTCACAATTTTTTCCATAATTTCATCAATATTTTCGTTTCTACTTTGGTATGCCACGTTCTTGAGATGCCCCCAAAGATAGGTATCCAAAAGTGAAAGATCAGAACTATTGGCTGGCCAAGCGATGGTTCCATTCCTTCCAATCCATTTATTATGGCATCGGTTCAAAAAGCCTCTAACATCACGCGTAGTATGTGGAAAAGCTCCGTCGCCAAATTAAATTCCGATATTCCTCGAAAACCAATTCTTCCAAAAGGTTTTCAATTTGGTTTTGAAGGAAATTATGATATCGTGGACCACTTAACGATTCATTATAAAATATTACACCCAACATTTTATTATTTTTAAGACCACACCAAACATGAATGGAACTTTTCCCTTAAAATTTAATGGTTTGAAATATTTTCCGATTTTCTACAGCCCAGTGATGCGTATTGTGTCGATTAAATATTCCTGAGGAGGTAAATGTGCCCCGTCTGTCCAAACAATTTTTTTAAACAAGTCAGGTTCGTTTTGTTGCCGTATTATAATTTAAAACACAAATTGAGAGCGACTTTCTTTCTGTGCAGCTGTTAAATGCTGAAGTGGAAGTATGTGAAAAGGCCTGAGTTTATACATTTGTAAAGTTCTGTGAACGGTTCCCTGGCCAACCCTTCGATGTAGAGGTAGACGGCCATACCGAATGTCCCAAACTGCATCCGAAATTGTGAGATTTCTTATAAAATAATTTAAAATAGTTCTCTCTCGATATACTTTTCGTTCTAAGTTTCTTTTTTTGTTATGTAATGATTTAGTTTCAAGGTGTTTAATACTTTTGATTGTTTTTACGGATATTTCTATGAAAATTGGCAATATTTGTTCTTCTTGCTTCATTGGCGTTTTGTTGACACTTATAATACAGTGTTACAACCTGTAGTTTTTTCATTTAATGAATATCTCATTACGGCAAACTAATACAATATCTACTAATTCGTCGAAGTTACAGTGATTTTGAAGTAAGGTGAATACCTACATCACCTGCATTTCATATGAATATATTCAATTAAATAGGTAGCAAATTAATATCCGTTTTTTTGTTTGACTGGTATCCTAAGATAGCTTATCAAAAACTAAGACAGAAATGTCAAAGTTTTCCAACCGTTCAGGTGCTATGATGACTCAAAGAAGCAAAAATGTCAATTTTCAAACATCAATAAATCAAAAACAGTTGAAGATAGACATAAGTATCCTCATTAAAAAACACTTAGAATTGACCATAGAGTCCAATATATATATATATATATATATATATATATATATATATATATATATATATACAGGGTGTCCCACGACGAACTGCGGCGATCGATTTCTCCGATAAGCTTTGGAAAATTTTGAAAGCTAACTAAAGTCGATGGGGGCAATTCGCGCAAAATATTTTCAATATGGCGCCACTTCTAGTTATACCTGAAGTAGACTTTCTTTTTTTAAATAGAACACCCTGTATATTATCGAATTTCTTGATTCCTCGAAAAATTCTAAGTATATTTCATGTATAATATCCCTTATTTAATTTTATTAATTTAATTTTAGTCATATTTTATTTTAACTGTGTTGTGCCATGTACATTGTTTTTTTTTGTATTTATATGCTTAATGTGTTTTAATATGTGCCATCAATTTTAGATGTAGTACGATATGCTATATATTTTTAGCGTACGTACGTATAGTTGTAAAACAGTTTATTTGTTTATATTTTCGAATATACTTTCTAAGGAACACTATTCCTTAAAGAAAACTATATATAACCCCAGTTCTTAACTTTTAAAGTCGTGAAGATGATCTTATAAAGTTCGAAACCTTAACCTTGACCATCATCCAACTTAAAACACCTTCCCAAAATCAAAGGTAACGTTTCAGAAGTGTATATATCATTCCTCTAAAGTAATACAATCCAGTTATAAATCTAGAGTGAGCCGAAATGAGTTTTCCACGTCATATTTAAATATTTTTCGACGTCTGAGATATTTTAGGGCGTAAAGCCTGAACCCTCAAAGTCGATATTCTTTATTAAACATCCCATCTGCATGTCGACTCTGATGGAATTTCAATAAAAAGGAAGCCGCCCCCGCGCTCCCGGCTGCTGTCGGGTATATGAGCAAGAATTGATTGAGATACGATCATATTTCATGTCGAGCCGTGAGCCTCGATACGAGTTTGTCTTATCACATGTCAATGTATCTTCCATTTATGAGATAATCGTGTAATAATGTCAGTCAAGAGATTCTTGATTTTATTCGGTTTAATTTTAATAATAGTACTCTATAAAATACTAAATTCTATAATCAACTGCTTTTCGCTTTCAGAGCTTTCCCATCCATCTGTGCAAGGAGTTCCATTTCGGCACTTTTGCGGGGTATCTCGTATTTAAAAATTTAAGCAGTTTAAAAGTTAAGGAAACAAAAACAGTTTTTTGTGCAAAATTCACCTCGTAATTGGAACCCCTGCATATATTCCAAGAGCCTTTGTAAATAGTCTATTCTGTGGATTTTTTTGAGAATTTTCCGGCGCCGGAATCAGTTTTCCAAATGAATGCCTACTTTTTTATTTGTTTTTCTCAAAAATCTCTTTAACGCGTAAAGGCCCAAACATAAATGTAAGCGATAAAAAATATCGGAGAAATATTTGGTTTAGAGAAACCAAAACTCAGCCGTGATATCTATCTCATCCGCGGATCTGGAAAAAATTTCTCGATTGCTATTCGCGCGCAGTAAGCGGCAAAATGAGGTTAAAGTTGCAATTTAAATTATCAACTTTAAAAAATTGCAGTAATTTAACCGCTAAAGATATAAACTCAAAATTTGGTCTTGGTTTACCAAAAAAATCTTGTTTCGTAAAAAAACGCCTTACGGGCTTAGATATATTAGTTGCCTTCTAATACAGGATATTGTTAAAAACTGTACCCATTCTTTGGAACTTTAGTGCAAACTTCACTTCGTTGAGTACCCCCTGTATATAATCCACGACCCTTTCTAAATAGTCCATTTTGTGTAGCCTTTTAATCACTTTCCGGTGCTTTAATTAGTTTTCTGATCAGAGGCCTACTTTTTTTTATAAAAAAGAAAATGTGCCTAAAAAATAAATTTTTCCGATTTTTTCGAAAAATTTCAGATTTTCTTAAAAATTGCTATTTTCTGGCCATTTTTCCGACAAAGTTTTATTCAGGTTTTTGTTCTCGTAGATATTTCCTATAAAAAATGTCTTACCCCTTTGAGATATATGAGCCCTAAAACACCCTTTTTCGAACGAAAAAATTCATAAAATCGTCAAACGATTTCAATTTCATGTTTCGCATATACAATAGCTTCTTCAGATGTTAAGGTATAACTAAAATACTACAATGCCAAGTTGTAAAAGGTAAACAACAGGTAACAAATATAGCGAAAAACTCAAAGACAGTGGTGTTACAATAAATGAAAAAGCTTAAAAATTATGTAGGTTATATATCTACGACAAAAGGACGGTTTAGTGAAATACATTTAACAAAGAAGAGTTATTTAATTCTAATTGGTCATTTAGCAAATTACCTGATGATTTTAATTTGTTTATTTCTAGAAATTCAAGCATGTTAAGTTTTATGCCCTTATTTTCGAATTTCAAAATTATTATTAAATGAATGATGTTCAAGTAAAAGATGATTTGCAAAGGTTGAATCAGATTTTTGAAATGCGTTTGTTAAACGTTGTATCTGTTTGACCTATGTACGTTTTTGGCCAGTCACGGCAGGTTAATTTGTAGACACCTGATTGTTTTGTTTTACTTGTTTTGTCTTTATTATTTTTTATATATTTACCCAAACTATTGTCTGTCCTGTAAGCAACATTTAAATCCTGTTTACGCAATAAAGTAGCGATTCGTTCAGAGGGTGATCCAATATAAGTTAAAACTTTATAAAACTTATTAGTTTGATCTTTAATATTAGGATATACTTGACCAATGGCTTTATTATATTGTTTCTTGGCAAGAATATTATTTACGAGATTTGGATCATATCCATTATTGACAGCAATTTGTTTTATTATGTTAAGTTCTTTTTCAAAATTAATATTTGACATTGGAATATTAATTAGCCTGTTATAAGCCGTTAATTTATGTTGATAGGGGTGAGTAGAGCTAGCGTGAATAGTAATATCTGTATGAGAAGGTTTATGAAAAATAGAGAAGTCGTGTTTATTATCATTTTTCTGTATAGTTAAATCTAGAAAATTAATAGAGTTATTTTGTTCTAATTCAGTTGTAAAAGGTATATTGGGATGGATATTATTGATAAAATCAGTAAAAAACACTTAATTGTCTCTGTGTTCCAACAAAACAAGCTAAAATATCATCGACATACCTAAACCAATAAAGAAAGTTTTTTGTTAGTGTATGTATGTATGTGTATAGTGTGGTCGATATTGTCCATAAAAATTTCAGCTAGTAAGGGACTCAATGGGTTTCCCATAATTAAGCCTTCAGAGCTGGAGTAAAAATTATTATTGAATTGAAAGTAATTCTGAGAAAGGCAAATATTTAAAAGATTGATGATTTCTTGTTATTTAACTGGATTTGTGTGACTCTTTTCTAATAAATTGTTAACTAAATGAATCGTATCTTTGGGCGGGATACTGAGAAATAAATTTTTTACATCAAAAGGGCATTTCTTGGTAACGAGGTGTGTTTTGTATGCTCTACTAATTCAAAAGAATTTTTTTAATGCTATATTTTGGAACGAATTTACAGTTATCATTTATGAGAGAAAAAATTAGTTTATGTGAAATTTTAAAAAAAGGTGCTGTTATAAAAGAGACAGCTGGGCGGATGGGGTAATTTTCTTTATGTAGTTTAATCAACGAGTACATTTTAGGGGCTTGTGGGTTCATAGAAATAAGATTATATTTGTCTGAAGGACTTAAAATACTTCTTGAGTTGTTGATTGCTTGTCTAATTTCTTTTTGGTATAATTCAGTAGGATCAGATCTTAAAAGTTCATAGACTCCGGTTTCTAAAAAGGAAAGAGTTTTTTCAACATATAATTTTTGGTTAAGTGCTACAATATTATTTCCTTTGTCTGCTTTTGTAAAAATTATGTCGTTATCTTTAGACTGATTTTTGATAGATTTTATGACTAGATTTACTGGACTTTCACTAGATTTAATGAATTCTTTCTTGATTATATTAGAAGCTAGAAACTTGTTGTTTAAACAATCAGGGCTATTCCTTAAAGCGATTTCTGTTTCAACGCCTAAATTTCCAAGGGATTTAATATTTACTGAGCTTTTAAATTATAATTGAAACCCTTATTTAGTAACTGATGTTCTTTTTCGTTAAATATGGTATCGGATAAATTAACAAACCTATCAAAGAAAACATGGTCAGAAAAATTAGTTAATATGTTAGTTTTTGAACTCCTTTTTGTTTTAATAAACAATCCAACTTACGTTTTTGTCGTAGATACTTTACATGTATTAATGAATTTGTTTGTTCTCTAACACTATAGTCTAAAATATCAAATTCCAAATGATGTAGCCTGGATGACAGTTCTGTATGAACCCACAATCCCCTAAAATGTACTCGTTGATTAAACTACATAAAGAAAATTACCCCATCCGCCCAGTTGTCTCTTTTATAACAGCACCTTCTTTTAAAATTTCACATAAACTAATTTCCCTCATAAATGATAAATGTAAATTTGTTCCAAAATATAGCATTAAAAATTCTTTTGAATTAGTAGAACATATAAAACACATCTCGTTACCAAGAAATGCCCTTTTGATGTAAAAAATTTATTTCCCAGTATCCCGCCCAAAGATACGATTCATTTAGTTAACAATGTATTAGAAAAGAGTCACACAAATCCAGTTAAAAAACAAGAAATCATCAATCTTTAAATATTTGCCTTTCTCAGAATTACTTTCAATTCAATAATAATTTTTACTCCAGCTCTGAAGGCTTAATTATGGGAAACCCATTGAGTCCCTTACTAGCTGAAATTTTGATGGACAATATCGAACACACTATACATTAAAATTCACTAACAAAAAATTTTCTTTATTGGTTTAGGTATGTCGATGATATTTTAGCTTGTTTTGTTGGAACACAGAGACAATTAAGTGTTTTTACTGATTTTATCAATAATATCCATCCCAATATAACTTTTACAACTGAATTGGAACAAAATAACTCTATTAATTTTCTAGATTTAACTATACAGAAAAATGATAATAAACACGACTTCTCTATTTTTCATAAACCTTCTCATACAGATATTACTATTCACGCTAGCTCTACTCACCCCTATCAACATAAATTAGCGGCTTATAACAGTATGGTTCACAGGCTAATTAATATTCCAATGTTAAATATTAATTTTGAAAAAGAACTTAACATAATAAAACAAATTGCTGTCAATAATGGATATGATCCAAATCTCGTAAATATTATTCTTGCCAAGAAACAATATAATAAAGCCATTAGTCAAGTATATCCTAATCAAAGATCAAACTAATAAGTTTTATAAAGTTTTAACTTATATTGGATCACTCTCTGAACGAATCGCTACTTTATTGCGTAAACAGGATTTAAATGTTGCTTACAGGACAGACAATAGTTTGGATAAATATATAAAAAATAATAAAGACAAAACAAGTAAAACAAAACAATCAGGAGTCTACAAATTTACCTGCGGTGACTGTCCAAAAACGTACATAGTTCAAACAGGTAGAACGTTTAACAAACGCATTTCAGAGCATAAAAGTAGTTTTTTTGAATAAAAAATCTGATTCAACCTTTGCAAATCATCTTTTACTAGAACATCATTCATTTAATAATAATTTTGAAATTCTACATATCGAAAATAAGGGCATAATACTTAACATGCTTGAATTTCTAGAAATAAACAATTTAAAATCATCAGGTAATTTGCTAAAAGACCATAGAATTAAATAACCCTCCTTTGTTAAATGTATTTCACTAAACCGTCCTTTTGTCGTAGATATATAACCCACATAATTTTTAAGCTTTTTCGTTTATTGTAACACCACTGTCTTTGGGTTTTTCCCTATATTTGTTACCTGTTGTTTACCTTTTACATCTTGGCATTGTAGTATTTTAGTTATACATGTCATGTTGACAACAAATATATAAGTGAAAATCTCAAAAACTTAAGTTGTTTTTCTAAAAAAGAAAAAAATCATGGATTCTCATCACGTAACGGCCAAGAGTATTCGATTTCAATTTCGTGAACCATCGTTCCAGAAAGTATCGCCAGAAAAAAACATATTTTTGGGCATCTAGAAACACCAAACATTGAAGTTAGTAAATCCTTGAAGGAGGATTGTTTTTACTATTACAAATATTTTATGTGCCTGCCATTTTGTTCCGCCATCTTGGATTCAAACCAAAATTTTATCAGATGATTTCTAAATAATGATTTTTGTGCAGCATTTCATGTAAATTGCAAAAGTAATAATAATTTTTTTAATATTGAACTAAACTTGCCGTTACTTGATGGAAATCCATTTTAACTCAATAAACAAAAAACGTTTGTTTAAAATTTTCACTTAATTCATTTTATTTTACATATATAAAAAATATGACAATTGTTTCGCCAACACTGTGGCTTCATCAGATGTTTGATCTTAAATCACAATGCAACACAAACAATATGATTTATGTACCTAAACCTATTTTTACAATTACGGTTATTATACATACAGGTGGAGTGTTCTCGAATTTTAGTTATTGCTTGAGAAAGATTTTACAATGGGGAACTATTTAGGTCCAATTGATCATTTTCTATACTTTCTAGTAAATTAAGTTAATTAATAAAGAAAGATTACTAATAATAATTATTATTGTAGTAGGCTTTGGCGGTCAGAATTAATACTTTTCTTGTAACTTAATCTGAGAGTTCAGCTTTCAGATTCAGTCGGGTTTAATTCATTTTGTGTTCTAAATATCTGATATATCTGAGAAAAGAAATGGTTGAGTTTACCAATGAAGAGTTGGCAGACATGCATTACAAGTATGGTTTGGCTGATGGCAGTTCACCGCAAGTTAGGCGATTATATCAAGAGCGCTTTCCTGGTAGAGTCATACCAGATAGGCGAATATTTGCAAATGTGCATAGAAGGTTGACTGAAACAGGTACGTTCAAGCCAAATAATCAATTAAAAGGGGCCCATCGGACTGTAAGAACTCCAGAAATTGAAGAGGCAGTATTAAATTCCATAGATGAAAATCCTGAACTGAGTACTAGGAAAATTGGAATTAACCTAAATATTTCGCACATCCTGGTTTGGAGAATTCTACATGATTTTTTTATACCCATATCACATTCAACGAGTGCAAGCCTTACTTCCCCGAGATCTTCCTTTCCGAGTTAATTTTTGTGAATGGTTTTTGGAAAAAATTGCGCGTAATCCCTTATTTGATCACGAAATAATGTTCATAGATGAAGCGAATTTCTCCAAGAACGCTATCAGAAACTTCCACAATAATCATATCTGGGCCGACGAGAACCCCCATGCCATTGTAGAACATCATCATCAAGAGCAATTCTCTGTAAATGTTTGGGCTGGCATTATCGAAAATCACCTAATTGGACCTTTTTTCCTCCCAGAAAGACTAAATGGCCATAACTATCGCCGGTTTCTTGAGAACGATTTGTCGATATTGTAAGAAGATATACCAATTCTGATTAGAAACAGAATGTGGTTCATGCACGATGGCGCGCCCGCTCACTTTAGTATTGAAGCCAGAGAATATTTGAACCGCACATCTAACAAGAGATGGGTAGGTCGTGGCGGACCCCAACCATGGCCCCCTGGGTCCCCAGACCTAAATGGTTTGGATTTTTTTCTATGAGGACATCTTAATTCTTTAGTTTACCGCACCCCAGTAAACACTGTAGAGGAGTTGAAGGATTGTATAAGAGATTCTTGCGATATTTTCTGATAATATCGCAAGAGGGTATCCTTCAAAGAGTTCGCGATAACATGAGGAAAAGGGCTGAAGCGTATATTCTCCAAGGTGGTGAGCATTTTCAACAACTTATCTAATTTTTTTCTTCTATATTGTTTCACAAAGTGTGCTGTCAATTTGTTAAAACCTAATTATTTTTGTTGAAATTAATAATTATGTACCTGGTTGTATTAGTATAGTTTTTTAAATAACTTGTTAATGTTGAAGAATGTCATATTATTTTAATAAAATTTATAAAAAGTATTTAGGAACGAACAGACTTCTGAAAAACATTGACATGGTGTTCCTAGATTGGTGGCTGAAGACTACATACTATTAACTACAAATATCTCTCACTAAGATAAAATGATTTCTGATTTTAATAAGAATGGACATAGTAATTACTTTCACGCCACTGATTTTTCTAAAGTAAAGCATTTTTATTGATTCATTTATTTGCTTTTGAAAACTTTTAGTATTTATTTTCGACAAGATTTGATTTCTCGAGTTTAATACAATAGTATTTCTCTGCATGCATGGTGATATCCGTCTTATGACCAGGATTGTTTGGAACATGCAGAGAAACGGTTTTTATTTTTTAAAACGAATACCTTGCGTCCAACACAAAACTCAAAAATGAATGGGAATTTCAAAAATAATTTTTATTTAAAAAAAATTCAATGTCTGGGAAAATATGCAGGTCGGATTCCGTACGGACGCCACTGGTGAAAATAAAAAAAAATGTTCTACATCAAAAGATTCTACTAGATGCATGGTACCTCTATACCAAATTTCATTACAATATCTAGAATGGTGTTCGTGGATATTATCGAAAAATTATGAAATTATTGAAAGTTTAACACCCTGTATCTCAAAATTTACACCGTTTAAGACATATGTTTATATGAAGTTTTCTTCTTAAAATGGACCCAAAAATCACCTCCTTAAATATTGACACTCAATTAAGAAACACCCTGTATGTCAATATGTGAAATTTTTACTAAGAGAATATTCATGTATTTTTCCTTTCTGAATTGTCCATAAATATCTCTGCTAAAATAGAACTTAAAGGGTTTCCATTATTAAATCTTCCTTACTAATATACATAGTCTCATTAAATTCAAAGTAATTTTGATCCAAGCAGGTAGATAAAGCTGATAAAGATATCTTGTTTATAAATCCTATTTTATAAACACTATTTTTTGTAAGAAGTTCTTCCACTAATAATAACACATCAGATGGCTGTATATTTGGAAATAGATTTTGGACATCAAAGGATATTAATTTAGCGTTATTTGGAATAATTAAATTATTGATTTTACTCATTAAAGAAAGCTATTTTTAATTCTGTATTTAGGTTTAAAATTACAATATTTTATTAAAATATTTATTAACTTTTTGGAAAGAACTATTGCTGGGGCTGAAATATAGAAAACTACTGTTCTAATAGGCATATCGTTTTTATGTAATTTAATGAAAGAATATAATTTAGGAGCTTGAGGATTCATTGAAGATATCTGATGTTTCTCTTGTTCGGTAAATATGCTAAGGTCTTTGATTAAATTTTTTACCAATTTGTGAAAAAGTTCTATCGGATCAAAATTAATTTTTTCACCTGTATGTGTAATAACCGTAATTGTTAAAATAGGTTCAAGTACTTAAATAATATTGTTTGTGTTGCATTGTCATTTAAGATCAAACATCTGATGAAGCCACAGTGTTGGCGAAACAACTGTCATGTTTTTTATTTCTGTAAAATAAAATAAATTAAGTGGAAATTTTAAACAAGCGTTTTTTTGTTTATTGAATAACTTTTTTAGCATTTCACTAGATCGCCATTTTGTTTCGTCATATTGGATTGGCCCAAAATGTAACCATTTCATCCCCTTGTGACTAATGATTTTTGACAAAATTTGAAGTTAATTGGATAAGTAGTTTTTGAGCTATGTCTCGTATAGGCAGAACGAGAGAAAGACGGAATTGAAAAAAAAAATACTTCTCTTTTACGGGGAAGTAACAGTATTAGATTTAATATTCGGCAACAATTCGACCATCTCATTTTTTCCCTCTTTAAACATGATGTACCATTAGCCTCCAAATTATATACTTTTTATGTAACTCCTGTATGACTAAATAATAAAGCAGTACCATGATGTATTTAAATCGTTTTGATATTGCTACAGGCCTTATTTTTTCTAAATACATATGTACAAGGTTATTCATTATATTTTGATACCCAATTATGGCCTTTATTTCTGATAATAGAAAGTTACTTTAATCATAAAAATTGTAGGATTTTTATTACACTATCTTTTGGTATTATCAAACAAACATATTTTACAAGTAAATTAAATGGAAGACCAGCTGGTAAGTTATATAGGTTCAAGCCCCAATATTTTCTGGTCTATTCTTACATTTTCTTTTGCATAAACCCAAAAAAAAATCAAAATGGGTTAGGTCTGGGGGTCTTGGTAATTATTAAAATTTTCTATATACTGAGTTTCCTAAGGAACCATCTCTTATCCTTTGTAAAAGAACATCTAGAAAGGGAATCGTGCCTTCTGATTCAATTTCCATTGTAAATTTTATATTAGAATCTTGCTGATTCAGATGATCGAGAAACACAGGGAGGTTTTCTGGACACTACGGCCATATTACAAAAGAGTGTCTACATATCTGACCCACGATTTTGGAATTAATAGAGATGACTCTAAGGCTACCTCCTCGAAAGCTTCTATGAAGATATTGGCTACCATTGATGACAACGGAGATTTTCTCCACGTAATTATTTTATCCAATTGGAATTTTGAATCTGATAATGTCAACACAAACTTCAGAACTTTTTTAAATAAAACTTTAAGTGCTTTTAACAAGGCCTTCCCGCTTAAGAATATCAAACCTAAGCGGCATAAACCGTGGACCACGAAAGGAATACGAATTTCTGCTAAAAATATGCGCTCGCTCTCATATATAAAAAAATTCACCGACTCCTTTCTTATTCTCGACTATATCTCTAATTATAGGAGGATCTACACTACTCTTATTAAGTCAGCAAAAAAATTACACTACCGAAAACGTCTAACAAACTCTAATAACGTTTCAAAAGAAACCTGGTCCATCATCAATAACCTCAGAAACAAATCAAACCCTGTGACTCAGATCTTGCCAGGGGCTAATGATCTAAATGATTATTTTATTAATGTAAGCAAAAATGTTACCTCTAGTATCTCGCCAAGTTTGGACCCGAAACGAAAGAGTTTCTCCCTCCTTCAAAAAATTTAGCTGATAGCTTTTTCTTAAGTCCCGTTAGCAACACAGAACTATTGAAGGTAATACATAATATTAAAAGTAAATCTTCGTGTAGCACTGATGGCCTATCAATTAGAATATTCCTGAACTTGCCACTTCCAGTCATAGAGGCCCTTACAACATTAATAAATGAGTCCTTTATAAAAGGTGTATTCCCTGATTGCCTTAAAACAGCTATAATTATTCCACTTCATAAAGGCGACGAAAAAACTAACTCTTGCAATTATCGTCCAATTGCACTACTACCAATGCTATCAAAAATCATCGAAAGGCTACTGAAGAACCGTCTTATGCCATTTCTCCTGAAACATCAGATAATATCCCCGGAGCAGTTCGGATTTCTACCCAACAAGTGCACCAGTGACGCCATGTTCACGTTGCTTAGAGGCGTCTACTTATCTCTCAATAACAACCACCCAACTGCCTCAGTTTTTTGTGACTATGCGAAAGCCTTTGATTGTGTTAGTCATGAAATTCTGATAAACAAACTAAATTTTTATGGAATTCGTGGTACTTCTTTAAATTGGTTCAAATCTTATCTTGGAAAAAGGCAACAACTTGTAAGGGCTAATGGTTTCGATTCTGATTGTAAGTTGATTACAAGTGGAGTCCCTCAAGGTTCAGTCTTGGGACCTATTCTTTTTTTGTTATACATTAATGATATCACGAACCTTAAAATTAATGGAAGAATCTCCCTTTTTGCTGACGACACAAGCATAACATGGAGTGATTTTGATACAACGTCTTTACACTCTAGTATCTCCAAAGACTTGGTTATAATTAAGGCTTGGTCCGATTCCAATATGCTTTGTTTTAACGTCGATAAAACGGTGGTGTTATCTTATAAGGGAACTTTACAACCACCTCAGGTACATAACAGCAATATTGAATACGTAGAGTCGGTTAAATTCCTGGGTTTAAATATAAATAGCAACCTAAAATGGTCTAATCATATTGACACCTTAACTAAAAAACTTTCTACCGCCTGCTTCGCCATTCGATCAGTTTCAAAAGAACTAGACGTTCCTTCTGCCAGACTTACTTATTTCTCTTTATTTGAATCCCACCTCCGCTATGGCCTTCCCTTTTGGGGCTGCTGTACCACCGAGCAATTTCGTAGTATTTTTATGCTTCAAAAGAGAGCCATTCGTTATTTGTTTGGTCTAAATAATAGAGCTCACTGCCAATACTATTTCAAAAAACATGAAATATTAACACTTCCTGCATTATTTATTTTGGAAACGGTATGTTTGCTGAGAAAACATATAAACACCCTCCCAAAAAGGCCACAACATGTATACCCTACCAGAAATTCTAGGCATGATATTTAACTTCCCATTCCTTCCACAGAATTAATAAAAAAATCAATTATTTACAACGCCATAAAACTTTACAACAATCTGCCAGTACATTTAAAATCTATCCCTATGCTTGCACAATTTCGAAAAAACACCAAAGCATACCTCATTGAGAGACCATTTTAACAGCTTTAATGATTTTTTTTTCAGTGAGTAAGTCTCTTTAAATTGTCACTAAACTCGCTTGTTTACTTAAATCTTTTGTGAGTCATGTCCTAATTTGTAGCATAGAATTTTGTAAATCATTATATAGGGAAAAGAACTGTCGAACATTCACTTAAAACTTAATTATTTTTGTTAGGTATTGGATTAAAAACAAAATTTAATTCTTTTTTGTATACTACATTCTACACTAGTTCATTATACCTTCTGTTTAACATCACAATTATTTGTATAACTGTAATAACATAGAGTTTAAGGTCGCATATTTGCAATTTTGATTTCAATGTCATCGAAATTATTCACCTCGTACATGTGTGTTTGTTTACTTTTATAAGGTTATCATGATTCATTTACTGTTTGCAATGTTATGTTATATTCTAACGTGTGTTTTACGATTTGGTAAATTGATAATTTACATTTTTAAAAAAAAGCACTGACCTGTCGAAATTATTTTCGATTAATGTTTTGATATGTCTTATTTTTAGGTATATTTTGATTTGTCCATAAAATTATTAAATAATAATTTATTATTAAATTTTTTCTGCGGCAATAAAGCATACTTTTTTTACTTTTGTTATCCATGTCAATGTCTGTATTACTGTTAATCACTTCATTGCCGTTTTTTCCGTAACTGGTAGGTTCGACTTAGGCGGCTTAGCATTTTTGATGATCTTCGTTGTTTCATACTTATTACGTCATCATCTTCTGATGTCTTTTAATTCTTCAACGGATGATACTATATCATCTACGATATGACCCTGGTTTAATGGCAAAATTTTGGCCTTTGATGAGGACGGATTGTTTTGTTTCAGTAAGGGCTTTGGAAGACAGATTTATTATGATGTTTTGTAGCGGTTTACTCTGGTTTTGGTTGCCCAGAACTCCTTCGAACTTTGCCTCTGCTTAATGGAAACAGCTTGATGTATAACATTGTGAATTCTAAATAATTCATGTTCAAGTATAAAAGTTAATTTTTGAATGAATGTTTAATAGCTTACGTTTATATCTAAATAACGACGAAGCTACTTATCCTTTCTCTTAATAATGCCATACTGGCTAATTTGTAGATGTTCCTTGGACTTTTTGATGTTATATGGTGTTCCATCTGTAGAGATTTTGGTACTGCGTCTTTATCTCGGCATCTAAGAAGAAAATATAGTTGGAAAAGTAGCTTCTTCTTGTTGTTACTGCGATCGCCAAAAGTTCTGGCACCCTACTTGATTTCCTTACAATAGAGGTTAGCTAACATAGAACAAAAGCTTTCGGTTGTGATCCAATAAGGAATCATGGTTCTTGGATTTAAACCGTGTCAAAATGGAATGACTTTCTGACGTTTCGCCTTAATAATAACCTTAATTATTGAATTAATGAAGTAACTCATAGTCGCCGATAATATGAAGAAAATATTTAGTTAGTTACGTGGTAAAATATTTATAATAATTTCTGTTTTATGCTGTATGTCAATAGTAAACATGTTCAGTTTTATTCAATCTCCCCAATAAATTTCTTCCCGGTCTGCTTATTATTCCGCAGTATTATTGGCCAAGTAAACAACTAAGTGATCCGATTAGACCGTTGTAACATCTTAGAAACTAATCCCCTGGCAAACTTTTGCCAATAGAACGATTTCCGTCAATAGCATATATCCAACTCATTTATTTATCTACTATTAGTTTGAACACAAACAATGCCGGACGATAAGCGGTTTATTTCCTATCACAACTCGACTAGCTTCGAGAGTTGTTCGAAAATTCGGTCAATAATCGCCTTATTTCTACGGTTTAATAGCTCGATCGGCTCTTTTAAAATCTAATCTGGTTAACTTTCTGACCGACTATTCAGGTGTGGTGCAATATTTTTAGGTTAAAAAACTTATGTTGATAAATATACAGGGTGTTCCTTAATGACATGCTAATATTTAAGGGGGTGATTCTTGGACCCATTTTAAGAAAAATCTTCATATGAACTTATGTCCTAAACGTCTTAACTTTTGAGATACAGGGTGCTAAAGTTTTCAGAAAAAAAATTATTTTTTTTAATAACTGTGATACTACTGTAGATATCTTTATGAAATTTGGTACACGTGTTCTATGCATCAAGATGCATTTTCTAATGTACAAGCAATTTTATTCTTTTTACCAGTGGCGTCCGTACGCGTTTTGCTTAGAATATTTTTGGAGAAAAAAATGGTACGCCACTGCTTTATCTTAAAATAAAAATTATTTTTGGAATTCTCATTCATTTCTGAGCAAAGTCGATCTCTTGATTTTCTTTCGGCCGACGCATAGTTTTCGCTTAAAAAAATAAAAATCATTTTACTTCAGGGTCAAATCGTTAAAAATCTGATGTGGTGACTGTTGTGTGGAAAGCGTTTTTTTTTCTTTTTTCGTGCTATTCAGTTCATTTAATAATAAATATTAATTAATTTAGAAATAAGTAATTGATTTACTTTACTTTAGGATTGATTACTTTAGGAAACAATTTTTAAAAAACTTTCATGTGCCAATAAATTACAGCGGGGATTTCAGCTTGCAGAAAACAAAGTTTACAGAAACGGCTTAATTTTATTAATTATTAACAATACTAACATTAATTATAAAAATTGTTGGAAGTGGCCACCTTCACTTAATATGCATGCTTCCGCCCGTCTACGCATGGAATTGCGCACTCGTTCAAATATTCCCGGCGTATTCCGTATAGTTTCACACGAGGCAACTATTCGCTCTCTTAAATCTTCTACAGTGTTAACGGGAGTTTTGTACACTAGAGTTTTAAGTTTTAAGGTGCCCCCATAAAAAGAAATCCAAACTATTGAGATCGGGGATCTTGCTGGCCATTGCTGAGGTCCTCCGCGACCTATCCAACGATCAGGATAAACTGTATCTAAATGATTTCGGACAATTACGCTGAAATGAGCCGGTGCTCCATCGTGCATGTACCATATGCGATGCCTTAACGCAACTGGTACATCTTCAAGCAACCCAGGTAGTTCTTCTTCGAGAAAATGCAAATAAGACCGTCCATCAAGACGTCCTGGTAGGAAAAATGGGCCTATGAGATGATTACTAATAATTCCTGCCCAAACATTAAGCGAAAATTGTTCTTGAAAATGGGTTTCGGTTATGGCATGTGGGTTTTCTTCCGCCCACACATGATTGTTATGGAAATTTTGAATAGCATTCCTAGAAAAAGTTGCTTCGTCTGTGAACAAAATTTGTGACTCAAACTGCGGATTTAGTGTAATACTCTGAAGATACTACTGAGAGAAGTTCACACGCTGTGGGAAATCCCTGGGGAGTAATGCCTGTACTCTTAGAATATGATATGAATATAACAAAAAGTCAACTAAAATACGCCAAACAATTTGGTGACAAATATTCAAAGCTCTAGCGATCTTCCTCGTACTCGTCTCAGGATGTTCGTCGATTTCTTGCAGCACCGCTTCCTCAACTTCAGGTGTTCTGACGGTTCGAGGTCTGCCTTCCGAAGTACCTTTATTGAAACTACCTGTTTCGCTAAGTCGGCGATGAATATTCGAAAAGGTTCGGCTATCTGGCAAGGTACGATTAGGATATCTTTCCTGATAAATGCGTCTGGCTTCTGTTGCATTACCATCTGCGAGGCCATATGCGTAATGCATTGCCGCCATTTCCGCATTCGTATAATTTACCATATTTAATGATATTATTCGAAAAAACGGCGAAAATAACTTCAATAACTTCAATGAAACACTAAAAGCCAAAGAGATGACACACTGAGATGGTTTTGAACACCAACAGCTTACTTTAAGTCATTTGACATCGACGTTTGTAAAAACGTAATTTATTCCAGGACTACTAGATTTATGGGTTTAAAAATTATTATTAGTTGATATTGAGATATTATGAAGCAATTTTAACTCAATTATTTAATCAAGAACGGACCATCAGACGAGAAAACTTTTTCGTTTATGAACACATTCGATGTCATAATTTTCTTTCACCCGATAAATAAGCGACTTCCACACAACAGTCACCCTATCAGATTTTTAACGATTTGACCCTGAAGTAAAACGATTTTTATTTTTTTAAGCGAAAACTATGCGTCGGCCGAAAGAAAATCAGAGATCGAATTTGCTCAGAAATGAATGAGAATTCCAAAAATAATTTTTATTTTAAGATAAAGCAGTGGCGTACCATTTTTTTCTCCAAAAATATTCTAAGCAAAACGCGTACGGACGCCACTGGTAAAAAGAATAAAATTGCTTGTACATTAGAAAATGCATCTTGATGCATAGAACACGTGTACCAAATTTCATAAAGATATCTACAGTAGTATCACAGTTATTAAAAAAAATAATTTTTTTTCTGAAAACTTTAGCACCCTGTATCTCAAAAGTTAAGACGTTTAGGACATCAGTTCATATGAAGATCTTTTCTTAAAATGGGTCCAAGAATCACCCCCTTAAATATTAGCATGTCATTAAGGAACACCCTGTATAATTGTATATGTATATATATATATATATATATATATATATATATATATATATATATATATATATATATATATATATATATATATATATATATATATATATATATATACAAGGTGGCCCATCGAAAACGTACCGCAAGGCATAACGGCCAGGGTAATTTTTTTTTCAAAAAATCCAAAAACACGTCAATTTTGTTTGTGAGGGGGACAACTTTTGCCCTTAAAATGATCGCAAAATTTTCAACCCTCTAAGCGGGGGTGTCATCCCCCAAACTTTTTCAAATGGGAAGAGGGGTCAAGTGGTACCGCAATGAAAAGGGCTTTCTATTCTCTATACATTCCCGCTTTGGTTTTGAAAATCGGTCAAGTCATTTAGAAAATATGAAGGATTGAAATTTGAAAAATACATTTTTCAAAAAACGCATAAATTGAATTAAATAAAAAAAAACTTACCGTATTAATGAAGCAAATGCTGAAAATGTTGCCCGTCGACCTCCATACAGTACAACTTGAGGGGTCACTTCGCGACAAACGTCAATAATTCGTGTTCGCAGATCTTCTAATGAGGCAAGTGGAGTGCTATACACTTTACTTTTTATGTGTCCCCATAGAAAAAAGTCTGAAGGAGTCAAGTCGGGTGACCGGGGAGGCCACTCAATGGCACCCCTTCGTCCTATCCACCGCCCGGGAAAGTTAGTGTTTAAATAATTACGCACATTTTGAGAGTAATGTGGAGGTGCACCGTCTTGTTGAAATATCAGTTCCGCTTCAACGTATCCAGGATTATTTTCGAAGATGTCAGTTAGGGCTGAGTCGATGGTATTTTCCAGTAAATCTAAGTACATATCACCTGTTCCAGGAAGAAAAAAAGGACCCACAATAGAATTTCCAAAAATACCAGCCCACACGTTCAATTTCTGAGGATGTTGTGTGTGCACCTCGTGAAATACCCTGGGGTTGTTCTCAGCCCAGTACCGACAGTTATGCCGATTAACTACACCGTTCAAAAAGAAAGTGCACTCATCCGAAAAACACACATTGAATAGAAAATTATTATTATTGGCCACTCGTTCACGAATAGTTTCACAAAATTGCAAGCGGCGATCAAAATCGTCTTCGTTGAGTTCTTGTACCAACTGAATTTTATACGGGTGGAAATGGTGTTTTTTCAATATTCTTTGGACACTTGTACGATTCACGCCGGTCTCATTGGCTAATTTTCTTGTACTCAGCGTACTATCCATGGCAACTTGGCCCAATACAAAGACCTCCATAGCTTCATTTACTACAGGATTTTCCATCTGCCTCTTTTTATTCATAATTTTGCTACTAACTCGCGAACAATTTTGCCGGAAAGGTGTTTTTCAGGATGTCGTTCATTAAATATCTGCGCAATCCGATTGCCACATTCATTATTTTTAAAATAAAGTTCGATTATTTCCACTTTTTCTGCAAGTGAGTACACCATAATTATTGATAAAAAATTTAATGATATTGAGAAATTTAAACGCACAAGTTACAGAACAGCTATCTAGCAACTACCGCACCTGATCGTTGTGGCATGTCAAATCACTAAAATCAGCAGTAAACATCTAAAATAACAGGACAAAAATAGCAAATTGGTCGAAGGAATTTATCCTTATCATTTACTCTGATAATTTGTAAATAAACATTTTAAATTTCAATCCTTCATATTTTCTAAATGACTTGACCGATTTTCAGTGGCGGCTCGTGGTGTTTAGGCTAGGGTAGGCGACAACCACAATAATTTCAAGAATAATGACGTTATAAGAAAACGTTAAGCCGCGTACACACTTAGCTGACAACTAAGTTTTATAAATTAAATTTATCCGCCTATCTTTTAAAAGGGCGAATTTACTTATTATGACATCCGTAAAGTTATCAGCCTTCTGTAAGGAGTAGAACAACTCTTTTTCTATCGAAATTAGCGCAAGTGACAATAAACGTTCATTTTTTATTGTATTGCGAGAATACGTTTTTATTCGCTTTAAACAAGAGAAATGTCTTTCCACTGAGGTACTTGTAATAGGTATGGTAGCAATTAACGCAAAAAGTTTGTAACTTTCAGGAAATATTTCTTGAAGTTCATTTTTTACGAAATGTTTTAAAATTGCCTCGACGCTCAGCAATGCAAATTGTTCATCGAGATATTATTACACTAAGCTCATTAATTAATTTTTGTTTGTCAAAGAAATTTTTATAAAAGTTGGTCACATTCGTCACAAATTCAAGCGGAAAATTTTTGCTATATTCTTCGAATTTTGAGGAATCCGCTAAAGAAAAATATAATAACTGAGACATATCTGCAAACCTAACTTCTATTTGAGTCACAATATTGTCAATTATCTCATAAAATAAAATGCGTAAAGAACTTTGCTCATCGCCTTTAATGGTGTCCGATAACTTAATTCTTTTTGACAATTGCCCTGAGTCCCTATTATTAAAAATCCTTGTTTGGGCTTGTTCAAATATTGTATTAAACATTGTCTCATTTCTCAATAACTTGATACGATCTCTTGCCATAAATATTTGCTTTTTACAATAGGTGATTTTTTCTGTAGAATGTTGAAAAGGGGGTCAGTTATGTCAAAAATATGTTTATACACAGCGGTAAGAAACGAAAATTCTAAATCGTTCATAAATTTAAGATATCCCTTGGCCCTGTTTATTGACTCAGCCGATGATGATTGGTCGTCAATAATTTTAGAAAAAACTAATTTTAGGCCTTCCCATTCAGAGTGCAAGATTTGAATGATTTTAGAACGGGAAGCCCACCTGGTGTCTGAACTGGAAGAAATCCTCTTTCCTATCGTCGAATCTAAAGTAAATGTCCGTTTTGCAGACTGATGAAAAAATCCGGGAATCGAGGACGCACTTGCGAAAAAAATTCGGCAATTTCTTATATTTTTGAACCAGTTTGTAAAACCAAATTCAATCTGTGCGCACTACAATGCGTAAACAAAGCAAAAGGAGCATCATCTTTAACTTTTTTTTGCAAACCATTCAATGAACCTGCCATCACACTAGCACCATCGTAGCATTGCCCAACTAATTTTGTTTTATAATCGGAATTGCCTATGACTGTAACAATTAATCCATACATTGCGTCCGCTGTTCTGTCTTCGCTAACGTCATGAAAACCCAAGAAACTTTCTTTGAATTCACCGTATTTATTAACGTACCGAATTGAAATCGCACATAGGGACTTCTCAGAAATATCCGTAGTATCGTCAGCTTGCACTGCAAAAAACAACGACTCTTTTATCTCCCTATGAATTGTATCTGCAAGGTAATCGGAAATACAGGATATCAAATCATTCTGGATAGTTTTTGATAAACCAGAAAAAATATTTCCAATTTTTTTTAAATGTTGTTGTATTTCGTTATCACGTTTAATTAACAGATTAAAAGTTTCCCGAAAATTTCCCGCACTAACGGAATCGCTTTTTTCATTATGGCCTCTGAAAGATAATTCTTGCTTTGCTAGGTGACACGTAACATCGACCAAATAGCTCATTAGAAGTCTGTTTTTTCTCACCTCCTCATTATAAAAACCAAAGCGGGAATGTATAGAGAATAGAAAGCTCTTTTCATTGCGGTACCACTTGACCCCTCTTCCCATTTGAAAAAGTTTGGGGGATGACACCCCCGCTTAGAGGGTTGAAAATTTTGCGATCATTTTAAGGGCAAAAATTGTCCCCCTCACAAACAAAATTGACGTGTTTTTGGATTTTTTGAAAAAAAAATTACCCTGGCCGTTATGCCTTGCGGTACGTTTTCGATGGGCCACCCTGTATATAATTATATATGTATATGGGTGATATTAATGCGAAAGGTTTTATAAATATCTTTAAGCGGTTCACAGGCAATAAATATGATATTAATTGTCAGTGGTCGGGTCCTATTCTCTTCGAAGAGCGCATTGAGGATTGTGAAAAATTGGTTGGGAAGTTTTCTAAAGACGATTTTGTTGTGTTATTTGCGGGAGGATTGAATGCACTTAGGGGGAAGACTATCAGATCACAGGCTTTGCTTCGTCTTCTGGAAAACTCTAATGGAACCAGTTTGTTTGTTTGTGGTCCGCCTCTTCAGATGAATCGTCCAGTACTTAACAAGATTATTCAACAGGACGACTTTCATTTGCAATGTCTCTTTAAAAATTATCAACATATCCATTACATTCCGTCCAGAGTCACAACCGAGAGAGGTATAATGAATTTCAGTGAAAAAGCTGAGCTTGCGCAGATGATTTTTTCAAACTTTGTTGGGTCTGTGAAACACGTTTGTACATCTAATTCTGATCACGACAACCCCAGTGCTCGTTCTCAGACTATGAATAATGCTCCAACTTCTCTGCAGCAGGAACTATATGAAGGTTCGAATTTTTCGCTATCAACGAACAAAATGTAACTCAGACATATGATACAGTCAGTGGTATTGGGGTTTCCTCAGCGAGTAGTCTGAGCATGTTTTATCAAAATGTCAGGGGACTACGCACAAAGACTGACGAGATTTCTCTAAGCATTTTGTCTTGCGACTATGATGTAATTTCTCTTACCGAGACGTGGCTTAATGGAGATATTAGTAGCTATGAAATGTTTAAACATAAATATATGGTTTTTCGTAAAGATAGGAGTTATGAAGAACTGGGATGCCAGCGCGGCGGAGGCGTGTTGATTGCAGTTTCTTGTTGTTTTCAGGCATCCTTGATTATTACTCCTATTCATCTAGAGTTTGACGATGTTTGGGTTCAGGTGAAGGCTGGCGACACAAAATTAGTCCTAGGATGTGTATATTTCCCACCCAATTCTAGCCTGGAGTATTATCAGTCATTCTGCAATACCTGCGAGTCGCTGAGAAATAGTTTTGACAGTCATACATTTTTAATTTCTGGGGATTTTAACCTTTCTTCAGTGGAATGGATCTATGAAGACGATACCTTTGTTCCAAGGTCTTTAACATCGTTGGCCTCTGAAACTCTTATTGTGTCAATGAACTTTCTAGAATTGCAACAAATTAATTCTTTATGCAATCACATGGGTAGAACTTTAGACTTGATTTTTGCTGATGACTTTGTTAATGTTCGCATTTCATCTCCTAATTTACCCCTAGTAAATATTGACCCTTACCATCCTGCGATTGAATTGATGTATAAAATTGAATATGTTCCTCCAATAAAAAGTTACAATCAAGTAAGTGTATATCAATTTCATCAAGCAAATTTCCATGAACTCAATCTTTTTTATAAGCAATCGGATTGGTCTTTCTTATCATCTCCTGACATCAACAGGATCGTTGAAACCTTCTATGAGGTTTTGCTTCGGGGAATCGATATTCATGTTCCCAAGAAAACCATGGTTCACTGCAAGTACCCAAAATGGTTTGACCTTCCATTGAGAAGGCTTATTGGACAAAAGAATCGCCTATATAAGAGGTATAAAAGAACTGAACAACAAGCTGACTATCTGGCCTATTCGGACATACGACGTGAAGTAAAGTTTCGAACTGACATGTACTATCTTACATATGTCACGCAAACTGAATTACTTATTCCGGAAAATATCAAGCACTTTTGGTCATTTGTTCGTAACTTAAGAAGAGACTCTGGTATGCCTAGTGTTATGAATTATGACGGTGAAGAAATTATGGGTTCAAATCACATCGCTAATGCCTTTGCAGCCCATTTTCAGTCCTGCTATTCACACCATGAAATTTTAGATTTTAGTCAGATCAGTCCCATAAGTTCTTCAGGGAAACTACTAGCAACATATTATTTTACAGAGGCAGAAATCTGCACTAAAATAGATGGCCTTGATGTTTCTAAGAGGGCTGGTCCTGACGGAATTCCCACTGTCTTTTTGAAAAGGTGCTGTCAGTCGTTGTCTCAACCGCTATGTGTAATTTTGCAAAGATCTTTTAATCTAGGTTCATTTCCTGATATTTGGAAATTTTCTACACTGATGCCGATCTTTAAATCCGGTGATAAAAGCGATATAAAGAACTACAGAGGTATCTCTTTGCTTTCACATATCCCAAAGCTGTTTGAGGCAATTATCACTGATCGTTTATTTGAGTCTTTGAAACACTACATTACGAGTATGCAACATGGTTTTTATCGCGGTCGCTCAACTGCTACAAATCTTGCGATGTTCCAAAATTACTTAATTACATGTGTCGAAGCTGGCCAACAGATTGGTGCTGTTTACACGGACATATCCAAGGCTTTTGATAGTGTTTGTCATCAGCTTTTATTATTAAAATTGCAGCAAATTGGTCTTTCTGGAAGTTATTTGGAGTGGATCAGATCTTATTTGTTTAATCGTCGACAACAGGTCAACATTTGTGGTTCAGTTTCTAGGGAGGTTATTGTGACATCGGGTGTCCCACAGGGTTCACATATTGGTCCAGTGCTCTTTCTACTTTTTATAAATGACATAATATCTTGCTTTAGAGCGTCCAAATGTCTTTTGTATGCAGACGATTTAAAATTTTTTGCTCCCGTTTACACTGACTCAAATGCACTGCAATCTGACATTGGAAGGCTCGTCAACTGGTGCAGCACTAATTATCTCCATCTTAACATATCCAAGTGTAAAGTGCTCCGTTTTCATAAACGCATTAATCCTGTTCTCTCCTCCTACTTCATAAATGATGTAACACTAGAGGTCGTTAGTTCTTACACTGACCTAGGTGTTATTTTTGATGACAAACTAACATTTAATCTGCATATTGACAGCATTGTACTCAAGGGTTTTAGATTGTTGGGCTTTATAAAAAGGAATATAAGGCATGTGACGGACACCAAAGCAATTGTCTGTCTGTATTACTCACTGGTCCGGAGTGTTTTGGAGTATTGTTCAACAATATGGAGTCCATCATACCAGTGCCATAACGATAGAGTTGAAAAAGTACAAAATAGATTTGCGAAATACCTCTTATATAAATTTAATTTTCCATATCAGGATCTATCGTATAACACTAGAGCTCTTCTATGCGGCCTTCAAACCCTTGAGTTTCGGAGACGTAAGGCACTTCTTGTTTTTCTACACAAGCTAATAAATGGAGACATTGATTGTGAAATATTGTTGGGGTCGGTCTCATTTTTGGTACCTATTAGGAGAACAACACAACCTCAGCTATTCTTTGAAAGATACCACCGTACAAATTATGGGTCTGGCGCATTTATTGACCGACTAGTGTGTAATTACAATCGTCATTTCGCAGAATATGACATCTTTAGACTTAGCACTTTGCAGCTAAAAAGGCAGCTAAATGGATTGCTTTTGTGAGGTTTTTTACACTTCGTATTCATATGGATTTATGTATTCCTTCGTAATTTTTTTTTGTCTGTAAATGTGTATTTGTGTATCAATTTTTTTTCTCTATTTTAAATGTTTGATGTAGTTACTGTTTTTATTGGGTCTCTCGATTTTGACTTTTTTATTTTGACCTTGTTTACGAATCCGTACCATTTAGAATGTTTAGCATTCTGTAGTGTACGTTTCTGAAGGACCACTTGTCCGATGCGTGCATCGGCTACGTCCTTCCATAGAAAAAAAAAAAATTATATATGTATATATAATTATATGTGAATATATAATATATATATATATATATATATATATATATATATATATATATATATATATATATATATGTATATATATATATATATATATATATATATATATATATATATATATATATATATATATATATACATATACATATATGTATATATATACATATACATATATGTATATATATATATATATATATATATATATATATACATATATATATATGTTTAGAAGTTTTATTTGAACGTTCTATCGTCATGGAGTACACCCGCGAAGAACTGGTTGATATGGTTTTTGTGTTAGGAGAATCGCATAGAAATGCCTTTTTGGCCAGTAGGATTTATGCGCAAAATTATCCAGAACGAAGGCACCCAGACAGAAGGAGCATGACGAACTTATTAGAGAGATTTATGGCAACGGGAAATGTAAATTATACAAGACCAGTTAGAAATAGGCCCGTTCGAACGGAAGAAAATGAATTAGCTGTCACGGAAAATCCTTCTGTTAGCCAAAGAGCAGTCGGGGATGCCGTAGGAGTAAGCGAAAGAACTGTTCAGCGAATTTTAAAGAGCCATAAATTTCATGCATATCATATTCAGTTGCATCAAGAACTCCTTCCAGCAGATTTTGAGAAACGTGTTGACTTTTGTAATTGGGCACAAGCTAAAATTAGGTTAAGCTTTGATTTTTTTGATAAAGTTTTATTCTCTGATGAGGCCACATTTCATAAGAATGGATTTGTAAATCGTCATAACTACCATTACTACGCCGACCATAATCCAAGAATTTTTAGGCAGCTTGATCTACAACACAGATGGTCAGTTATTGTTGGGGGGGAATTATTGGTGAACATGTTATTAGTCCCCATTTTTTTAATGGACATTTAATTTGCCGGTTAATCTGAGAAATACAATGTGGTTGCAACAAAATGGTGCTCCAGCACATGTTTCGTTGCCAGTTAGGGATCACTTAAATAATAATTATCCAGATCGAGGGATTGGAAGACAGGGCGCAAGTGCGTGGCCGCCCCGGTCGCCTGATCTAACGAAATTAGATTTTTTTCTATGGGGCTACGTTAAGGAAATTGTTTACAACAAACCTCCAACAACTCCCGAAAATATGCAGCAACGGATTAGAACCGCATTTCAAAGTATTACGCCCGAAGTATTAAGAATAGTAGGAAGATCTTTTCATACCCGTCTTCGTTTATGCTTCGAAGAGAAAGGAAGACATATCGAACATATGTTCTAAGTAAAAATTAATTTTAGCAATAATTAGATATTTGTTAATAATGTTAAATAAAGCTGTTACATAAGTCGAGCCTTAACTCTTGGCAGTAATTTAAATTTTATGCAGCAAACGTAATTAGAAAAAATGTTAGGATTTTAGGTTTTTCCCCATAGCTAGAACTACGCTGACCTATCTAATATTTAAAATCGCGAAGGTATGAACATTACTAGTGAGGTTATTCAATTATCGTACTGAAAAACAAAGTACAACATTAGTTCTTTAAGAATATTTCAAAAACCTTCAGGAATTTTGAGATAAGTAATAATAATAAATGTTGATCTGTTAATTCTGTATCGGACAGAAAAAAAATATATATAGGGTGTTCCATTTTTCCAAATTACTAGTGAGTTTATTCAATTATCGTACTGAAAAACAAAGTACAACATTAGTTTTTTAAGAATATTTCAAAAACCTTCAGGAATTTTGAGATAAGTAATAATAATAAATGTTGATCTGTTAATTCTGTATCGGACAGAAAAAAAATATATATAGGGTGTTCCATTTTTCCACATTACTAGTGAGTTTATTCAATTATCGTACTGAAAAACAAAGTACAACATTAGTTTTTTAAGAATATTTCAAAAACCTTCAGGAATTTTGAGATAAGTGTAATAATAAAAAATGTTGATCTGTTAATTCTGTACCGGACAGAAAAAAATATATAGGGTGTTCCATTTGAAAAAATGGAGAAAAATAATTTTTTATTTTGCAACGTTTGACATGGAATTTGGGTCACCCTGTATAAGTAAGACTTATAATACTCGTAGCAGAATAACTATAAACCTTTTGCAGTAAGCTACTAGGTTACCTTAGCTTTTAAGATGTTTTATCTAATTTTTATAAATATTTTAAATGTAGACTATAATTTTTTTTTTCTTCGATTTTACCTTTTTTCTCCGAAACTATTAAAAAAAGAGAGATAGTATTCTAGGAGTCTGTAGACTAGGCAAAGAGTGTTCCAAAAATGTAAAAAAATATAGGGTGTTCCATTTTAAAAAATTCAACTTTTATGGGCCACTATTTTTTGTAACACCCTGTATAATCAAGAATATTTTTAAAATGTGCTCTCTAATCAACAGCATATAGTGGCTTTTAAAAATTTTTTCTAAAATAAATGGTTTAGGTATAATAAAAGACGGGAGGTGAGCTGCAGGACCCTGTATATATATATATGTATACATATATATATATATATATATATATATATATATATATATATATATATATATATATATATATATATATATATATATATATATATATATATATATAATATATATATATATATATATATATATATATATATATATATATATATATATATATATATATATATGTATATATATATATATATATATATATATATGTATATATATATATATATATATATATATATATATATATATTTATAAACGTAAACACACATAACATGTCTCGCTACACAGTAGCTTATTCGGACGTTACATCTCGAATGAATAAGACAACGGTTCGGAACTATCTAAAATTATTAAAACATATTTAACAGATATTTTAATAATAATTAAACTTTTTATATTTTAAAAATTTCCGAATCGTTGTATTACACCTAGTTATATAACTATTCCTTTGCTCTTTAAATTTATACATTCGAGATGTGACGTAAGGTCGGAAGAAGCTACTATGTAGCGAAACATGTTACATTGTTGTTAACGAATATAAAGGAAGTGTTTGCAAAACATTTTTGTTTTTACATTTTACACATACTCGCTGATATATTCGTATATGTTAATAGTACCTAAAAACTGGTATTATTTAGGTTTTTTTATTTGATTAAATTAATATAAACATATCATACAAGTACCCTAACTTGTTTTCCTTAGAATCTCAAAATCTGCATTAAAAACATAAATATCTAAAGTCATATCGTTCAGTTTTATTGCAGTAACTCAGTCAGAAACATTTTTGTGAAAATTTCTATAAAGCCTGTTTAAAAAGTCAGTGGATATATTCAATATGGATTGTCCGTGCTTAAAATGGTCCCGTCATTCCCGATCAATCAAACGGGACAATTTACACAGTCTAATAAACTAATAAATTATTACATATATTACGTTAATACATTTGGATAGGTCTGGAAACACGTCCAGTTTCGCGACAGAACAAACAACTCGATGTCCGAGCTGTTTGCATGGACTAATGAAAGATAAATAATTTAGTTCGAAATGTGCATCCGATAAGCCCCGGCATTAACGGCAGGAATTGGAACGGGAAATTCTGCGAGCACATTAGTTGTTTGTCTTCGGACCACCAGGAGGCGCTTTTAAACTTAGTACAATTGTTTATTATTTCACGGTTGTGCCTTCGAAATTTGATGTACTCAGGTTTATTATCTACAAGCAGACATTCAAATATAACGTTAATAGTGAGGTGATTCCAGAAAAATTGTTTTGGTTCAAACCGTTTCAGAATTATTTGTTAATTGTTCGACTGCAGTACCCTTAGCTGTAAAACGAGATCCTTTAGTATAATCTTAAAAGTGTACATATACGGACTTTGTCCCCATAATAATGGAGAATGTTCAAGAAAAAAAAACATTTAATATGTTTATGTAAACAAACAAACAAACAAAAGTGTGCTTTACTGTCGTAGGAAAATTGTTACAATTTTATGGACAAAGCGAAATTTACCTTAAAAGAAAAACAAAACAAATCAATGAAAAAACGAAATATTAGTCGAAAAAAAATCATATTTTTCGATAGGTCAATGCAAATACATAAATTGTAAATATAACATTCGTTATATTCGTAACATTGCCGTAAAATGGTAAAAGAATACAGGAGACCTTAACAAAAGGAAATACATATGCGAGCTGAATAATTTTGATGACATTGAAATTAAATCCTAACACTGGAACCTGTGGTGGAAGATAGATCAAAATACAAGAGTTCTAACCACACTACACCACAACTTGTTACGTTCTGGACGCGCGTTTCGCTAACCAAGTTAGCATCATCAGCAGATGATATAAACTAAAGTAACTTATCCTAACCGAGACTATTTATAGGTAAATGTGGTCACACTTGGTTGCACCCGACTGCACCGTTGTCAAGTAAACAATAGAGGGGACTATAGGGAATAGGCCCTCTGTGTTTATTTAGGGCTTTCTTACCACATTTAACTATTTCTATATCTCAAATGCATCCAATAATCTATTATTAGATACATTTTTAATCAACTTAAGATTATTTATTCCTATTCGGTGATTGTTTTCCAAAGCATGTTGGGCAACGCTTGACTTTTCTGTTCTTCCGTATCTTAAATGTGCCATGTGTTCTTTAAAACGAATGTTTCTGGAGCGTTTAGTTTGGCCAACATATTTCAGATCGCAGTCATTACAGCTAATTTCCTAGATGTCACTCCTCTCCCTCAAGTCGACTTTGTCTTTGGGGTTTCCAAGGAGATTTTTCAAATTGTTCTCCGTTTTGTAGGTTACTTTAAAACCTACGTTTTTAAATATTTTTTCTAGACCTCTCGTATATCTGGGATCATATGGGATTACTATGAATTTATTGGAAGCCTCAGGTGTTTGAAGAGTAGTGGCATCTTTTAACATTTTCTTATGCTTATGTCTACTTACTAATTTATGTACAGGGTGATCAGTTAAGGGTAGCGAGCGGCCATATCTCATAAGATATTGGTGGTATAGATTTGAGAAAAAAAAAATCGTAATAAAAGTCGCCAAGAGAAATTGCTGAAAATTATTTTCGAGTTTGTCAAACGTCCGCTAGAGGGCGTAACAACCAACAACAAGTAGAGAAATGGGGTTTTTATAGAATTTTGCCTAATGAATATATATCGATGATATCATTTTCATATTTAGTGGCCATTTCCCTACACTTTTTGTCTAAAATGTTTGGTTCTATATATTAAAACAAAGCGGTGGGGGAAGTTCAATTGTTTTTTCAAACAAACCAAGATGTCTCCCGTTTCTTTTGACCGATTTTAGCAAACTTAGGCTCATATGAAAGAGCATAATTTGCACTACAAAACGCTTATTTGGTTTTGAATTTTTGACTTTTGCTGGCGTCGCTAGATGGCGTTAACTGAATTAGTAGCATATTTTTTAGTTTTTTTCAAAAAAAAACCAAATGTGATGGTATATTCATTTTTACATATTTTAAAAGGGAATAAATTTCTCTATAATTTAATGAAAATAATTTATCAACTACCTATTTTTGAACCGTTGATATTGACCAAAATATTATTTTATTTCATTAAAAAATGGCACGCCACTGCTTTTTGTCAAAATAAAAATCATTTTCGTAATCACTTATTAGTTGCTAACAAAAAGAACCTCTTGACTTTTTTTCGTTAGACGAGCGGTTTTGGATTGAAAAAATAAGATGTTTAAGAATGATAACTATAAGGTTCAAAATTATTTTTAAACATTACATCTCACAATAATAAAATTATTACCCATTATTTTTATCATTAATAATCATTTAATTAGCGAGAGAATGCTTTAGTTCATAATTTATTATTAATAATTATTATTATTTCATAAATTAAATTAAAAATCAAACTTAACGCATTTAAGCGAAGGAGGCCATGATCTACGTTAAGAAACAAAACACCAAATTGTCAATCACGTTGATATTCATTTTGATAGTTCCTGCTATTGACCTCTAATTTAATGTTATGTAAAAAGTATTTTTACGAATGAAGAAGCCTTTGAATGTTGAGAATTTATTTTCAATGTTTTGAAAATGCGGCGATTGCTTCTAGGCAGTATGCACTGCGTTATCCCCTCCGAAGATACCATTCGAGAATGGTTTTTCATCGTTTAGCCTTACGTTTAAGGCAACAAGTGCAACCAACTCCAACTTCGAGAAGAAATCGTAGAGTAAGAAGAGAAGATAACATTATAAATGTGTTGGCTTATATTCATGCAGACCCCCATTTAAGCATAAGAGAGATCTCCAGAGATTTAGGAATATCCTATGGCTCAGTGCAAAAAATATGAATGGATTTTAAAATGCATCCATATCACATCGTGATTCATCAAGCCCTAAATGGCACTGACTTTGAAGGTAGGCTCGATTACTGCTACTGGCTTAGAGACTTCATTAGAGAAAACCATCATATTTTGTCACAAATATTGTGGACAGACGAAGCATCGTTTTGCAGTAATGGCAGGGTAAATCTTCATAACGTGCATTACTGGTCGGACACTAATCCACACTGGTTACGTGAAGATTATCAGCAGGGTCGATGGAGCGTCAACGTCTGGTGCGGTGTTATTAATGGTGCATTTATCGGTCCACACATCTTTAATGGCAATCTAACCGGTGACATGTATTTGAACTTTTTATTTAACGATTTACCAGGACTCTTAGAAAATATGCCTTTACAAGTAAGAAGAAACATGGGGTTTCAACAAGACGGATGCCCGGTACATTATTCACGAAATGTGCAAGATTTTTTGAACAGGCATTTTCCTAACCGTTGGATTGGTAGAGGCAGTCTATTTTTCTGGCCACCACGGTCCCCCGATTTAACCTACCTTGATTTTTATCTGTGGGGCCGAATAAAGGATTTGGTGTATGAAACTCGACCAACTACTCGGGAAGACATGATAGTCCGAATTCAAAACGCCATAAATATTATACCAAGAGCGGAAATTGAGACAGCTGTCAACTCCACCCAGAAGAGATTGGACCAGTGCATTCAAAATAATGGACAACATTTACGACAAAACTATTAATTTATTTTTAACGTTTATTTTTAAAGTTCTATATTCTTGTTTTTAGTGTTATTGCTCCTGCTGTTGTTGGACAGTTTTATTAAGATTTTTCATTGTTAAACATCTTATTTTTTCAATCCAAAACCGTTCGTCTAACGAAAAAAAGTCTAGAGGTTCTTTTTGTTAGCAACTAATGAGTGATTACGAAAATGATTTTTATTTTGACAAAAAGCAGTGGCGTGCCATTTTTTAATAAAATAAAATAATATTTTGGTCAATATCAACGGCTCAAAAAAAGGTAGATGATAAATTATTTTCATTAAATTATAGAGAAATTTATCCCCTTTTAAAATATGTAAAAATGAATATACCACTACATTTGTTTTCTTTGAAAAAAACTAAAAAATATGCTACTAATTCAGTTAACGCCATCTAGCGACGCCAGCAAAAGTCAAAAATTCAAAACCAAATAAGCGTTTTGTAGTGCAAATTATGCTCTTTCATATGAGCCTAAGTTTGCTAAAATCGGTCCAAAGAAACCGGAGACATCTTGGTTTGTTTGAAAAAACTATTGAACTTCCCCCACCGCTTTATTTTGATATATAGAACAAAACATTTTAGACAAAAAGTGTAGGGAAACGGTCACTAAATATGAATCGATATACTTTCATTAGGCAAAATTCTATAAAAAACCCCATTTTTCTACTTGGTGTTGGTTGTTACGCCCGCTAGCGGACGTTTGACAAACTCGAAAATAATTTTCAGCAATTTCTCTTGGCGACTTTTATTACGATTTTTTTTTCAAATCTATACGACCAATATCTTATTGTACTTACTGTACAAAATTATCACTATATCCATTACTTTTACCTATATTTTTAATCCGATTCATTTCATTGTTAAACCGTTCTTTACTTAATGGAAAATTGACTAACCTGTGAGTTAAGAAATGGAATGCTGCCATTTTGTCTTGACGGCAATGAAATGAGTCGGATGTTATATACCTATCAGTATTAGTAAATTTCCTATATCAAATTCTAATTTATCGTTATTTCTAATAACTAACGCGTCGAGAAAAGGTAATTGCCCATTGTTCTCCTTTTCGTACGTAAAATTAATGGAAGGATATTTATTGTTTAGTGTTTCTAAGAAAGTGTCCAAATTTTCTGTTTGTTTTTTTGATACTAAAACAGAAAATTATGTGGTGTAATTGGTTAGAACTCTTGTATTTTGATTGAAATTAAAATTACGCGACCTTAATCTCTATTTTGTTATCGTTATACAAGCAAAATAAGTGAAGTTAAACAAAAAGTGTACTGAACTAATTTAGTAATCAAAGTGTATTAAAAAATTCAAAATAGTTATCCCCTAACAAATGATCATATTTAGTTGCCGAGACGAAATCTCCATTTAACAAAAAAAAAGATCAGTGTTCCTCCATGAGCTGAGTTACTTTTGTCATATCTAGCTATTGTGGAATATCTCTATACATAAAAGGGTTCGTTTAGATTCAGCCAGTGCTCAGTAATTGCAACAAGTTGGGGGAACTCCATTTCTTTTGGATATACGTAATTCTGTTAGTATTATAGCTATATTTTTATTATAATAATAAGTTTATACAACTTATTCTAATCTACTCTATATTCAGTTCCGTTTCACTATCACTGCCGTCTTGCCTAAACTGATTATTAAGGGCTTGGCAGTACTATTTATGAAATTATAAGAGTCTCCAATCTTAATTAATTAATTTCGATTATGTTATATGTTACAGTTAGCATGTGGTACTGTTCCAGTAGTACATATTAATAATATTTTCTTGATTCTATCCGATATGTTAATTTTACTGTTATATTTTGAAATTGTGTAATTTATGAAATCGTTCTGTGTACGCACAAACATCCTTTCGTCAATTTGTGGTAATTCAAGTTATGTTACGTTAGATTTTCTGCAAGTTCTCGCTATTATTTGTTCACATAGCTCATGCAAAATAAATAACTTCAAATAAATGCGTGTTATTCGGATTCATTTTACACTATTTTAAGACTCCTAGAAACGAACTATCAGGGCTATCTATGACACAAACGTCAAATCTCATAAAATAAAAAAAAATCGTGTTTTTGGGGTGTCCCACGACGAAATGCGGCCATCGATTTCTCAGAAAGTAGTCTTTAGAAAAATTTGAAATTTTGGCAGCTAGCTAAAGTTGATGGGGGCAATTCACGCAAAATATTTTCAAGATGGCGGCACTTCAAGTTTTTGGATTCCTCGAAAAATTCTAGGTATATTTCTTGTATAATATCCTATACCTAAGTTCAACTGTTTTTGAGATATTTTGAATTTTATGTAAAAAATGACGTTTGCAGGTCTAGACATAACTATAAATATCTGCTTTTCGAAATCTCTATTATTTATTTGCGGTTGGCTTCCTTGTCCAAAAGGGTACACTTTAGTGGCCTGTGCTGATATTTTTATAATAAATAAATATAGGGTGACCAAAAATTGACATTATAAATATACTTTAAAAAATCGTTAAAAGTTACTTTTTTCAAATGGAAACCCCCAATTTTTATAATTTTATCTCATTTAACACTTATATTTTGTATAAAGTTGTCTATTCCTAAAAATTTGTAGTTTTTGAGTTATTGATGATTAACCATTTTTTATTCTGATAATACCAGACGGCTTCTAAGTTTCTTTCTTCTTAGTTGGCCATGATGGGGAGGCCTGGCGAGAACAAAACCAATTGGTTACTCTAGAAACGTAATATTTGTTGTTGTTTGACAATTACCTACTAAAATATTATTTATTTATTATAGTAATTATAATAATGATCAAACTAATAATCTTGTCGGGGCGATTAAATTACACACACGAGGATTATTTGAATTTGTTTATTACCTATTGGGAAATCTAACATAGTTTTAACAAGAATTTGGTGGTATATAACCAGATAAACAGAAACCGTCACCGAACAGCGTTAAACAATTGTTGGAAAACTATAAAAATGTTGAAACCGTGAAGACAAAAATTAATTAAAGAAAGCCTATTCCCATTATAGTCTAGTCTACACAAGAGCACAACTTATTTTTTCAATAAATGTTGAAAATGTCCACCTTGTACTTCCAAACATTTTTCGCATCTCCGAATAAATCCCTCGCGGGTGGTCGCTCTAATTGAAGCTAGAGATAAACTTTCGAACGCGTCCATTACCCTTGCCATACAGTCCTCTTTCGTTGTTACTGGATTAAAATAAACGATTCCTTTTATTGTTGCCCATATAAAATAGTCTAAGGCTGTTAGATCGGGGGAACGAGGAGGCCACAGGAAAGGTCCATTGTTGGCAATCCACTTGTCGTAAAACGTAGCTTGTAAAAAGTTAGTAACTGCAACGGTTCTATGTGGTGGGGCGCCATCGTGTTGGTAGAAAATTTGGCTATGTTCTGCCAAAGGTAAATTACTTAAATATTCGTTGTCCAACTTTTCAAGAATATTCAGATATCTTTCTCCTACAAAAGTTCATAGACATAATTTTACGGAAAGAAATGGTTTGATCAATGAAAGATTAATTGATTTATTGATTTAAGAAGAAACAAAATACATCAAAATTCAATTAATTTATCTGAAGAGCGCTCAATAAAAAAAGAAGGTTTAGTATTTTATGACTTTCTAAAGTACCCTGTATAAATAGCTTGTAAATATCTAACTAAAAATAACTTTTCTATAAAACTTGTGACGATATATATTTTTAGATATGATGTGTTACGGTATGTGGACCAGTATTTGTATGAAGTAGTGTAGTGTGACCTGTATAAATAATTTAATTTAATTTGTTTATATAATAATATTTACTAAATGATTTATCTAATTTTGGATTGACGCTAAATTGATAAAAAAAATTATTGTAATATTAACTAAATGGATTATTTTTCATTAAAAAAGTCCTTGTGTTTACGCAATGTATAACTTAACATTTAAATTTTCTTCGTAAAAATTCAGTTTTATTATTCCATCCTTCCTTACTGCACAAAATACATTAAATTGCCAGGATTCTTGAAAGTTCCGCGATCTTACTGAATAAGGATTCGAATCACTCTAAAAATGAGAATTGTGTCTATTGAAAAGGCCATTTTTAGTAAATTTTGCTTCATCGGTCCAAATTATATTGTCCAAAAATGTAGGGTTATCTTGTACCATTGTTAAAATAAACTCGCAAAACTGTACTCTTTTTGGCAAATCAGTGTCTTTTAGATGTTAAACCAATGATATTAAATAAGGTTAGAAGTTATGTTTTAACAGAATCCTACGCACTGAGTTTTTTTTTTAGGGATGTCATTGGATATGCTACAAAATATCCCAGAATTGCAATCTCGATATTTTCATTATCAACAATGGGCTGCCTCTTATTAATTTTTGCCTTGACGTTTCCAAAATTTGTATAGTTTTCCAACAATTGTTTAACGCTGTTCGATGACGGTTTCTGTTTATCTAGATATCTATCAGCAAATATCTGGCGTATTCTTGTTAAAACTCTGTTAGATTCCCCATAGATAATAAACAAATTCAAATAATCCATGGCATGATTATTAGTTTAATAATTATTATAATTGCTATAATAAATAATATTTTAGTAGGTAATTGTCAAACGACAATAAATATTACGTTTCTATAGTAACCAATTGGTTTTGTTCTCACCAGGCCTCCCTATCATGGCCAACTAACAAGAAAACTTAGAAGCCGTCTGGCATTATTAAATAAAAAATGTTAAATCGTCATTAACTCAAAAACTACTAATTTTTGGAATAGACAACTATATACAAAGTCACCTTTATTTTAAGTGTTAAATAAGATAAAATTATAAAAATTAGAGGTTTCATTTTGAAAACTGTAACTTTTAACGATTTTTTAAAGTATATTTATAATGTCAGTTTTCGATCACCCTATATTTATTTATTATAAAAATATCAGCACAGGCCACTAAAGTGGATTCTTTTGGACAAGGAAGTCACCCGTAAATTAGTAATAGTAAGTAGATATTTATAGTTATGTCTAGACCTGCAAACGTAATTTTTTACATAAATTTCAAAATATCTTAAAAACAGTTCAACTTAGGTATAGGATGTTATACATGAAATATACCTAGAATGTTTCCAGGAATCCCAAAATTCGATAATATGCACGGTGTTCTATTAAAAAAAAGAAAGTTGACGTCTACTTCCGGTATAACCGGAAGTGCCGCCATCTTAAAAATATTAGGCCCCATCGACTTTAGTTAACTGCCAAAATTTCAAATATTTCCAAAGCCTACTTTCTGAGAAATCGATCGCCGCAGTTCGTCGTTGGACACCTTGTATATATATATATATATATATATATATATATATATATATATATATATATATATAAAATAGCAAAAATATATAATTTCTGCAGGTATAAAACGGCCGGCAACAAGAATTGCTGTCGATTACGTCACAGGGTAACCTCCTGCGATCATGATTTCTGGGATCTGAAATACAAGATTGCTCGATATGACAAAATCGAAAACGAAACGTCAATCAAACTGGAACAATACTACATGCTAAGTGTAACATTTAGTATGATTGACGTTTCGTTTTCGATTTTGTTACATTCTTCTCCACATGATGGTGCTAGTGCATACCTTGCCCAAAATACCTATGGGTCTGCAGCCGGAAACCACCGGAACCCCAATAGGTGGCGCTAAGTATTACACTTAGATTTAGTTGATTTAAGAAAACGAGTAAGTCTTGCCATTAGATCAGTCACGCTTGAGATGTTGAGTAACGTTAGAAGACATCTCTATTTAAGATTAGGTTGTTAAGATGTTGCCAATACGTTCGCTGTGAGCATATTCAAAAATTCCTAAATTGACTATTTTTTTGTTTTTTACATTAGCAAGAAGTAAACAGTATTACTTGTTAGGTTCGAAAACGAAACAGGCATTTACAGGTATCCCATTATTTGTTTTTGAAAAACGCTCCTCTATTTGTTTCCGAGGGGGACATTAAATTATCATAAAATCAGGTTCATATCTGCAGCCCCCTAGGAGGGGGTGGCACCACCCCTAAAATCTTAAATAGAAGAGGGGTCGAGTGAAACCTCATTTTTGAGGTTTTTGATCCCCTTCAAAATGGTAATAAAATTCATGTACTTTAGTTTAGTAGTTTAAGAGATTTATTGATTTAAAACTTAAAGTAGACTTTAATACATCAGATTAATGGAGATCAATTAAAGCATGAAATTTGCCAGCAGGTGTCATAAAAATACACTGAAGAGTTTTATTTTCTTTATGCATTTTTATCTCTTACGATAGCAAACGTAAAGCCTGAAAATAAACAAAACGGAATTGGTTTGATTATCTGTGAGACATCTTTAACGCATTTTTGGTAATAAGTATTGACGGTAAATTATTTAAAAACAAACTAGTTTGTTTGTCAAATAGCGATTTGAGCGTTGTTGTGGCAAAGTTGCTATTGTGTTCTTTCTTGAAAAAAAAAAAAGATAGGAAGAGGAATACCTCTTACTGATTTAATATAAATATTCATTTACTCTTAGTTTATTCATTATATAACGTCAGAAGAAGCTATTTTGTAGCGAAACGTGTTACGTGATTTTAAAAAAATATATATAGTTGAACTATTTGTGAAAAATCATTTTTTTACATCATTTTATTGTGGATTTCCACCGAGTACCGACTGGCACACTCGTATTGAATTTAAGAGGAGTTTCTAAAGTGCGGATGTGGCTAAATTTTGTCCCTTAATTTTTAGAAACACAAATAGTAACTTTCAAATTGTTTAGCTCTCTCAATATGCTACGTAATATCCCTAAGGATAAATAATTTTTATTCAACTACAAAGCTGAATTGCTTAATTCTGAGTATGACAACATACACAACGTCTATTGTCGAGGTCCCAGTTTGGGAATAAAGAACAGGAAATGTAGGGTTTGTGTCTGCTGGGAACAACATGTTCAGTTTCCGGTTGTGGCTATCATATTATAATTCAGTTAATTCTGGTGTCCTTAAACCTATAATAGGTTTGGAAACCCCTCGACGGCTTTTGTTTTTGAACTAAACGTGCTTTAGTCAATTATTGTATATTTGAATTAGAAGATTCCGAACCAACGTCTGTCTAAACTGAAATGTATGAGCTAAGTTTTTTTTATAAATTTACCTGATTCGTCGTCTTAAATGTTGCATAAAGGCCACTAAACAGATTTTTTACTTCTCTAGTCTAGGTTCGATATGCAATATGATGATATAATAGATAGTTTTGTTGATTTTTGCCACTTTAATTTGCGATCGCTAGGTTCTAGCTTCGATACAATTTCTGATTTTTTTAATTGCTGGGTAGCATAATTTTGCTGGTTTATCTAAGACGGAGCATAATACAGGGATTATTAATGAAGTGCTCTATGTAAAAGCTTATTAATTATAACGTAGGGACCGTGATTATAGGGGAGGAGGTGTTACATTCTATGTGAGGGAGCAAATTTATTGACCCATTAAAGAAAACTTAACATGGACATTTTTAAGCGCTAGCCATAAACTATTTTACCTAAACTTGTTAATATTGTTTAGTTCTACATCATCGTTTAATAAATAATTTAAACCCTTGAGCTTATTTATTTCTAGGGACTCCAGTATATTCACTTTTAACCCTTGTTTTCTTTGTGCAAAATATATATTAAGTTGTTTGCATTATTGCATAATTAGATTCGAATTTTTCCTTTATGAAATATTAATAGTATTTGCTTACTGTTTTAAGAAAATATCTGCCGGTTTTACATATATACGTTTTGTCAAAATCTCCACAGTTTAGTTGGTATACACTGGATTGTTAAAGTTTATCATATATTGTTTTAATATTTTTAATGTACTTACGTAAGGAATTATTAATTTTATATGGTATTCTAGTATCTAAGTATTATAATCCACACCCCAAAATCAGATGCAATAGGTAGACCACCTCGTCCAAGGCAAGACGAATACAATACCACAGTTGTTAGACTGGCAGACGATGAGTCAGTAGTTTTTTGTTTGCCCGGATTCTTGAGCCGGCATCATATATATCGAAAAGTGAGATAAGCAGTCGACAATATACGTTTGATAAAGAGGCATCGTGTTTTGATTATCGGATTCGTTTATAGTGCAGCGGCGGGATATTTCTCGAATATATATACTTTTTGAGAGTGTCTACGCTTTCGTAGTTTTGAGTTATTCTTTTAATTGCTTTTTCGGTGACGATTAATTAAAGACATTTTTTCCGGTGCTATAACATGGTGCTCACGGGACCTTTAGTGACGTGATCGATAAACATTTATTTCTTACTCTTGTGGTGCTTAATTAACGTAGAAAATTAACACGCCTTGCAGTTCGTTTATCAACGTAATTATTTTTTGAGTTCTGCGCTGAATTAACGTATAAATTTAGTGCTATCTTGTGTGTGTTTGTTTGGATGTATTTAGCATTATAGTTTGGGATTAAACATAGTACACTGACAATTGTAAGTACATTAACATTGTTAATACAAGTTTGCGGTAATTAATAATATCCAAGAGCTTTGTTTATGTTGTCTACGTTTTGCTTATTAAGAATAAGGCATACCTAATTAACGTAGAAATTAGAATTAGTAAACTATTGGCAACGTGATCAATAAACATTTTTTTTTGCTCTTGTTGCATTTAATTAACGTAGAAATTAAGACGACTGAATAGTACGTTTATTGTATTTTGCTGTTTTGAGTTCTGCGCTGAATTAACGTATAAATTTAGTGCTATTTTGCGTGTGTTTGTTTAGATGAGTTAAGACTAAAGCATGCCTAATTAACGTAGAAATTAGGGTACGTACTTTTCTTTTTTATTTTATATATTTTTGGTGTTATTAAATATAAATTAAAGTTCTGGCACACAGGGTGTTTAGATAACGTACAAACTAAGCAAACAATTTTAACGTTTAGGTGCAGTTTCGCAAAAGAAATAACCTAAAAAGAAGTAGTTGGCCCGGTGGTGAAATAATACTATATAATACCTAATTTTTTTTTATTTATTTGGGGATATATAAGTGAACATGGGCAGGCCCAGGTCCTGGTCAACCAGTTCTAGTTCAAGCTCTGGCGAGGATTATGACTATAAACGTGGTAGGAAACGCAGCTCTCGACGTACTAGTGGTAAAGAAGGCAACAATTCTCGCGTGAAATCTACGGTTCATCCTGTAGATCCAGGCGAAGGATCTTCTACTCAAAGAAGCTACACTCCACCACCAACAAGCAAAATAGAACGACTCGAAAAACTAGTTGAACGGCTTATAGAGCATAGTGCAGCCACTGGTGCTGTGCAAAAATCCGAATCACACAAAGTCCTTATAAAACCTGATTTTATACCACCTTTTGCTCCCGGAAATCCAAATCTCAGTTGCGCTAAATGGCTTGAAAAGATGGAGCAACTTGGAAAAATTAATAATTGGGATGAATCTACTATGGCATTCCATATGCAAGGTCGTTTGACTGGCTTGGCACGAAAATGGTACGATAATTTGGCAACTTACGATATGTCCTGGAAAGAATGGAAAACCTTATTACTTAAATCTTTCCCGGAACATCAGGACTACAAGTAGGTGCTCGGGCTGGTAGGTACGAAACCCCTGACGCACTTTATGCTGGATTTTTGTCATCTCTAAGACCTGAAAATACTCAAATTGTATTTGGAAATCACGGAGCATCTAGAAAGCGAAGTTATTCCGATGAATCTCACAAGCCTGTGATTCCACCTAAAAAGATGCACATCAAAGTAAAGGGTGAACAAAAATGTTATAATTGTAAATAAAGGGGCCATTTTGCAAATGAATGTACAAGACCCAAATTAGTCTGTACTAGATGTAATAGATTAGGACATTTGGACAAGGATTGTCACCGACGAAACTTAAAAAGCCAATTTATCGAGTCAACTAAAAGCCAACAGCATAACAAGGCCTATTTTTTCAACTGTTCTATAAATGGAAATCCATCTCAAGCTTATGTGGATACTGGGTGTGGTGAAGTATTAATAAAGGAATCTACTGCAAGAAAATTGGGACTTACATTTTCTCCTAGCACAGTGTTGATAACTGGCTATGGTTCATCAGTAGTATCTGTTCTTGGCGAGGCTGAGGTTAACATTTCTATTGATCTTGCAAAGGCTAACGTAAAAGCTTTTATAGTTCCTGATAGTGCTCAAATTATTCCTATCATGATAGGTCAACCATTTTTAAACTTACCCAGTGTTGTTATGATTGTCGCCAACGAACAAGTGCGAATATTGACTCCGGATGATGACATAAGTCAAATCTTAAAATTGAAGACGAGAAAAATACCTCTTTGGGCCAAGGAAAAAGTTGTGGTCCTACCAGAAAGTTCTGTTTTGGTTGTTGTTACCTCCCGCAATGGTTTTTGCGGTGAAGTCTACGTTCCTGGTAATCTACGTGCTGTGCCTCACAAGGAGTATTACGTTGGTGAATGCATCACGCAGAGCGAAGATGGTTATGTGTCTATCACCAATGTCTCAACGCAAGAGATTGAGTCAGAACAACCAAGACAGGTCCTCTAATTTCATTTTTGGGCAGTGTATTCGACAACTTTGGTGTTCCGAGACGAATAATTACTGACCGTGGGAGCTGTTACACAGCTAAGGAGTTCAGAACATATTGTTTTGAATTAAATATTAAACATGTCATGAATGCTACAGCAACCCCTAGAGCAAATGGTCAAGTGGAACGGTATAATCGGACTATTTTGTCTGCACTTTCCACGTCGATGGAAGATGAGGAAAAATGGGATACTACTCTTCCAAGGATACGCTGGGGTCTAAATTCTACGACGAATTTAGCAACGGGGAAGTCCCCATATGAACTACTTTTTGGATACGCTCCAAGAGGTCTTGGTAACGCAATCCTTGACAATGAAATTACTGTAGAACCACAACTAGACTAAAG
>JAUTXW010004250.1:0-212500 GCA_030620095.1 Kuschelorhynchus macadamiae
AAGATTAAATACTAATAAAAATTTTGGGTAAAAATTTAAATATAGATAAGTTATACGGTCGATTATTCAATTGCTTTTTCAACACACAACGTATTTGCAGTACCTTTCACAAAATAAATATATCTATATAATTTCAAAAATGCATAACATATAAAAAAAAAACAAATAGTGTCACCACAACAGGAAAATAAAAGAAAAAAACTTACAGCTTCATCCTTAGTTAGCTGGAACGTAAGGCGAATTTCCTCGTTTTCTTTCTTCTTCTGAACTTGTTGCGTACTGGGCGCTCCTCCAAGTCTGTTGAAACTTCCTGTCTTTGGTATACCGATGTGGTTTAACTGGTGTGATTCCTGCTGCGTTCTAGGCGCTCCTTCAGAAAACATGGGTAGTATATCCAGATCCGCTGCCACCAATGTTATGTTTTAATATTTTTATTACTCGCCGAATGCCACCACTGTTATGATTTAATAATTTTAGTATTTTGTATTAGCACTGGTAGTAAATGTAAACACTTCAACTTGTTTCAAATCTTTCTATTATCTTCTGTACAAGAGGGACACTTCTTAATTATAACAAATCTTTACTCTTACTGTGTCTATGACTTAATTCTACTGACAATATAGTACTGACATAATGGCTGACCTGCTCTATACTGACTACCTAGAACTTATTTTTATATGAATTCCCTAATTTGAGATGCAGTGGCGTATCTGTAAAATTGATTAAAAAAGGTGTCTATAAAAGTAATTTGGGGAGTATTTGCTACGCCACTGCTTACTGTACTACAATGGTTTCTTTTAATGTTTTTATAGCTGAACCTTCCCAAGCTTTATCGACATAGTGTAAATGAGATTATGATAGGTTTTTTTCGGGTATAATAATATTTGGGGCGGAAGAACCTGCATAAAATAGAATTTGAAGTAGAATTTAAAATACATATTGTTTACTTAGAATTTCCCTTGCAATAAACGACCATTAAAGCAGCTTTTGTCGGAAGGTTCCGCCGAAATATAATGTATGTCTAAATATTGAATTTACGTGTCAAACTATCTCTAGACTAATGAATATATAATACTTAAGACTATTCACAAATAAAATGAGTATAAAATAATGGGGTCACAACAAATGGACCTATCCAAATTCGAAAATGACAAATAGAAAGTTGTAGCACGTAGGGTGAGTTGTTAGAGTTGTAGAACCATATCGAATGTTACGATACTTAATATATAGAGAAAAAATGATTTCAGAAAATTCTTAACCCTGTTTATTGACTATGTTTACAGTTTTCGCCTATTAAACATACCATACATCTAAGAGAAAAGCAAACGAGAAAAATATTAACTTAAAACACTAATTAAACTTTATTTTTTCCATTTATGAAGTGTCCTATCTTCTCTCTTCAAAAACCAACAGTAGTCACCCATCATGTCTGGATCCCATCGTCCTTGGTACCGAATTTCCATTGTTCTGATATCTTGGTGAAACCTTTTACCCTGCTCGTCACTAACAGCTCCCAAATTTTTAGGTAAAAATGACAAGTGTGAATGGAGAAAGTGAATTTTTAATGACATTTTGGCACCAAGCCCTTTATAGACATCTAAGAGTTCATTAACTAATTGTTCATAATTTTCATCCATATTGTTGCCTAAAAATCCTGTTACTACATTAACAAATGAATTCCATGCTCTGAGTTCCTGCCTGGTAAGCTTTTCCGTAAAATTGACATCGTCCAGTAATTTTTTGATTTGTGGCCCAATAAAAATGCCTTCTTTTAATTTGGCATCACTTAACTGTGGAAAGACTTGTCTTAGGTATTTAAATTCATCACCATCTTTATTCAAAGCCTTCACAAAGTTCTTCATCAGCCCAAGTTTAATGTGAAGAGGAGGCAAAAGGATATTTTAGGGATCAACAAGAGGTATATATTTAACTTTTTGAGATCCCGGTTGAAATTCGCTTCTTTCTGGCCAAATTTTTGTTACATAATGCTGATTTATTGCACGACTGTCCCATAAAAAAAGAAAACAGCAATATTTTGTCAATCCTCCCTGAAGTCCCACTAAAATCGCTATAACTTTTAAGTCCCCACATATCTGCCATTTATATCTATTGTAGTTTATTTTATCCAAAATCGTGAGCATATTTTCATAATTTTCTTTCATTGCAACTGAATGGGCAACTGGTATAGAGGGTTTTAAATTTCCATTATGCAATAACACAGCTTTTAAGCTATATTTAGATGAGTCTATGAATAAGCGCCACTCACGGGGAGAATGTTCAATATCAAGTTCCTGCATTAAACTGTCTATATCAGTACACGCGCACAACGAATTTTCCATACCGTAGAATTCAGAAAACATAGCATTTCTTTTTCTGAAATTCGTAATTTTTGTTTCTTTGGCCAATAGGTTCCATTCCTTAAGACGGGAACCCAGAAGTTCTGACTGTTGCTTGGATAACCCCAAATCACGTACTAAATCATTTAATTCACTTTGAACAATCAAATGTGGCTCGCCGGAACTGGGACCTGTGGTAAAAGTGGGATCGGTGCACTGTTCTTCTGAGCTGCCTGATGATGCGTTATCTCCATTATCTCCCAAATCAATAGCTTGCCAATTTAAAGGCACAATCGGCACTGGCAAATTTGCATTATGAGGAACAAGTCGTATGGCAGATTGCAAATTTGGATATTCTATATTGTGCTTTCCCTTTTTGGAATAACCTTCAGTCTTTGTCAGGCAAAAATAACAATCGTCAGAATGATTGGTGGGTTGTCGCCATACCATTGGAACTGCAAAAGGCATACTTTTTCTATATCCCTTCATGCACTGGACCAATGATGCACTACAACTAACCCAGCACACATGGGGAGCCCACCGCTTATCTTGATCCCCAATTAACACAGCAAAATATTTAAAGTAGGCTTTTTTTACATTCTCGGAAAATGGCCTGGCTTGTGATTTCACCAGAAATTTTTGCAACCTCGGCGCGTTTGACTCGACATTCTCGTCTTTACATACACTTGCTTATCGATACACAGAGAACCACTCAATTCGAAACTCAACAGAAAAGTGATGTTTAACGTTTTTTTTATGTCTAATGTTGTAAATAACCCAGTCTAGATAATTTTTCCGTTGTAAAAATTGTTTACCTGCCAATATAAAAGGTTCTAATTAGGCTATTAAAAATTGGTTTTTTTTATTATTGGGAGGGTATTTGTGAAAATAATGAGCTGGCCTGTGTTAAAAAAATCTTGTCGGCCAGTGTCAGTGCATACTAAAGATCCTCAAAAAAAGATTTTTAATATAAATACAGCAGCGGTGAACGGCGCTGTTTCAATCGGGATTGAATATAGCCAGATTTGGGAATTTTTTAGCGTACTAGACATACCTTCCATTTCAAAAAAATATGTGGCAAACTTCATAATGAGCTAGTTGAAACTTATAACGAAACAGCTTGGACATCAGTGCTGGAGGCCGGCTTGGAGGAAACAAAATTAGCAGTTGAAAATGAAGAGGTGGACAATCAAGGTCGTCCAATGATAAGAGTTGTTGCTGATGGGGCGTGGTCTAAAAGGTCCTGTAGCTGCTATTATTGAATATCGTACCCAAAAAATATTATTTCTTGGCATCAAAAATAAATATTGTTCAATATGTAAGCTTTTTAAAGAGGAAACTGACCACTTTTGTTATAAAAATTTTGACGGACCTTCAACTTCAATGTTATAAAAGGTGGCCGGCTTTTGACCAAATCCCTGTTCGCGTTTATCAATTAAATTAAAATATCTTTGAAGATTTATAATACAGATTATTGGGGAGATGTGCGAAAGTAATCTTTATCTGAGAAAAATAAAAATAAATATGTTTTTAATGGTGCAAATTTGACTAATTTTTAACTTTAATTTTCGGCGGCTTGTAACATTTTTATTTTTTGATATTTTACAAAAATAATTACTTTGGCGCACTCTTATATTGTTTATCTATACCTTTGTGAAATTGTGAATATTAAACTCAGTTTTTTTACAGTTTTGGTCAAAAAATCACCTTAAATTCGTAAACATTTCAAGCAGTCCGATGCTCTTAACAATTATTATTAGTCTTTCTTTTCTTTAAAATAAAGAATATCAAATATTTGCAAGATTTTTTAAACCATTTTTGCTAAAAATAGAAGAAATATGATACATTAGACAAATTTAGCTTACACCTATTAAAAAAAGTATGAACAGATAAAATATTAATTACAGTTTTCATGGCTTAAAATGTTACAAAAGTTGGACGACTTTTGATCAAAACCGTGGTGGTTTTTATCAGTTAAGTTAAATTATATATGAGGATTTAAAATTCAGATTATTGTGGGGATGTACGAAATTAATTTTTGTAACAGGTAAATAAAAATAAAATATTTTTTAATGGTGCAAAATTGACTAATTTTTTAGCCATTTTCGGCGGCTTGTAACATTTCTATTTTTTGAAATTTAACAAAAATAATTACTTTAGTACACTCTTATATTGCTTATCTTTTAAATATCTTTGAGAGACTGTCAATATTAAACTTTTCATGGTTTCTTTCAAAAATCACCTTGAATCCTTAAACATTTTAAGCGATCCGATTGTCTTAACAATAATTACCTAACTAAAACTGCTCTAAAATACCTATTTATTACATTTTTTTCTTGTATAAAAATATCAACAACTAGTTTACATGATAATGCATGTATAATGCATGTAAAAAGAAACGGAAACATATTTATAATCACTTGAAGAATATCAAATGTTTGCATATTTTTAGACCATGTTTTGCTATAAAAACACGTTTCTCTCTACCTCCCTCTCTCTCGCCCCATCTCTCTATTTCTCTCCCTATCTATCTCTCTCTCTCTCTCTCTCTCTCTCTCTCTCTCTCTCTCTCTCTCTCTCTCTCTCTCTCTCCTCTGCACGCAGTGGCTCTTATGACAATTTTCTCGGTTGTAAGAAAATAAAACTATCCAACCTGGTATATTTTTATAAGCAGCAAGAAGAGATTTGATGGACATATAATATAAATGGTATTACATTTAAAAAACCAAAGTTGATGTTGAATTCTGAAAAACTAAACACGGCGCGTATACGTTCTGCAAATGGGGGCGTTTATACTCAAACACTCTTTTAGCTCTACTAGTTTTTATTTTGATAAGTGTACTTATTACTTACCAAACTGATAAAAGTAAAACTAACTGATCGCCACTATTCCTGGAAATCATATTTAAATACGCAAAAAACCAATGATTTAAGAAAATCATAGTATTTCAAATACTTTTAGAGGATTTGAAATACTTTCTCATTCCTTGAAGTACTTTTGCTAGTACTTCAATTACTTTTGTATTTGAAGTAAAATTCATATATTCTCATTCATTCTTTTTTAGGAAATAAGTACTAAATACCAAATACTTTTTAGGGAGTAATAGAATTTCAAGTACATTTACTATTAAATAAAATGTATTTGAAGTACAATATTTCAAATACGAAAAATTATTAATACTTTTTCAAGTATTTTACTTCAAGTACTGATAGCTCTTCTACCATTTCTATTTCACAGGAAATCGTTTTTAAGCCAAATTAAATCGCCACTGTCAAATGGAAATGAGACAGAATAAAGATCTGGTGCTGTTGTGTTGTGTACTGAAAATAGAATTTTAAGCCGTAAAAGGCTTTAAAACCCTTTATATAGCTATTATTAGTAAATACAATCAGTGGCGTAGCTACGGCAGTTTTCACTAAGCGTTAGACCTTTTTTTTAATTGTTTTTACTGGGCGTTATTTTGTATTTTTGGTCTCTGCAAAAAGTATTATTTAACCGTTGCTATCCTGACATCCCTATTATTGATTGCCTCCTCCGCCACTGAATACTATCTCCAATCAATAACTCAAAGTGTTTTTATCATTAATTTAACACACGTGATGTTTTAAAAAGCTTAAATTTATACATGTATGGTAGATTTTTAAGAAGGACGTTTCTTTAAGCAAAGTCTTTGAGATTTGCAGAAATACCTGAATTAACATGAAGAAAATGTATAAGTAATGTGGAGAAATTTACGATGTTATTTTCAGACAGGTCTAAAAATACATTTTTCGAAATGTAATGTAAAAAAATATATATCTTTAAGATAGGTTATAGTTTTATAAAAATGTTTTTGCTAAAAATAAACTGTATTGTACTAAAGTCTACTATAAAAAGAATGTCGATTAACATATCGCTGCCTTACAATAATCAGGTTGTGAAAAAGGGGAGCCACCTAATAATGTCGCAACTTTCTTGCTAACACATATCCGGCATTGTTTCAGACATATTTGCTCGAAAAAGCCCCAGGTTGGGAGACTCGTAATTTTTGATGATCAAGAAAAAATAGGTCGCCACTGTCGTACATGAATGACAAAATAATACCTTTAGAGTACGGGGGGGGTGATGTACATTAAGCATTTGGGAAAGTCTGGCCATCCAATATTACAAACAAAAAGTTGGAGTTTAATTACCCCATAAAAGATATTTTTTGGCCAAGTAATTATGCTATAGCCTATTTACATTAGAAATTGCTACTTTTAGAGCCAAAAAATCTAATTTGAAGCGTGTTTTTATGGCTACAAAACAAACCAGGAATAATTTGCTAAAATTTGACAAATCTCTGGTTTTTATGTGTCTTTTATGGCTAACTGTTAGGCAAAAAGCTCATCAGCTAATTTGTGCTACTGACTACTATCTCCAATCAACAACTCAAAGGGTTGTTACCATTAATTTAGCATACGTGATGTTTTAAAACCCTTAAATTCATGGTATACATGCATGGTAGGATTTTATGAAGGGCGTTTCTTTAAGCAAAATCTTTGAGATATGCAGAATTACCTGAATTAACATGTACAGTATGTATAAGTAATGTGGAGAAATGTATGATGTTTATTTCAAACAGTTTAAAAAAAACATGTTTTAGAAACAGTTGTCTTATTGAACATTTTTCGAAATGTAAAAATATATGTTTAACATAGGTTATAGTTTTCATAAAAGTTTTTGCTAAAAATAAACTTTATTGTACTGAAAAAATGTCTTCTATAAAAAGAATGTCCATTAACATATTACTGTCTTAAAATTATCAGGTTCTGGAAAGAGTGAGAGGGGGATGAGGGAACCACCTAATAATGTTGCAACTTTCTTGCTAACACATATCCGTCATTGTTTCAGACATATTTGCTCGAAAAATAGGTCGCCACTATCATACATGAATGACAAAACAATACCCCTAAAGTACGGAGGGAGGGTCCAGAACTCCGGAACAAATAAAAATATATTATGCCTGACCTTATATATATATATATATATATATATATATATATATATATATATATATATATATATATATATATATATATATATATATATATATATATATATATATTGTGTTGTCTTGGAGGGCTGCAGCCCCATAACCCCTCTGATTGCGCCACTGCGACTTACACACAAAATGTTCAGATACTGAAAGGCAAGCAGATTATCAATGTTTGTTCTGTATGGTTCAAAACTTGGTACCGCATTAAATTTTTAATCTTGTCATTTATAGCCTTACATTTAAGAAAGCACGGGACGTTTGGCAACGTTGAAGAGGAAGAAGGATACGTGATGTACAGTCTCCCATTACCTAACCAATCACGAATATATACGTTATATTTCTCTCACAATTTGTTTGGTCAACTGTAGCAAGTACACGTTATTGGCCAAACAGTAGAAGTTTTGAAGTTGAATTTCAGTATTGAATTTAATTAAATTATAAACACTGTTGTACCTGCCAGTTGATATGATTGTTGTTGTGTTTTTCCAATCTAATAGATAATATTTTGTACAATTTTCTAATCATAAATCTATATAAAAAATAAATATTTTCATTTTATTTGTTTACTTTATGCTCCTCGTACATAAACGCTTGATCTTGCTGTCTGTGCCTGTTTATCTTTTTTTTTAAAACGTCTGTTGAAAAAAGATAGACGGAAATTCGAGAACACATTGAGGGATTTACGAGAACTAGTCAACTAGATATGTTTTGTGCTTATTGATACAATAAGGTATCGATGTTGTTCCGATATTCGATATTTTATATCTATACTCAACTATTTATCGAGACGTTCTATCGATACGTTGAGGCAAATATCGTATGTGGCCAAATATTTATTTTAACTTACCATAATCGATTTTGATGATTTTTTGTACACTGCTAGTTTTTGAGACGCTCATCACGAATTTGATTTCGGCAACGTTTCGTGTTCGAACTACATATCACCAAAGTTAAATAATAATATTGGCGTTTTTTATGAAAAAAGGCTAATCATCTTTCATAAATGTATGAACATTGGCAATTAAAGTTACAATATATTCAGCCTTCCTTGTTTCGTTCCAAATTTGATCGACGCAGTGAAAGTTTCCTACGGTTTCGCTATGAAAAGGCGTTGGTGCAACGTTGAAGCATCTACCCAGCGTTGCCAACTGCCTTAAATAAAACTATGCGTTTCCCGAATAAAAATAATGCGGTTTTGATTTAATCAATTCGGATTTTTTTGACACGTTTTTATGTTTAGTACTTCATTATATAATTTTGTGTCTTTTAAAACAATTTATTGTTTATATAAGATAACAAAAATATATTTTTTTATATAAATAAAATATTATAATTTTAACTACTTAAAAAATAATTAAATCTTCAGTCTTCAGATTATATGAATAATAAGTTTTTATTACTTTAAAGAAGAAACGAACTTAAAAAACGCACATACCTGAGCTAACCACTTATCCATTTTAAAATCACTTAAACAAAATCTCAACAGAAAGCAACTCTAACTTAGGCTAAATTCGGAGAAAGCAGCAAATACTAACAGAAATCGTGCGTTGCGTAACAAGTAAAAACAATATAATCTGTATAACAAGTAAAAACAATATGGTAGATCCATTCAAAATATTCGGGGAAATCCCAACACATTTTTTAAACTACTCTCAGATTAGTAATTAGCTAAAGAATAAAAATCTCTGCGATATTGCAGTAAAATTTTCTTCTTTGAAACTGAATGCGGCAATTATGTTGTTTACTAGTAGATGGCGACAGTGATAGTTTGATAGTAATGTAGTCTTCCGAGTTCAGATTCAAGACGTAACAATGGTGATATTGAATCTATCAGACAAAGACCTCAGAAAATATTTTCTATATATATATGTTTGTGGTACAGAGAAAAATACGGAAATAATGCGATTTAGTTTAAATGCAAAAACTATGCACAGATATCTTAAATTATGCGGAATTCGCATAATTATGCGGCAATTGGCAACACTGCATCTACCAGCAGTTAATTTTCCCATAGCGTCTATAGATAGGACTGCAATCTTGCATCCCGCCCAGTTAAATGATATATTTTATCATAGATCTGTTAAACCAGTTTTGTTGGATGTTTAGTATGAGCTTCCTGGGCCAGTGGTAGGATTCTCGGCTTTGAATTCAACCCATGTGTGTTCAAATCCGCGTTCAGATGTATGACTTTTTTTATTTTTTTTAACAAAACTTCTAATTAATAAAAATGCGGATTAGATTAGATTAGCATCGGTTAGACTTCCTGTAAAGAAAGCGCGCCAACCAAATTTCGAATCTATATTAAAACAAGGATGTTTTACGGTACATTGCATGAAACACGGCGGGAGGCAACGTGGCACTCCTATTTTAAAAAGCCAGTTTAATTGTACCAACCCATGCACCGATAAATCAGAGCGCCGCTTATTTAAATGGGGAATTTTATAGTTGATATCGCTGCTGAATCCAAAAATCCAACGTTTTTAGAAGATGGTTTTTTTTCGGCGTTTAATGTGTTTATGCTGTCAAAACCAACACTAGTATTTTATTTTTGCCTATTTTTTAAGAGACCATGTAAAATACGACCTTGATAAAAATGTGTGAAAGCGGATTTTTATCGATTTTAGTATATATATATATATATATATATATATATATATATATATATATATATATATGTTCAGAAACTTGTGCGGCTCGTGCTCGCTACAACTATAATAATATATATATATATATATATATATGCTGCTCGCTACAACTGTTCAGCTTGAGTACCGGTACTCAAGCTGCAACTTTGAGTTAGTATCATTATTGAACAGATATTTCCATGCGTCACAGGTTCACCACCTGTCTGGTGAATTCCGAAAGAACGAAACGCTATTGGCACCTTGTTTGTATTGTAACTTTACCTTCACAATGCACTATTGCTACTACTCTCTCAACTGATGAGATTGAGTGTGGATTTACCGTCGTGCGTGACGTCACCTAAGCTTTACCGCTAGGCTAGCCTGATGCAACAGTTTTTTGACCAATTGTCGGTTTCTGTTGTGCTGACGAACTGTTAGGTATAGTTTTCGCAAATTATGCCGTCAAGCCAAGAAACATGACAAGTTTCTTAACATACATCAAGGACGGGAATATGTTATCTTACTCGGATTCAAGATATTTAGTCAAGGAAGCAGATCACGTTGTTTTGCCACGACTGAAGAGCCTACTTAAAGGCGAAACTTCACCCAAACAACGCCCATACAGTGCAGTGTACCACAGAGCTGGCGACACCCATCTATCAGTCGAAAGTTGTCAAGCCAGTTGTAAAAGGGAGCAGTTTGGTTGTTTAGTTTGTACGCAATTATGTACCTAAAACATCATTTGCGCAAACTATACCTAACAGTGCGTCAGCACAACAGAAACCGATTCGTCGAAAACAGCGTATACGTGGCTTTGGGTAACATATGGACAGCTTTTTTATTTGTGATTCTAGGAGAAAAAGTTATTCTTCATAAAAAGTTTTGCATATCTGATAAATATGATTGATTTAAAAAAAATGTAATTTCATATACAAGGTACGAAATAAATACAAAAACAGAAGTTAGCAAAACAAAAAAATGTGGTTTCAATTTTTGAGTCAACTAAATTAAAAAATTTACAAGCACAAGTCAAGTTAGAAGTTTTTTGATAACAAACTTAGTTTTTGAGAAAATTAATGGTGAATATGTAAAAATGACGCATTTTTCGACGAACTTAGCACCTGTGTATGTAATTAGTAATACTTATTTATCTTTATTAAGACAATAAATTGAGCGAAAATATATTTTTTAAAATGCTTAGACTAGTACTTGTTTAAATTTCTTAAGACAGGGCCGAATTAAGCATGTAAGAGCCATTACTAATAAATTTTCTGGGCGTTATATTAATGAGCTGTGAAAAGGCCATGGTCTATGGGCTCAGCTCTGTTTGACATTTATTAACTTTGGGGTATTTGGGTTGCTTAAAAGAGCAACTACTTTTTCAAAACTTAACAAGAACAAGAATTGCTATAAATAACTACTGCCTGCCTTACTGTGTCGTCTGAAATAACCCTTAACAATTCTTGTTTCAAACCTTTACTACGTGAAAATGTATGGAAGTAAAAGTTTTCTGCAGGCGCAGATTTTTTTAGCTTTAAGATACAAAAATATTAAGATTTCCACCATGACTCAAATTTTATATTTTTGTAGCTAAAAATGGCCGTTATCAATACCACATGAAATTAAAGAAATACAATTTTAAACATGCACGTTCATTTTACTTATTTTTAAAATTGCGCTTCGGTAGGGATGTAAAAACAAAAAAAATCCTATTGAATAGCCCGCTTAATTCAACCTACGACAACATCAGGGGTGGAGAGGGATTTCGTCCCCCCCCCTGAGCGTTGATTGCAATTTCATACATAAAAAAAGCACTGCATCGTAATTCGTCCCACCCCTGAGCGTGATTTGTAGGTATATGCTTGTCTTACATCATCCTCACTTTTTGTAACTGATTAGTATATGATTTATAAGTATTTCATTTTTGTTATAACTATTTCACAAGAATCGACGTCTAAAAAAAGGTCCTCACTTTTTCTAACTCTTTAGTTTATACGCATTTCATTTTTTCGCTCCCCCCCTTACATCATCCTAGATCCTCCCCTGGAAAATATACATTTTATGGCATCCTTGTGGATCAATTAATTATTATAAACCTAAAACCTGTCATAAATTAGGGAGATTGGAAAACTAAAATCCGAAATCATAACCGTTTAAGATCGGGAAGTTAAAACAAAACCCTGTTAAATTAGTAAGCCTAGTGGCGTATTTAAAGAGAGGCGAAAGGAGCGTTGCCCTCCCTGAGCCAACCCGGTGATAAGAATATCATGTATAAAATAAGCAGTAAGCACTTAATTCCCCCTCTCCCAAGTATTTAATTTTGTCCGCCCCCCCACTCGACATCACCCTAGATTCGCCCCTGAAAGCCTTCCCACATACTTCACTTCACTTTAGACTGCTAGAACCGGGAAGAAAGAAAAGAGGAATTTCTGCGATGCTGCTGCAGTAAACTGCACAATAAACTTGGTATTTTATGAATTCTTTTTATTATATTTGCATTCCTATACGTCGAGGTAAACATAAACAGATTCCGTTGTTTAAAGAATAAAAAACGGTATAGGACCACGTTCAGTCAGATGCCTTCCTGTCAGGACCTATACGTTTTCTGAACACGCCCTTACTAATTTTCCGTTTTAAAAGTCGGAGTCAAGTCAAGTCAGTCAATCAGTCATACTCATAAGAAATTAGAAAGTCAACAAGTTGGTTTACAAAAGGTTTTTAAGTCAGAGTACGGCAATTAATTCTCTGAAAACGAAATTAGAAAGACAGCTGATAGGTATTAGAATTATATTTTTTTACTTGCCTAGTGAGACGCCTAATACAATTGCAAATTGTATATATTAATAATTTAATAGGGATGTGTTTGTTTTGGTATATTTGTTCATGATGTCCAAAAATAAGTTGAATCTCACTTTACCCCCTGGTTCAATTGATCAGACTCCTAATTTGACACCAACATCCAGTACATACGAAGAACCAAGTCAGCCAGCGCCGTAAGTATATTATTATTATTAACATGCACACCTAGAATTCATAGCTCTATCCTGTATCCTCAATGTGAAAAGCTAAGAATTAAAACTGCAAATTTGATTTATAGAATTTTTTACCTGGTTTAGGTCATTATTGTAAAATTTTATATGTCATTAAGAAAAATAGAAAACCTTTAGAGGTACCTTATTTATTTTAGTGTATAGATAATGGTGTGTATCTAAGAAAGGGTTATACTATATATTTAAATACCCACAAATATCAAGTTTAACATGTATTTGTACAGATAGACAATATTTTTACTTTTACTATATGTTTGTGGCTGCTCAAATAATATGAGAACCTTTCTCAAAAACTACCATGAACAAAAATAGTGTAGTTTATGAATAAAATATTGTAGTTTGAAGCCCATTCTCTATCTGACATTTTTTTTCTATGTATGAGATTGCTTACAGTGGTTCAGTCTTTTATAAAACTATTTTGTTCTGCTAGTATATTTAGATGAAACAAAGGTAGGTATTTTATTTGTAAGGGTGGTTTGAAACGATTTTGGAATTACTGAGATTTTGGATATGGGACAGTTGGTACTTTTGAATCTGATGACCGGCACCTTTTTTATGATAGCTGTAAGAAATGTTTCCAGATGTCTCGAATTAAAATAAAACACATTTTGAGTTTACTCCTGTGGGCAAAGGCTCAGTTACCAAGTTCTATTCTAAAGTAAAAAAAAACTTTTAGAGTAGTTAACATATGAACTTAATAAGTAAGTTAAGTATATGAAAAATAAGTTATTCATATATTGTTATGCTTTAAATATTGAAAAGATATATATTTTTGTAAATAAATTTTGATGATGCCAAAGTTTATCCATTTTATTTTGCAAGCTTTAATGTATTTTACTTTAAAATTCAAAATTTTAAAGAAATCCTTAAAGAGGCTTTTCCCGCAGCTTCCCTCACTGTGAATCCTTAATTTTATCAAGGTTGCATGTATTCTTTTTAAAAAGGCACTTATGTGAAAAAGTATGTAAAATCCTGATAGTAATGACAGCTGTTTGAAAAATAATTTGTAAACAAGTACCAACATTGGTTGGCGACTGGGTGCAACATTACCTTTGGCATTGTCAAGTATATTATGGATTTTCTATATTTCAGTTTACTCATTTATTCTTTCAAGTGATGTGGCATTTTATTTCCCATTAGGTTAGTCAGGTTAGAATAGTTTAGGTTTGCTGTAAAAAGCACACATTAGATTGCCAGTTACATTTACTTTTTAAATATTGAGGGTCATTTTGCTCATAAAATGTTGCACAATGTGGCAGCTCTGCATATTTACAGTCTTTCTCAGTCAGACTGAAAAAGAGTACATTTTCAGTCTTTTTCTAATTACTGACCAATTTCTATTTTTAAAATTCTTTCAGGAACTCATCAGACATACATATTTTCACACTCTTAGGACTACTACCATCCATTTTTTAACTACTACCATCTTCCATCAATTAATACTGCACAGAATTTAATTACTACCACCTTCCATTAATTACTACTGTGGCGACTGAATGTCTCCCACATTTGTCTGCCAAAGTTAAAATTTGCACATATCACACAGTATATATTTGTTTTTCTTTTCATTGTTACTGCATAACATACTGTACATATTTATTTTATTTTACATTTACTTTTTTAATCTAGGCTAATTATCTATTGCTATTGAGAAATGTAACAATTTGTAGGTACTTAGTTTTCTGTACATAATTGTGGAAATTTCCATCGGCCTTTAGAGTCTAATTTAGTTTTAAGGTTCTTGTATGCTATCCGTTAATTTTTATTTTTACAACACTTCTTTGTACGATTTTAAAATATGTTGTTGCACGTTCAATAATAGGAACCATCACCGATAGTGAACTGTTTATTGCATTTAGAGTTTATGATAGGAAAATACCGAAACGATCCTTCTTAGTAAAGCTTTCTCCAAATTCCCATTTTACTATCTGTAATGAATGTTTTTATTTTGACCATGGGAAAGTTTACGAAGATAGAAAAAAAAAAACCCCTTTTGCCAACGAATAGGACCAATCAAAGCGAGGTATTTTGGCACAGGGGGTGGAACTTTATGTTTCTTGAGATTTGTATTAATATTAGAAGAGGACTCTGTTTTTGGACTTGTAAGAAGTCGGATGTGAATTTTGTTGTTCTAGTTCATTAGACTTATTTTATTTCGTTTTAACAGTGTTTCAATAAATTTTCACAGTTCATATAAAAAAGGAATGTATTGGATATATAGCTAATCAAGCACACACATACGTTCCTAAACTACCAATGTATTTCAACTGCTACCAACTTCCTTTAATTGCTACCACGGCTTCCATTGATTACTACCATATTTATTTTATTTATTACCACATTCCAGTGATTACTACTAAATGTATTTTTTTTTAATATATATAAGGGATGTAGCCAGAGCACGCTCTGAAAAAGTAGCCCCTCTGAACCGCCCAAAACTCCACAATACACTTGCTGTTTTTTATTCTTCTATATCTGTGTTATCCTATGTTCCCTGTCCACTATTGTTAGAGATTAGGGGTTCAAATTTGCCCTTCTTCTGTATTTGCCTTTACTCTTCTTCTGTATTCGTCTTGTTCTTTCATCTGCATATTGCAAATGACTTCCTTTAGCTTATTCCAGTATTGCAGGTTTGCCACCGTCTTGTCTCTGGTGTTTTCAGGGTTTACATATCAATATTAATTTAAGGTGGTGGTAGTTGAGTTATGTGTAGTAATAATTAATGGAAGGTGATAATAAATTAAATATGTGTGGTAGTAATCAGTGACAGGTGGTAGTTATTGAATTATGTGGTAGTATTCGATGGAAGGTGGTTTCCAGATAGGAGAATAGACCCCTTGTCAAGGAAAATCAACATATGAAATGTATGTGACCTCAGGGTTCAATTCAGGGTCCTACCCTATTCCTTATTTATGTGAATTTCATCTCTAGTTTGCCGTTAAAAGGATCTTTACAAATGTATGCTGATGATACCTTCAGTGAGTACTTTACAAATGTATGCTCATGATACCTTCAGTGAGTACTTCAATAAGAATTCTAACTGAGGCTAAAACCGAGTTAGAAAATGATCTTAATTAACTTAATTAAAGGATAGTTAGATCCTTATAAACTCACTCTCAATGTATAAAAATCGAGTTATATGTTAATATCAAGCAAAAAGGAATGTGGCAACACCATTTTCACTTGATTCAGGACACCTTCAGAGACTAGACTATATTAAATATTTGGGATTATAAATAGATCAAAAGCTTTCATGTGTTAGACATATACTCTGTAAAAAGATAGCTCCTGCCATAGGGATTTTGGGACGAGTAGCCAGATATGTTGATATATATATCAGACACAAGAAAGAAATATATTACAGCCTCATCCATACCTGATACTGATTTTTGTCAAAAGTTCACAATTTCATTTACATCCATTTAGGGTTCTACAAAACAAGCGAAAAGAATTATTATAGTTCATTATTTATACTCCACACAACAACTTTATCTGTTAATAGAGTTATGGATGTTCGCTCCATATGTTTGCTCTTTTCTTCACACATTTCAAATGAGTAATATCCATTCCAACATAGAATTCATACCAACCTGTCACACACACACATACAAATATAATAGACCAAAAGTCATCTTAAGTCTTCAGCAACAAATACAACAGCAGGACAAAATGTTTGGTGAAATAAATAAATTTTTAAAATATGATATCAGATACATTAAAAGCACTGAGTGTACATGTATTTTTAAATGTGTTCAGATTATTTGTTGCATCTAGATTCACAAACAAAAATCTTTTTGGTTTTTTCGCAACTGAATAAAAATATTTAACTTTAAATTAATTGAAGCAAATATTTAATATAATTACATACTCTTACGATCGGCGCACTGATGAGTCCCGATAGGATGAAAGTATTTGTACAATTACTATGTGTCTATAAAAACTTAAGGTAAATGATATAATTTCTTATGCTTGCTAAAATAAGATTTTTGTTTGTACATGTATTTATAAACAAGATCAAAAAGCTCATTCAGCAGCGTTTTATATTGATGATGCTTGTATATTTTAAACTGTTTCATTATTTTATGTTATGTATGTTAATTAAGGGAGAACTGCACGCAAAAAGTGAAAAACCAGCGACAAGATCTAGTCAAGTTCAAAGTAAGATGAAAAGGTACCTACGTATTAGAGAAAACCTCCTGCACATCCGACCTCAAAAAAATGTGTTATGTGTAGGCAATTTAAATTACATTTCATTTAAAAATGGGCGCTGCAGAAATACAAAGACATAAGTACGATTTACCATTTCAAATTTTGCAGTTACATAGACAAAGGATCAATGCAAGGCGGTAAAGAGCCATTTAGTGGAAAAAAAATTATATGCGACGGCATTTGCGTCAAAAAGTTCTCAAAAAATGGTCGAAAATGGACAAATCTACTTCTATTTTATAATTCTAGATTTGATTTTGATAAAAATTCGCATTTAGCGCCCAACTATACATATTTCCCTATTAAAATCACATTGAAGCTAATACATATCTCTTATAGTTTTAACATAATATTGCAGCGGCGGAAGGCTTGCAAATGATCTATAATACTGCGTGCAGTTCCCCCTTAATTTTGCATTATAATTTATTACATTTAATTTTTTGCTCTCATAGCATTAGCTCTGGGTCTATTAACACTGTTATTATATTTCTAGTTTGTATATATATATATATATATATATATATATATATATATATATATATATATATATATATATATATATATATATATATATATATATATATATATATATATATATATATATATATATATATATATATATATATATATATATATATATATATATATATATATTTTGAAATAAATTTTATATATATATATATATATACCGACAAAATATATATATATATATATATATATATATATATATATATATATATATATATATATATATATATACACGCTAAATAATTGAAATTTTCGAAAAATAGTTTTTTTTAAGATTTAATCAACTAATTAGTGTAAAAGCATTCCTAGAATATAAAATAATTCCAAATTTCTTTGTGGAATTGAAGTTATACCAGGAAAAATTAAATTAATTAAGTTATTAGGTAAAAATGATTTCTAACCTTCAAACAGGCGAATAAACATGCCTTGTACAAGTTGTGATGAGAAAAATACAGAATCGTTTGCTTGTGATGGGTGCAGGTTAAGTCTGTGTAAGGCCTGTGCGGGCCTGTCAGCTTCGGAAGTGAGAGTCTTACAACTTCGAGACCGTATTATGACATTTCATTGTAAAAAATGCAAAAGTTTGGATACCCTTAAATTATTACAAGATACCATTATTGATAAGTCAGAAATCATCTTAAATAAGGAGGAGATCATCACTTTACTCCAAGAAAAGATTAAAGGATTAGAAAATAAACAAAATGATTTCCATTTAATCCACCAAAATACATATAGTGATATTACCAAAATAAATAAGGAAAAGCAAAATATTAATGTTAATATTCCAAATCTAATAATAAAACCTAAAAAGCAGCAAGACATAACAAAAACTAAAACCGATATCCAAAGGAACATAAACCCCTCATCATTAAAAATTGCAATTAAAGGTACCCAGAACACCTCAGATGGATCCATGATTGTTAAATGCCAGAAGAAAAGTGACCTTGAGACTCTTCAAAGAGAAGCCCAAAACAAATTAACTGATTATGATATGAAAATAACTAAAATGTGGAAACCACGGATTAAAATAACCGGATATAAAGGTGAATTGGATAAACAGCAACTGAAAAAATACATAAGAGAACAAAACGAGTTTATAGAAGACACAGAAGAATTAGAAATCACATACATTAAAACAAATAAGAAAAACAAGATGTGCACGCTCTATGGTGAATGTTGTCCATCCCTATTCCATAAATGTATGACTGCGAAGAAGATATTTATTGGTTGGGAGAGATTCCCCATTCATGAAGATATTAGTATAATAAGATGCTTTAAATGTCAGGAGCATTTTCACAAGTCTGATACATGTCCTAACAGCCTTGTCTGTGAGTGCTGTGGTGAGGATCATGATGTGCGTGATTGTCCCAAATCACACAAGAAATGCAGTAACTGTTTAAAAGCTAACAAACGGTACAAGACCAACTACAATATAGACCATGGTGCAAGTGACCCACTGTGCCCCTCCTATCAGTATCTGGTTAGTGTGCTAAGAAGCAAAATAGATTATGGCTACAGCCCTTAGTCAACAAGAAATCGAGATTCTAAACGACCTTGACATTTGTAATGAGGACATAATGGAGGAAAGCATTGCTTGTGATGCCATAAAAACCAAAATAGACTTTAAAAATAAACTTTTTAGCATTTTACATTTCAACATTAGAAGTATTCGAAAAAATTTTGATGAGTTATTGGTCTTCTTAGAATCGTACAACCTTAAATATTGTGATATTATAGTACTTACCGAGTCTTGGCAAATAGGGAATGAACAATTTAATATTGATGGGTACAATATGTTTTATACCAATTCAAAGCTTAATCAAAACGATGGTACTATTGTTTACATAAAATCTACCTTACACTTTAAAATTTCTAACATAAAATTAGACTATTCCGGAGTTACACTAAGTAGAATTATATTGGATGTTAATGGTGTGTCTCTGGGCGTTTCATGTCTTTACAGACCCCCCTCTACAGTCATTCCTAGCTTTCTTAGAGACCTTGAGACTTTATATTCGATAAACTCAACAAATCAAATAGAGATTCTAATTGGTGACATGAACATTAATTTAGCAGCAGAAAACAATGAAGTAAATGACTACACTACACTATTGGGACACTTTGGTTTTTTGTCTGCTATTAACAACCCCACTTGTGTAACTTCTAACACTAGTTCCATATTGGATCATATTTTTGTTAAAAAGAATCTCAGAACTAATCTTAAATACTCTTCTTTTGTTCTGCACTCTTCACTCACTGATCACTATCCTGTAATGTTGAGTGTGTCCTGTCAGCACAATATTCGATCTGATAAAACTTCAGATGCTAAAATTTTCACTTACTCCAAAATCAATTATCAAATTTTAGATGAGCTTTTTAAGGCTGAATCTTGGTTTAGTGTTTTGGAAGCTCAAAATATAGAAACTGCTACACAAAAATTCTTAGAAATAATGGCTGAAATAATAAATAAATCTAAAATTAAAAAAACATTTCAAAATAAACAGCATAAAAAATTAAAAATTATGGAATTTATTCCATTAAAACAAAAGATAAAATGAAAAAAAAACTTTTATTATATCATGATGAAACTAAAAAAAAAACATTCACTGATTATAGAAATAATTTGTATAAAATTATACAAAAACGAAAATATGATTATTATAAAACTGAAATCGAAAATAGTAAGAATGATCTTAAAAAAATATATCATATAATCTCAAACGCAAAAAATGAAAATACAACAAAAAATAAATTAAACTTGGAAATCAAAAACAACAATGGAAAGTTTGATGATAATAAGAAGATGGCCAATTTCTGTAACGATTTCTTTACTAACATAGGTTTTAAAATGTACAAAAAAATTAATGCTCCTTCTAGTTTTTCTAGAATTGACTTCACTGCTTTATCATCAATTTTTCTAAAGCCTACCAATTCAAATGAGATAATAAAACAAATTAACACACTAAAGATTAACTGCGCTCCAGGAAGTGATGGCATAACTACAAAAATGGTTAAAGATTTTCACATATATTTAATAAATCCAATAGTTCATATAATTAATCTAATTTTTAAAACAGGCATAGTTCCAAGTTGTTTTAAAATTGCTATCATAACACCCGTCCATAAAGCTGGAGACAAGTCTGATATAAATAACTACCGTCCAATAAGTGTTATCAACACATTTGCTAAAATCTTTGAAAAATGTCTTAAAGATCGCCTGGTCAGCTTTCTTCAACAAAATAATATCATATCTCAACGTCAATTTGGATTTATGAACGGTTTGAGCACTACCGATGCAATTTGTGAATTAACCAACAGCATAACTTCCAACCTTGACAGTAGCAATAAGTGCATTGCTGTGTTTTTGGACCTCGCCAAGGCGTTTGATACGGTGCCTCATGGCTCTCTCCTTAACGTTTTGGGTTTGTATGGGGTCAGGGGCACCGCGTTAAGCGTCTTCGAGAGTTACTTAAGCGGTCGAACACAGATTGTCAAAATTAATTATGTTTGCAGCGATCCACTTAACATTACAATGGGAATACCTCAAGGCACTGTATTGGGACCCATACTTTTCATCACTTACATCAACTCATTAACTAGTATTGACATTGACAATGGCTCATTATTGTCTTATGCTGACGATACTGTAGTTCTGTTTTCAGGATCATCATGGACTTCTGTTCGTGATTTTGCCATTCAAGGTATGGGCAAAATTAAAAATTGGTTAGACACATTTAAGCTAACTTTAAATACCTCAAAGACGAATTACATAGCCTTTTCCATCACAGCAGCTAATCGTCCACACTTCCGAAGCATTCATATTGACAACTTTGATGGTGATATTCTAGAGGTTGAATATACAAAATACTTGAGTGTAATTATTGACTGTAATCTCAGATGGGTTCATCATGTACTTAGAATTACAAAAAATATAAAGAAACTAGTGTACAAATTTTATGTTTTGAGAGAGATATTAAGTAAAAAGTTGTTGTTGTGTGTGTATAAAGCCCTTATTGAATCTTTAATTCGATATGGTATAGTGGTGTGGGGTGGTCTGTATCAAAATTCCCTTAAAGCCTTTAAATGTAGTTCAAAATTATATTCTTAAGATTATATTTCGAAAAAATAGGCGATATACTACCAGGCTTTTATATTCAGAGGACATATTGGATGTGAGAGGATTATATTGTCTGTCAACATGCTCATTTATTAAAAAATCTACTAAATTTAAACAAACTATAAACCACATCTATGAAACTAGGTCTAAGGTCAGTGAACAATTGGAGATGCCAGTAAACAATAGATCAAAAAAATTGAGATCTTTCTCTTATTTAGGTCCCAAAATGTATAACTTGCTTCCCCTAGAATTGAGATCCCTGCCAAGACTGAAAAAATTCAATAATAGTTGTAGGATTTTTATTTTTAAATATTTACATAAATTTAAAGCTCTATTTCAATAGGATAACATCTATATTTATAAGGTTTGCTAAAATAAGAAATTATATTTGTTGTTGATGTAATTTTTAAATTTTTATTTGTACAGCTTTAGCATGAGGTTAACTGTATTCTCAATATAAATTCAAAGATAATACTTGTGTACATACAAGTGTTCATTCGCTTAGGTGCAATTTCCAGTTATTAGGCTCCTATTTAGATTATATTTATTACAATATGTATGACATTTGTTACCTTATGTTTAATAATAATAAAGTAATATATATATATATATATATATATATATATATATATATATATATATATATATATATATCTGTTAATGAATAAATGGAAACAAACAATAAATGGTATCATTTAAAAAAATGCCATACTGGTATTTTTAAAACATAAAGCAAGAAAAATCAATGAGAGGAAACTAAAAACCTGGCCAATTATTTAAAAATTTAAGTATATATAGAAATATCAAATTAATATGAAACATTTTTTTACCAACGGAGCCAACGGAGTAGGTAAAGACTGATAGTATGGGTTTTGTGCAGGATATAAAATCTATATATGTTTCCTGAGAATGCAACCATAAAGTTGCGAAACGTTGACAATTTAAAAAAATACGTTTTTTTTTACTGGATCCTAACCCCAAATAATACACCACTCTAACATAAAAACAAGAGGATGGTCAACTAAAAACATTTAGAAACTTAATATCTGGAAAATGTGTGCAGACCAACATAGTAGGTAAAGACTGATAATATGGCTTTCATCCAGGATATAGAACTATATATATGTCCTAGGGATGCAACAATAAATTTGCGAAACGTCGACAATTTAAAAAAGTCTTTTGTTTCTTTACTGGACCCTAATCCCAAATAATACACCACTCTTAACATGACAACAAGAGGACCGTTACCGAAAACCATAGAAACATAATATCTGGGAAATATCTGCCGACCAACGGAGTAGGTAGAGACTGATAATATGAGATTCATGGAGGATATAGAATCTATATGTGTCCTGAAGATGCAACAATAAAGTTGCGAAACGTCGACTATTTAAAAATAGACTTTTACATTATAATTTCTTTTACTGGACTATAACCCCAAATAACACACCACTGTAACATAATAAGAGGTTTGTTAACGAAAACATTTAGAAACTTAATATCCAGAAAATATACATGGACCAAGGGAGTAGGTAAAGACTGATAATATGAGTTTTATGCAGGATATAGGATCCATATGTGTCCTGAAGATGCACAAATTAAGTTCCGAAACTTCGACAATTTAAAAAAGACTTGTTTTTTTATATCGGATCTTAACCCCAAATAATACACCACTCTGACAATTTTTTTTAGCTTTGTTCAGCTATATTGGATTTTTACCAAAATATGACCAGATTATCCCCAAATTATCCTTAATTTTTGGTCAAAATTTGAAGTCAATCGGGTAAGTAGTATTTAAGCTATGTCGTGAACTGACAGACAGACCGACAGACAGTTTTTTAGCATCTAGGGACGCTAAAATGTGAAGATATGTAAAACAAAAATTATTACAAAAATTTTATTTGGCCGCAATTTTATTCCGCCATCTTGAATTAGTAACACAGTTTTACTAATTGAGCCCTATACCACAATTATTAACATTTCACTAGGCCGCCATTTTGTTTTTGCTATACTTCATTTATACCAAAATATTACTAGATCATCCCCATATGACTCATCATTTTCTATCAAAATTTGAAGTCAATCGGGATAATGTTTAAAGCTATGCCGCAAACTGACAGACAGACAGGCCGACAGACGGGCCGACGGAATTGATGAAACATATTTTTTTGGCATCTAGGGACGCTAAAACGTGAAGATATGTCAAACCTGAGAGGGTGATTTTTTTCACAGTTACAAACAGTTATTTGGCCGCCATTTTGTTCGGCCATCTTGAATTAGTACCACTATTTTACTAGTTGATCGCTATACCACAATTAGTTATGGCACACAATTTGAAATCAAACCATAAAGTAGTTTTTTCAGCCTGAATTTTTAATTATTTTTATTAAGCCGCCATTTTGTTTCGCCATCTTGGATTCATACCAAAATGTTACCAGTTGATTCCAGCATAATGCTTGATGTTTTTTTTTGAGATAAATTGGATGAGCAGTTTTTGAATAATATTTTTTTAACATTTCACTAAGCAGCCATTTTATTTCGCCATATTGTATTTTTACCAAAATGTTACCAGGTCATCCCCATATGACCCTTAATTTTTGACCAAAATCTGAAGTCAATCGGTTAAGTAGTTTTTTAGCTACGCCGGCGCCGCGAACAGAGATTCAGACCGACGGAATTTAAAAAACATGTTTTTGGTCGTCTAGGGACCCTGAAACGTGAATATCTGAAAAAATCTCGGATAGTGATTTTTTTCACGATTACAATACTTCTTTTTTACGAGGGAAGTACAAAACCAATCACACAGTAAAGCTTAAGTGTGCAAATATTATTTATAATTTAACATTTAACAGTACATCACAGATGAAGTACACTACATGTGGTCATAAAACTAGAAATGAAGAGTATTGCGCTTTGATTTGAAAACTCACAAAGAATAGTTGAAGTAAGTTTGAGCTCAGAGTGTTAAGTACTGCCAAAGTTCTGTCTATGGGTGAGTGTATTACATAATTGTTTATAGTTTTATAGAAATTCCGAGAAGGAACATTAAATAGGATTAAGGATATTAGGTGGGGGGCAATCAATGCCTCCATTGGTCAGCCTAAACACATACACACAACATAATTTAGAAATTTGACATCTGCGCTCCAATGTTTGAAGGTTGAGTTGCCTCAGCATGTCACAGTGATGATACTCTTCCATTCTTATGCCACACATGTAAGCTGCAAAGGGCAAAAACCTATTTTGGACACTCTCCAACATATCAACATACTGAATATATTGGAGTGACCAAACAACAGATGCGTATTACAGGTTGGAATAAACTAAGGGATAATGGCGAGTCCTTATAGTATTAACAGGAAATTCAGCACAACTTACACACACAGTACAAACCCAAGAATAGTCATACTTTTGATATATATTTTAGAAATGTGCTCATTAAAGCTCATGTTCTCTGAATACCAGACCCCCAGATCTTTAATTACCTTAATATCACGAAGATTCTTCACATTGATAGAATAAGAGGTGTGGAATCTTTTCATTCCCTTAAAGAGAATAACATAGTTACACTATTTTAGTGAGAGGTTATTTACCCTGGACCTCTGCGTCCCCAGCAATCGACCTGTCTAGACATTTTTTAATTCATCTGCAAATAGACTAACCTTGCAATAATGCAGTGGCGGCTCGCGGGTGAAAAAGTAAGTGAAGTGCAAATGAAGCAAGCATTTTTTACATGATCATTTAAATAATCAGAAATGCATTCAATTATTTGGTTTTGAATAGTTTTCGAGTCACCAGTAAAAACATTTTTAATTTTTTCGTAATGATCTTTTAGTTCTTGGGAATTTCTCGATATTAATAAACCTAAAAGCTTTTTAAAATTCCCCCTATTTATTGACTCGCTGCTCTCATCATGGCCGCGAAAGACTAACTCTTGTTTTGTAAGGTACAAAACTGCGTCAATTACCAAACACATAAATAGTCTATTTAATCGGACGTTTTCATTAAAATGTATTTTATATAGTTTAGCATTTTCTTTTAAAGTGTCAGCTATAGTGATTTGATTTTTTACAAATGTTTTTAGCATTAATTCGCATTTTAAATGCTCCGCCGAGTCTTCATGTCTACATGACAAGACCTTCATATATTTAACATACCTACAAATCCTTCCTTATTCCACACTGAATACTTCTTGGAAACTAGTAAACAAAGCCAAGAAATAATTTTTGTAATATTTGACTACTACATAACCATTTGTACGCCGAAAAGCAGGATGACGATTAAAACCCTGATCTTGTTCCTTTCATCGATTAAATGGAGTTTCCATTCATCAATAATGTGAATTAATAAACCCGACACCAAATAAAGTTGTAACAACACCATAAATAAATACAAGACAAAATAGTCAAGCAAACTGCAAAGGAACTAACCAGTTGCAGCGAAATCCGCGAAAATAAAAGTAAACAACCACCCCAGAATGAAAGACACGTGGGTGTAGTGTACTGCGTAAGCGATTCACCGAGAGCGTTATATGGCGCTGGTTAACATTATTCTTCTATACGCTCGACGTCATCGAGTACGCGTTGTCATGGCAACGTAGTAGGAAAGTCGTAAACTAAACATAGCACCTCCAGCAAAGTCGAAGAGGTTTGCGCCACTGTTATAGTTGTTATAATAAAGTTCGATTGAAAGTTTTAAAAAGATATTCCGCCAACAGTCAAGTCAAATATTTATACGAGATGTACAGTTTATTGTTTGCCAATTAGGTGAATAAACGAATGTAAAAACTTAAATTTTAAGAGATATATAATAAATATAGTTTGATGTTTGCTTGTTAATTTTTCTTGGTGAAGTAGCACTTCTTCTTCACCTGAATAGCCGCCACTGCAATAACGTATATGGTCACAAATCAAATGTCATTTACAAATAGGTTAAATAGCAGAGGAGCATAGTGCGTCCCTAGAGGGACACCTGAAAGATCTTTGAACTTCTTAGAAACAAAATTATTTACCTTTACCCTCTGCATGCGGCCCCTCAGAAATGTTCCATTCACCTAATTAGGGAAGGGTAAAGTTACATCAGTCTTGTCCATCTATCCTTTAATCACAATTAAAAACAAATTTCCTAATTATAAAATGTTGTAACTTTACACTTATTAGCAAATCATGATTCACTTTATCAAAATCTTTAAAAAAATCTGTATAAACTGGAATAAAACTTTTTTGTTTTAATTTTGGAGTCTATTATCTGTTTAAAAAATCTAATTTTGGAAATGTTTCGCTTTTTTTTTTGGTCCACACAAGGTTATTGGTTATAATTCACTACTCCCTTAACTTTTAGAAAATTCGAGTGAATGAGAACAAAATGTTTTTATGTAGAAGTTGTTAAGCTAATTTTTTGTGTGTGGAAACTGTTTGTATATAGGGTGAGGCAACTGTTTGCATATAAAGTGAGGTTTGTATATATGCATAGCAATCCAAAATTCATTTTTTTTTAATAGAACACCATGTACATTATATGTCCATCACGGTTAATACCTTTAGCTTCAAAGATATACCAGAAACTTAACAGAAACCCTACCATAAAAGGCAATGTGTTAGAGAGAGGCGGAGACCATTCTACTACATACCGGGGGCAGTGGGAATGCACTTCAATGGCAGGATTTTTTTCAAATTCAGGTGCTTTTAAATATAAAGGTATCGAACCTAATTTTGTTTATAATCAGTAAGAAAAGACCTATTTGATCGACGTGTAATATACTGGGTATTAACTTTCGATTGCAATGTGTTTTTGTTTCAACCTGTATACAAACAAATTCCTCACACAAAAAATCTTACTACCTACAATTTTTATACAGGGTGGCGCAATAGTGTGACAAAGTGCCTCGTTTTTTATAATTTTGGAATTTTTTTTAATGAAAATTGTATAACAAAAAGAAGTCTATAATTTATAAAATATTTCTAATTATACAGGGTATTTCACAAAAGTGAGGCACCTAAGAATCGACTTTTTTTTAAATGGAACACCCTATATATTTTTAAATATTTGGATTTCCCAAGAAATTCTCCATATAGCACCATATTTGATTTTGCATTTTAATTCGACGTTGCCAAATTATTCAAAAAATATCTAAATTAAAAAAAATCATGGTCCTCGATAACCTGCTATAACTTCTAACCTACAACGATTTCAATAAAAAAAATTGTACCGAAGTCTAAGAGTTTAGATAACCGTATACCTAATAATTTTATACATAGGTGTTTGCTGCAAATATGCCTACTTGGCAAACTTGAAACTAATTTTTCTTTCATTTTTTAAATGACCCTGTATCTAACTATCTTATCTTATTCCGTTATTAGTCTCCTTTCACTTTTATTAAGGTGATCTTATACCTATATAGTTTTTGTAAAATATTAATTTTTATTAATTGTGTCGTTGAAAATGCATTCAAACATTGATGTAATTTTTATCTAGTTAGCCATGTTTATTAAAGAAAAGAAATTATACGTCAAAGTAATATTGTTTGAAAAGGGTTCTTTCAATTTATCTGTCAGTGGCAAAAATCATATAATATATTTTAGTTTCAAATTTAAATAATGAATTTTTCACAAGACGAGATGGTTGATATGGTTTTTGTATTGGGAGCCAGTGAGGAGAATATGCTAATAGCGAAAAGATTGTATCTGCAACGGTATTCCGAGCGACGCCTGAAAGAAGAGCATTCGAAAAGCCTGTGGAGCGTTTCCAAAGATCTGATAGTGTGGCATATAATAAAAATAATCGAGGAAACCGTTCTCAAACTGAAGAAAATCAATTGAATATACTTTTAGCAGTCACCGTAAATCCGCATGTTGGATAACTCTCGGCAGGTTGATGTTGAATGAATGGTTCAGCGAATCCTTAAAGCTAATAAAATGCACATATAACATATTCAATTACTTAAGAACTATTTTTTCGAAGACTATTAGAGAAGACTGGAGTTTTATCTGTATGCTCAAAACAAAATAAGAGAAAGAAGAAATTTTCCTCATTTATGCTAATTTAAGTTGTTTCCTTTTATTTTATTTTTTTAGTATAAAACTTGGTACTGCATAAAATAATATTTCCTTATTTAGCGTCTCGTCTGCCGATCTTTTTTATTATTATCCCTATAATATATTGATTACAGCCACCATGGTATACCTTTTTAATAGATACAGAAACATTTACAATTGCGTTGTACAATTATAATTTTTCGGTATTTTCGTGCTCTGGAACTATTAAATGTGTAGACTGAATTAATTTTGTTTTTTAATTATTTGTTGGTTATAATTAAAACGAACTTTTTTAAATCATTGGCATTTTCATTTTTCATATCTTACTAGGTTTTTTGTTAATTAACTGCATTTACTCAATATAAATATCAAATTATTCTTTAAATTTGAAGCTTAAGTTATTTTGTAAAATGTTTACAACAATAATTTTAACTACTGGCAGATAAATTGGAAGAACAACAATATTGCTTTGAAATATATATAGATAAAAATTACATCAATATGTTTTAATGGATTTTCAACAACACAATTAATAAAAATTAATATATTGCAAAAATATTAGAGATAGGTATGAAATCACTTTACTAAAAGTGAAAGAGGACTAATAACGGAACACGATAGGATAGTTAGATACAAGGTGTGCCAAAACAAAGAAAAATTAGTTTCAATCTTGCCAAGTTGGCATATTTGCAGCAAACACCCTGTACAAAATTACTACGTATGCGGTTATCTAAACTCTTAGTTAGACATTTTCTTTGGTACAATTTTTCTTTATTAAAATCGTTGTAGGTTAGAAGTTATAACAGGTTATGGAGGACTCTGTTTTTTTTTTTAATTTAGATATTTTTTGAATAATTTGGCAACGACGAAATAAAATGCAAAACCAAATATGGTGTTATATGGAGAATTTATTGGGAAATCCAAATATTAAAAAATATATAGGGTGTCCCATTTAAAAAAAGTGAAATCTTAAGTGCCTGACTTTTGTGAAATACCCTATATAATTTAAATTATTTTTAAATTGTAGACTTCTTATTATACACCTTTCATAGAATTTTTTTTTCAAAATTATAAAAAACGAAGGAGATATGGCATTTTGTCACACTATCGCGCCACCCTGTATAAAACATTTTGCTCTAAACCTAATTTTATAAAAGTGAAGGGGGTGGTGCATTCATAACCAATAACCCTGTACATCTCACATACAATTTGAATGTATTAAAAGTAGTTTTTCTTTATGCAGAAATGTTTATCAAGAGTACATTTTTCTGTGAGGTCAATAATAAAACATTTATTAAACTTTATAACTTGTACTCTGTAAAATTAGGAAATGTATCTTAAAAATTAGTGTTAACTGTTTTCATTATTTCAGTCAACCTAGTGTGGTCCGAAATGACATAGATCACATAACAGCTCGCTTGGAAGAGCTAGATATGGATGATATTCAGCGGAGACGAATAGAAGTGTTTCTGTGTCAGAAAGAAAAAATATCTGGTGATTTATCTGATGATGATTTCGAAAAGCTTGGAGAATTGGGCTCTGGAAATGGTGGTGTTGTGAATAAAGTTAGGCACAAATCAAGTGGCCTAATAATGGCTAGAAAACTTATTCACCTTGAAGTCAAACCAGCAATTAAGAAGCAAATCATAAGGGAGCTAAAAATCCTTCATGATTGTAATTTTGCACATATCGTGGGTTTTTACGGTGCCTTTTATAGTGATGGAGAGATCAGTATTTGTATTGAGTATATGGATGCAGGATCATTAGACCTTATTCTCAAGAAAGCTGGTCGGATACCTGAAAATATTCTAGGAAAAATAACATCTGCTGTCCTGAAAGGGCTCAGCTACTTGAGAGATAAACATGCTATTATGCATAGAGATGTAAAGCCTAGTAATATTTTAGTTAATAGTAGTGGAGAAATAAAGATTTGTGATTTTGGAGTATCTGGTCAGCTGATTGATTCTATGGCTAATTCATTTGTTGGGACGAGAAGTTACATGTCAGTAAGTGTGTGTTTTTTTAAATTAAAAATATGTGGGGGTTTCTAAAATAAGACACCCTTTCCTCTTATCTAGAGACACATAAAAGATAGAGAAAAAATTTAAAGGCAAATATTTCTTTGTTTCTGTTAAAGAAGTTTTAGTTTATTTGGTCTTTATTTATACAGGGTGTTGTATTTTTCCTGTGCTCGTAAGAACTAAAAATGATATTTTCGACAGAAAGTTGGTTCCTTTGCTGATAGTTATTAAATAGACTTCAAGAATGTGGACTATACTCAAATGAACCAGTACTTAAGTTGTGTTTATCAGGAGAATTGTTCTTATAATGTCATAGGATGATATAATTACTATTTTTTATAACATTATTTACAATCAAGATCTCTTCATATCTGTTAAAAGAATGTCCACTAAGTTTTCGAGGAGGTTCTCACCAGAACTGAAACATTGAATATTTCTTTAAAATTGTCCACAAAAAAATGTCCAGGGGAGGATTACCATTACTACTACACTTTATTGTACAATAATACAAAGTCTTTTTTCGTTAAATCTAGGAAAAATTCCAATTATTTATGAAATGAATTCACCTAGTATAATGACTAATAGTTATGATGGTCTAGAGATTGTTAACATGTTCACAAAGTATTTCTCAGCTGTATACTCTGTTAATGAATGATATACCAACTAATAAGCTACCAAAAAATTGTATTAATGTAAATTGCTCTGACATTTCCATTATCTTAAATTAAGTGCCTTGGACATAACAAAGGTGCCTGGCCTTGATGGCATAACCCCTAGTTTTCTGAAGGGCTATTGTTTTATTCTAGCAAGACCCTTGTTTATAATATTTAAAACATCTTTAAATATGGGCCAGTTTCCTGTAAATTGGAAGTACTGCTTTGTTACTCCCATTTTAAAGTCAGATGATAAGTCACATATCGGAAATTATTATAGGTCACCTATTATATCTCTTGTTGAATAGTTGTGTGATTCAACAGCAATTTGGTTTTTTTCATGAAAAATCCACAGAACTCAAGCATTTACTGACTTCTTTTCAAATGCCTTGGAAACAGGTTGTCAGGTACATTCTATATACACAGATTTTTTAAAGGCGTTTGACAGGGTTAATTATGAGATGCTACTGTAAAAGTTGAAAGTTGTTGGGATCTGTAGAACTGTGCTAGAATGGATGCAAAGTTACTTGAAAGGTCAAACTCAAGATTGTTTATTTTAATAATTTCAAATCCTCGGGTGACCCTAGGGCTCCCATCTGAGACCACTGCTTTTTAACATATGTATCATTGACATAAACAAATCCTTTTCATATAACTATTTCTTTCTTTTTGTGGAGGATCTCAAATTTTATGCAATTGTGTCCAGAGTGCTTGATTGTGTGAATCATCAGAGATATTGGACAGCTTGGCTTTGTAGTGTGTGAGGAATGGCATGCAACTCAATACTGCAAAGGATTAAATAATGCCTTTTTATTGTGGTCAAAGTACTATAGATTTTTCTTATAAAAATATCTTCCTTTTGGAAAATGTTGAAACTATCTGTGACCTTGGAGTGAAAGTTGGCAGGACTTTGGGTTTCTTTAATAGAAATCTGTATCCTATTTCTGTTACATTTCTTTATACCAGCCTCGCCAGGCCGATTCTACAGTAAGGTTACCAATTCGCAAACTCAACATAAATGTTTGCATTTTGTTAGATACATGTTTGGCACATTTTTAAAAAGTGCAAAAAGGCAGGACTATGACAACCAAATAAATCAAGTAACAAACAAAAAAAAAAGTTGGCGAATTGTCAACCAACTTCGAGGCAGGAAAAAGGGACCAGTGCTGGAAACTATGTTACAACCTATGGTATTTAATAAGTAATCTGTTCCATAGCATGTAAACTTACTGCAAGTCTTACTTCAATATCAGATCCTCAGGGCCTCCGCTAAGGTGTTGCCCGCCCATGTGCAACTCAATATTTGCCGCCCTCTTATATTTAACGAAATGTAGGTAGGTATTATCCAACATCCAACACAGCCAAATCTAGGAAGTCTCCAAATTGAAAAACAAACGTCCATTAAAATAAAACATTTATAACTAAATAACATAAAGAGTCATTAAAATCGAACTTTTCGGGCTTTTGTTTCGGAAAATTTTCTGACTAGGTCTTTAGTATCCAATGTCGGAATATAATATGATTATAGTTAAATTTAGAAATGTTGGTAGAAGATTATTTCCGTAAATGTATTTAAAATATCACTAAGACTTTTTTCAATAGTTTATGCCTGTAAGGGTTTGATGGATTTTCTCACAATTGATCTTAATATCGTCATCGTTTTGAATTTTGGTTGTCCCATATATTACCTTAAAAATATCTGTATGTTGTTGAAGTAATTCAAACTGTTCTTCAATTGTTGTTATGGCAGTATCCAAAATCTTAAAGTAAAAATTTACTTTAAATGACAACTCAGGAGATAATATATTCATCAGTTCTTTCATACTGAAAATGCCTTTTTTTTCCTAAATCATTGAATGCCTTTTGAATGCTAACTTTAGTAGCTATCTCTCTCGATTTGTTTAAAAAAATTTGAAAATGTTCATTAGAACGTTTGGTTATAAAATAATTTTTTAAATTATTAACTGCACCAAGTTAAGACTTTATGTCAAATTTTGTTTCTGAAGGATTTTGCTCACAATAGTAATTTTACTCAAAATATCTTACCATATCACAACAAAGCACATAAATTTAAATTCAAACATTTTAATTTTTAATGAAGGTTCTAGTGTTCATATCCTTTTTGGTATCATTTTCTAATTCCTCCAAAGCATTGTATATTTCACCTATTTGGATTTTTAATGGTGTGATTTCATCGATCCGACTTTCCCATCGCGTTTCCGACAATGTCAATGTCAACTTTGGAAGGTGCTTTAATAAAACATTCCATCTAATATTTGATGAAGTGATTTAAAACTTATATTTTATTACTGCATCGTTCACAACCAAATTCAAACTGTGCGCAGAACAGGGAATAAAAAATGCTCGAGGATATTCTTCTAAAATTTTTTTTGCAATCCAATGTGTGTTCCATGCATATTGGCTCCATTATCGTACCCCTGTCCACGCAAATGATTCATATTTAAATTTTATTCTTTCAATTTACTCTCTATAAAATCAAAAAGACCTTGTCCAGTGACGTTAATTACAGGAGAAAAACCTAAAAAGTACTCAAATATCTGAACTGGTGTTAAGGTTGAAACACATCTTACTACAATTGTGATTTGTTCTGTGTGCGTTAGTAGCATTGTTATTTGTTCTGTAGTGCGATCTAGTATAATAGAAAAATATTTTGATTCCCGAATTTAGTCTAAGATAACATCCTGCCCTAAAATAAGAAGCGAAATGTATTGCTTTAATATTTTTTACGAGACTCGATAACGCGGCGGGCATCAAAAAATAGTTTGCCATATAAGCAAAACGACAGTCGGCAGTTTCAAAGCTAGATAGGTACGATACAAAATACAATAATGTTGATGTTTGGATTAGGATGACAGGAAAAATGATAAATAAAATGCCTTTTAGCATTATACAAGTTGAGGTCATAAAATATTTATTGTTAAGAATATTATTACAGAACATAGAATCATTATTTAGATTTTTGTATTTAAGAAAAACAAGTATCAGTGGTGTCTGCTTTGGGTGTCCCTACTTTTGGCCGCCCGTGTGCGGTAGACACTTTGCACACGTGGTAGCGGCGGCCGTGCAGATGCTCTTATATTCTTGGATAACCTACATATTTCAGATTCCTTTTATATAACTAAAAGTTTCGATACTGTGATGGGTTGATCCCCTTATTTATTATTTATTAAATTTTTTTATAACTTACTTTCATTCCCCTTTTTACGGGCACTTTTAGATTTTAGTTTTGTATACATATGTAATTGTATGTGTAATGTAAATAAATATCTTTTACAGCTATTATTAAGGTATGTCTATTTTTTTAGCCAGAGCGTTTGCAGGGAACTCACTACTCGGTCCAAAGTGATATTTACTCTCTAGGATTATCTCTTGTTGAGATGGCTATTGGTATGTATCCAATACCTCCGCCAGATGCTAAAACTTTAGCTGCTATATTTGGTCAGAGTAAAGAAGGTGACTCGCCGGATGGTTCTAGAGCACCCAGACCAATGGCAATTTTTGAACTGTTGGATTATATTGTAAACGAACCTCCGCCAAAATTACCATCTGGAATTTTTTCTGATCAGTTTGAAGACTTTGTGGATAGATGTCTAAGAAAAAATCCAGATGAAAGAGCCGATTTGAAGACTTTAATGGTAATTTTCCTTTTATATTTTAAAAATTGGTTACAAATACAAATAATATTTATTTTTACAACCTTTTGTTTCACTTCACTTGTTTGTCTATCTGTCTCTCTTTTCAGGTTAAATTCTAAATCTGTACGTCATTACTAAAAATGTAATACGAAATAAAGTGCGGGACACGAAAGAAAACCGGGCGGAGTAAATCGGTTTAGGAAGGTCGGCCAAGAAATCTCTTTAACCCAGTGGTGTCCCGTCGTTCTTTAAATAATGTGGCACTCCTTTTTGACTATATGCACTTCAGATAATTAAAAAATGTAACTATGCTTAATGAACCTTTCTCTATATTTGTCTGTTTTCTTTCGTGTACCGCACTTCTATATCTCTTTTGTGTTGCAAAAACGGTGGACTTTCGAATTTTACAATGATTTAATTTTGATTTTCCTTGATCGATTTACCTATAAATATATTTTTTCTTGAATTCTGTCATTAACGGGCTACTGCCTACGTCCACTATTATTGGACCACCCAGTATAGTGATACACGATTTACAAGTCTAAATTTTACAAGGCCAGCCAGCATCAGATCCAGTGAACGAGATTTATCAAAATTTTAATTTATGCAGTTTGACTTTGAGCTACTAGGGTATGTCAAAAGTGGCCGCCCGTCTCCGTTTGCCATATTACTTTATACAGGGGCCGTCATTGTGAAGTACTATACAGGGCGTTTCCTAATTGCGTGCTGATGTTAAAGGGGGTGTTTTTATGTCCTAAAAGTCTTAACTTTTAAGCTACAGGATGGTAAAGTTTAAAAAGAAAACATTTTTTTCCATCCCAATTCTGATGCTATTGTAGATAACTGCATGAAATTTGATACACGTCTTCTACGAATTAAGGAGCATACGGATTTACCCAGCATAATTACATATGCACGCCAGAAATTTCAAAAATTGATTGTTAATAAAAAATGCCCTTTTATGCATAAAAGACGTGTATCAAATTTCACACAGTTATTTATCTATAATAGCATCAGAATTAGGAATAAAAAAAAGTTTTTTTAAAACCCTGTATCTCCAAAGTTAAGACTTTTAGGTTCATATTAAACTTTATTCTTAAAAAGGTCCAAAAATCACACCCCTTTAACATTAGCACGCAATTAGGAAACGCCGTGTATAGTACTTCACAATGACGCCCCCTGTACAAAGTAATATGACAGACGGAGACAAACGGTCACTTTTGGCATACCTGAATAGCCCAAAGTCGAACTACATAAGTTAAAATTTTGATAAATCTTGTTCACTGGAATCAGTGCTGGCTCCCCTACTATAAATACATTAATGTTCTGTAGTTTTTCAAATATTAATTACAATATTAGATTTTTTTGATACCTGGTATTGAACAGAAAATTAATTATTTTGAAGCAGTTTATTGACAGCTACTTTATGAACAATTTTACAAAATATATTAAAAAAAACTAAGCCCTTTTTGAGGTTGACGGCTGTGATTCTAATGGTTCAATTCTTTCTAAATCGTTGTCTGAAAAATGATGAGGTTTCGTCGCCACTACTTGAAGATCCCAGTGTGATAACTAAATCATCATTTTGCCACCTATTTCCTAGTATTTATCTTCAATAGAACGAATATGTTTAACATACGATTTCCAATTTTCAGCCGATATTGAGTCAATCGCTTCTAATTTTATTTTATTTAAATCTTTAATTGAAAGTTCACCAGTGTTGCGCTCTCGAATATATATGTTTTTACTCCTGCCCATGCAAGTTCAATAGGGTTGAGGTCGCACATGTGTGGAGACAGGCTGAAAGGTGTATGACCGAGGTTACGTAAAAGACCGTTAATTTTATACTTTTTTTCTCTAGGCTTGTTGGCTGATATTACTTCATATAATTGATATTTTCTCCATGTTGGATCACATACAAGATTGTTCGATTTAAGCCACAATATCATATGACCTTTTGTAGAGTATTTAGTTGGCACTTTATCTTCTATGTGAGAATAATAAGACGCATTATCCATTACCACGACTGATTTGGGAGGAATGTTAGGTAGAAGCTTCTCGAGCAACCACTTTTCAAAATTATCTCTTCATCTGTCCATGATAGTCTTAAGTTGTTAGTCCCGAGCGAAAAACTAAAGCAGCACCTGAAACAAATCCGGCTTCTGAACCAGCATGAACTATAATAAAGCGACTACTAGAGCGTATTCCCTGAACAACACCTGTAACACTTTCACTTTGCCAGCATTTGTTCACTGTCATATCATTATCTACCCAGGTTTCGTCTAAATACACAATATTGCGTCCTTCTTGCCTATATTGTCTTACAGTTAGATATTTCACCCGCCAGTGAAAAATTTTTGGTCTCTCAATGAGCAATTTTCGTTTATTTTGGCACTTGCGCCAAACAAAACCATTTGATCGTAAAATCCGATTTAAGGTTTTATACCCGTATGGAAAATCTATTTTGTTCTTTACAGCACGAAGTAGGGGTTGGCAGGTCGGAACCTTCTTCAGATTTATATAAAAATCCTCTATTGTTCGTCGAATTGAAAATCACCATCGTCAATTTTATCTTTGTATGATAATGGGGATCTTGTTTTACCAGGAGATTTTAAAGGTGAAGTAGAACATGAGCGATCATTATGTTCTCTTGAATTTTTCTTACACTACTTTCCGAAACACCAATGTAAAATGCAGCGTGTTCTGTTCGATTTTGAATTGGAATAGTCAAACTATTATTTTCAGCTTCTCTAGTACAGGCCTCTATAACGCTCGTAATAACTTCACGTGCACCGCTTCGAATTGTTTTTCCTATTTTGCTCGCCATCGTTACTTCGAAATAACAATTCAAATTCAATGCAATGCATTTATATAGAAGTGAAAACAAATGCTCGAAATGTATAGGCGCCACTGGAGATAGCTAGAACCTTTTAGCGGTAAGTGCATGGAGACTCTAGGCACATCCCAATTACAAGTGGACCAGTGCGAAATTTACTAAATCCTCAATCAATTTTCCGTACCGCTTAGCTGGCGCACTTTATAGGTGAAGCGGTAAACTATTACAACAAATAAAATAACATAAAATTTATTTGCGTACACAAATTTTACTTTTCCGCTTGCTTAAGACTATTAACCCTTATTTTAAGGACCGCCCGGTTTTCTTTCGTGTCCCGCACTTTATCATAGCCTCTTAATATAAATTTGAGTTAATATTTCTTTGTTTAAACCACCGCTGAAAAGGCGAGTCTTTCCTTGGTATTTTGGACCACTCCAAATAAGACGATATTTCATTTTCCCACTCCATTTTTTTTGGGAATAGATCCTGAAGCAGGCTTTCCGGGTATGTTGCTAAACATTTCTCAAAATATTGTGTCGTGTGTTGCAACGCTTTTATTTTGAGTGCTTTTATCCTGATTTGATAAACGACTCAGCGGAATGTTATCGTCTTCATCGTCATCACTGGGTTGTGACTGTCTATGCCAGGTTCATGCAATACTGACAAGAATGTGTCATAAAAAAAATGTATTTGTGTACATATTTGTACTATACTGAGTTTCATTCCAATATAATAATCCGCTTTGAATATACAACGAAAAAAACTAATTCAAAAAAATGAACCCCTTGTGTCTTGTTTTATACTAAGGAATCTCCCATTAGGTGATGGCCTATTGTTTTTGAAACACTCTGTATATAGTATAGAAATAGAGAATAAGAAAATGGAATAATATAAAAATTGAATAACCCGATTTTCGAAATTATTTACAACGGGATAATTATCAGTGTCATAGTCATTCTCTCCTATCCAGAATAAATTTTTAAAATGTGTGTCTTATAAACTGTACATTCCTTCACTTGAGTACTCTGCGTCAGCTTTAAGGTCGATTACAGGCCTCTCTAGACTCAAAGATCAAATGCTGATCTATTTCTTAATAAAATAATTAATTCTGCTATTGACGGTCCGTATCTTTTATTTGAAATTGATTTTTTTATCCCACCTAGAAATACAAGGAATCATTACAACTTTTCACAATCTTTTTAGATTCATTTATGATATCATTAAGTTTAGTTTAAGTGTATTTTTATTTTTTTTAATTGGTTGTATGTTTTAGTGTAAGATGGCTAATCTGTTCATAAATAAATAAATAATAGGTTCTAAAATATTTTTTTTATAATATCTTGACCCTTGATGAAAACGTTTTGGCTTTCTTCATAATACTTACCTTATTGTTCGCTCTTGAATGCTAGTGTTCAGCTACCGTCAATTTATTGATTAATAATCCATCGCCAGCAGCCAATAGTTTCTTTTTTTTTTGTTTTTTTTTTAGAATCATCCATGGATAAAGAAGTGGGAAACAGAGGAAGTGAATGTGGCAGAATGGATTTGTGAAACAATGGAAATAAAGCCACCAAACAGAAATTAAATACTAAAATTAGTTATTCGTACATAAGGATTTATAAAAAAATTGATACATGAAATGTTAGTTGATCTTTTCAATAGTTCAAATCATATGTTATCCTAAATATATAGCATGACATTGTTCAGAAGTCATAACCTCGTAATTAAATTTTTAGTTTTTAAATAAGGATTGTATCAATGCCTCTGAATCAAAATGTCAATTCGAACATTCCGCATATTGAATTCTTTTTTTTCTATCAAGGAAAGTGAAGGATAACACAATGTATAGAAGAATACAGTTATGACTAAAAAACTATACTTTCAGAGCTCTGTAAAATGACTCGCGTTTCTGAAACTCTAGTATACTCCCTATTTTTAAAAACATTAGTTTTTTTACTTTTCATTCTTGAGTAGTTATTATCGCATTTTTAATTTTTTGCTATTATCTGTTTTAATAATTTTAACTGTTATTTTTCGTTTTTTTTATACCACACTTATTTCGGCTAATTTTTTAAATTTAGAAGTTTACACATAACATTGTTTTAGATTTAATTTTTCTCGATAGAAGACGGATTTTATTACAAGTCAAAGGCCTTTACTATTTTTTTAAGCCATTTTCCTGCGTATATACAGTTAAAATACATATCACCCTTGATTCCGTGTAATATTTGAAGTACATCGCATAAGTAAAGCAGTTTCTGAGCTATATCAATGAAAATTGGAAAAAAATTAATTAATTACGAATTAAAAAACCTAGGGAGGTATTTTTTGCCACGATTAATTATTTCACAAAATTTCATTTAGTTAAAATGTAGCTGTCAGGAGAAATGATAAGTTTTGTCGGAAATACATAAAACAATTTAAAAATGGGCAGTCCCATAATCAGTGATATTAAATTATCATAATTTATTCGGAAAATTACCGTGGTAAATTACCAAAAATAAATCACGGAAATAATTACCAACTTTTTAATCATAATAAAAAAATTGATAAATTATTGGTAATTTACCATAATTTTTCAATTTTTATATTTTTGTTTGTAAAATATATGCAATAGGTGCAAGATTAAGTTAAGAACGCGCAGTAATACCTTATTTTATACTAATGCTTTAATTTGCTGGTAATCTATCTTAAAAACGTAAATTTTACCTTTTTGAAGTTTTCATACTTATGTGTAATGTAAAATGTGAGAAAATAAAATTATTGTACTGGTTCTTCGCATCATTTTCAAATAATTGGGATTATAGTAGTTTGTCCTCTTAGAAACAATTCGTTATTGATTAGTTTCAAAAATCTGACAGTTATTATTTATTGCATAAAATAATACATACACGTGTACTTAATTAATTTTATCTAAAAAAATATATAGACCAGTTGTAACTCTGTATAAAACAGCAGTATCCATAGTAGGCAGGTAAACTTTTATATTGGTTTCTTAGAAAATGTAATTTTTTTTTAATACAAAATCTATAATTATCAGTTTAAAAACAAACAATTAAACACCATATATATACCAAAGGAGTTCAACACTTTTTTTGTAAAAGGTATGGTTACTGAGGTAAAAAGAGAAACAATAGAAAAGTGACATTTCCGATATTTGACCCTTTCATCTCAGTTAGCATAAGGCTATCACATCACCATAATGACATAGCGTAGGCCTATAAGGATGTAGAGGAATCATAAGCAGTATACTAGACGCCATATTGTTTACTGTCCTTGTGTAAATTAAAAATTTTCCATAAGAATGAGTTCCTGTAATATGTGTTATGAAAATCCGTCTGTGATGTCCATTACCTTCTACAAAAAAACTAGGCACTCCAGTTTTAGGCAGGCATATTACATTGGAAGAAATCAATAATGAAGGAGTGATTAAGTACGGTAACGGGAACTTAAGAAAAGATGAAATGCACCGGTTTCGAGCATATGACGTCACGTGTGAGGAAAATAATAATGCCCGCCGAACATGGATGTTTTTTACAAACGTAATAATTAATTAGTAATCTACTTAATAAATTACAGTAAAAAATGATTGGTAGATTGCCGTAATTTATTTGGAAAATATATGGCAATTTACACTCTAACATCACTGCCCGGAATGCTCCAAAACAGACACTAAACATTTAAATATATATTTTGTAGTGTGAAATGATAAATACGTTACATTTTACTGTCCTCAGTTGAGGAAACAATCTGCAAACTTTTAATCAATAAATTAAATTTTAGTTCTTTCTGCAACTTTTTTATCACTATGCTGTTGTAATGTAGGGATATATGGACCCGCATATGGATACATCTTCACCAGTTATACCTTATAAGCAGTATGTATGTACGACATTTTTTTCGATTTTCTAATAATAAACAATGTAGAACTTCGAGGTTTTGACTTCTGCGGATATATGAAAAAGGTGCACTTTTTTATGTACGCTACTATGAGTCTCGCAATACAAAAAAATTTATATACACGAGTCTTTTTTAGTTATAATAATTTCAAGCTTTTTTGCTTTTAGTGAGGGACAAAAGTCACCGCTTTCCAGTGTTAATTTTTGGACCAATATATCAGGGTGAAAGGTACTTTACAATTTTTTTAAAGTAATTTTCAACCAAATACGACGATGTGGATGAATTTAAATATACAGAACAATTCTTAAAAGTTTACAAGTATTTTGTTCTAACGTCTTCTTTCCGCGACGAGGCCAACGTATTTCACTTTTGAATTTTTTTTTAAAATATTTAGTCCCACCCATTTAGATTAATGTCATTTTAAAATAAGCGCTTCCTTTTTGCCTAAAAATTAATATTTCGATAGTGGTCAAATCTATTCAAAGGCGTTATCTCAGTTGAACTGGAAAACAACTTATGCCCCTCATTGCATACTATATTGTGTTATCAAGTTATATTGATGTAATTTAGCCTCTTACACCTTTTTAGAATATATAGTGTCCTTGAAAAAGTTTGCATCATATGGGATTTTTTTCAATATGTGAGTTTGTCAAAATTAACGGTAGATAATAACTTTTGCTTCATTAAAAAGGAAAAAGCTTTTCCAGAAATAGTCACGTCACTTGTGTTACCTATCAAAATTGACATTTTGTAGAAATCGCAGAAAAAGAGCTTATTTGCTAAAATATAAAAATGTTTTATTAAGAAAAGCCGTCTATTTTTTAGTTTTTCATGTGTATACCTTATAGTCAGAAATTCCAATACTAAATTTTTATAAGTTTGTTTTTCGAAATTCTAATCAAATAATAATTGTCAACTTAAAAAATATATATCTTACTATTACCTCACCAGAATATTAATGTCTTATAGTCAATCCTTTTTTTTTCTAAATAAATAAATAAATTAAAATCACTTCTTAACACTATGCTAAGCGGGATTTTAAGAATTTAAGGTATAGATTAATTAAAATATGTTTATAACTTATAAACTATTTGTAAAATATTTAACTACCTTTAGAAGTTAAAAAAATTTAAATTGCTGACCAAAATTTGGTATACATATGTAAAACTAGAAATAAACAACTTTTTATAAAAATTCACTCTCAAATTTTTTGAAATAAGCCTTTTTTCTTCAGTTTTCAAAAAGTCACACACTTGTCACATGACTATTTTTGAATTTAGTTAAGCTAAAGTTGTTAGAAAAGCTACATTTTAACAAAGTTGACTCTTAAAAAGATTATATTATATAATGCGAACTTCTTCGAGGACATCGTTCGGAAACATTTGTATTTAATGTGATATTTAGATTATATTTTATTATATGTAATCATACTATATACTGAGTTACTATGAAATTGAAGGAGACGCCATAGCCTTTTTTACTGGTTAGTGCAAATTTTTCTGGTCAATCAAACTGAAGCAACTTAAAGTTTCTTATTTTAAATAGCACCCTGTATATGTACTTTTTTGACATTATGATTATACTTTCTTCTCACTTGGAAAGAATTGTGAAAGCCTAATTATAGATATTAATTATAACTTGAGGATGAAACCGTCTCGAACATAAAGGACTTCAAATTTGTGATTAAAGCACCCCAAATCCACCAGTGCAGCGAGAACCATTAAAATCACTATATCAATTTTAGTCCAATATCAAATCACACCTTGAGTGTCAAATTAGCTAAAAATTATATTTCATGATAATTGTAATTAAGTAAAAATAATTTTCATTATTACTCATTTTGGGACCCATTTAGTTATTTGGAAAAATCTAGAATTTTTCTTTACTTAACTGAAAATAACAAAATTACGAAAGCGTAGAGGGGCCGCAATAAAAAAAACTCGAATTGCGAATCGATATTTACCCATACTACCATTTGCAAGTGGAAATTTAATTAAATTGCGACTTGCAAGTCAAAATTGAAGTAAATTACGTGTTGCAGTTTAAAATTTAACATCTCTACTTGCAAGCCGAAATATAACAAAATTACTAAATGCATCTCGAATTTTAACAAAATTACTACTTGCAAGTTGAAATTGATTAAAATCGCGATTTACAAGTCAAAACTCTGTTAAATTCACACTTGCAATTTCGACTTGCAAGGCCTTATTTAGTCAAATTTCGACTTGCAAGAAAATTACAACTTGCAAAGCGAAATTTAACTAAATTTCTATTTGCAAGGATTTGGCTAAATTTTCGACTTAAATCCGTGGTTTAATTAAATTTTAACTTGCAAGTCGTAATTTAGTTAAATTTTCAGTTAATAGTCGTAATTTAAGTATTTTTTTTATGTGACCCATCTACGCTTATTGTATGTTATGTTTAAACAACTTAAATATGTTTTGTGTTTAAACGGTTTTTTCATGTTACGTTTAAACAGCTGTAACAGTTTATTAGGGCAAGATAATAGTATGCAGTTTGAGCTGTAGTTTTTAGTATTTTTTGTAAAATAAGCGTCGGGTAGACACTGGAACAAAGGTGCCATCGTTTGGTAGAGATTTTATAACTTAGAGTAATTTGGTCAGATTAATTAAAGGTATCACCATTAAAATATTGCTACTTCTTGAAGCTAATTTGCCGTTTGTTTGTAATTTAATTTACCTTTAACAGCTGCAGTTGTCGACATCCCATCCCCATCCCAATTTTTATTTTTTGTTAAAAATTTAAATATACAGGGTGTCCGGAAATTCCTTTCCAATATTTGGAGGGGCTATTCTACACACGGAAATATGTTTAAAATTTGTTTGATGTGCCTCGTGCATAGAGATATTTGATTCAAAATTGGCGAACGTTAAACCGTAATTAATGTTAAAAAATTATACATATATACCTTTTCCGAAACACGACCCCTTTGACCGCCACTTGATATCTTAGTGTTTTCAAATAATTTAGAAAAATATTTTTATAAACACAACAAACAGTTTATCAAACACATTTCCCTAAATTACTTAGAAAACGGTGTGGAGTTTCAAAAAAAATCCAAGGAACATACATTTTATAAAAAAAACAGGACATCCGATAGAGGTAAGTACCAAACAAAGTCAGTGTCGCTACAGTAGATTTTTTTGGGGCGGTTAAAGGGGTCGCGATTCGACAAATTGTAATTTTTAAAAATGTATCTACCAGATGATCTCTTATATTTTGTACCCCCCGTATCTCGATTATTTAAGAAGATAGCCAAAAACTTTAAATACAAAAGTTCTAGGGTTTTTACATAATTTTTATAACATGATATTACAAAAAACAATTGAACATAAAAATCGGACTTATTTAGCAAACTTTTGATTTTTTTATGGAATACCCTGTATATTATATGTTCGTCAAATGGGTCTCTTCTAGCTAATTATAAATATACCAAGTTTAATACCTTTATCTCCAAAGATGCCTGAGTTATTTGAGAAAAACCTTGCCATAACAGGCAATGTATTCCATTTGACTCACTATTGAGTGGAGCCTTCTCCCTCTCTCTCACACACATTGGCTCTTATGGCAAGGTTTTTCTTAAATTTCTTGGGTGTTTTTAGAGAAAAAGGTATAAAACCTAGTATATAATCAGCTAGAACAGATGCATTTGATATACATATTATATACAGGGTGTTCTATAAGAAAAAACAAAAGTTTGGTAACTATGTCTGATTTGTATGTTCAATTGTTTTTTCTGATATCATATTATAATTATTCTGTAAAAATCTTATAACTTTTGTATTTATAGTTTTTTGCCATCTTCTTAAATAACCGATACGCGGGGATGCAAAATATAAGAGATCACCCTGAACATTTAGATATTAATTACGGGCTATCGTGTGGTAAATTTGAATTAAATATCTCTAGAAATGTATAAGGCACATCAAGAAAACAAAAAGGTATTTAGAAATTTAACTCGCTATTTGAAAAGGAAGCATTTATGGACCTATGTTCGTAGGAACTATTTTGAAATATTTTCAGGTGTAGAATAGTTTTTTCGAATATTGGAAGGAAATCTTGAATAAGAAACCATGATATACTATTTGTATTCTTTTATCCTTTGTAACGTTGCTTTAAACTGTTACCTCATAATTCTGTATAGCATGTTGTTATTAAAACTTGGCTACTAGACTATAATTTCAATACAAGAGTGCATTTTCAACAAATGAACTATTGAAAGTAATGATGATTTTCGATGTTATTTCTGAACACTATTGCCTTTAATATACAAAATTTATATAAATTAAAATAGGTTTTTCAAGTAGGTAAATGCATCCGTTTTGAACTATAGATTAAATAATACAAAACTAGGTTGTGAATAATATTAAATATTTTCCATCTTAGGCTAACGTCTTAACTTATATAATTTACTGTATTTGTGATAATATTTATTCCGATAGGTAGTCGAGCCAGAAAGTTGAAAAGTTGTATGTAATCGTAAATTTTCATATTTTCAATGTCGTAGAAAAATAAAACTTGTTTATTCATATGTTCTTGTTTATTTTAAGTCATAGTAATTTCCATTTCATGCAGTGGCGGCTGCTCTTTGAGTCCACGCGTCTCGTCTTAATGCTGACGTAACACACAATTTCTATTATAAATTCATAATACAGTAACAGGCCTGCACTTAAATACTTTATAAAATGTGAACTGAATTTTTCAACTGATATTGGGTATTTAAGTGATGCTGATTTCCAATCTGTTTTCAGTTTTTTCTATCGCGTAAGGTTTCTAAACAAAATACTACAACAATGTAAAAAGTAAGAATATTTATATATATTTAAGATAAACAAGAAAAATAATAAAACCAACGAAACAACTAATCAAACCGCGAAAGTATTTAAAAAATAACTTTCATTAAACCTTTAGTTTCATGGAAAATTTCATACTGCCATTTTGTGATCAATCGGGTATTGTTATTCTAACTCGTTACCATAGCAAATTTTCGTCGACCTTACTAAAATTAATAAGTGGAAATTTTTTGACATATAATGAAATGTCATCGCCTTGCGACACGACTTTTTAGTAATAATAATTGTGAGAATATGTCTCATACCTTATAATAAATTAGTACATTTATCTTCTTGAATTTTATTTAAGTAGGTACTTAAGAAATAATACTAGTGAATTGAAATATTCCATGAACTCGTCGACTTCTTCTCTTTTTAATAGTAAATAATTAAGACTTGCAGTGGTTGAAGAACTGGCCTTTAATAGGTGTCGGTGTTTTATGAAGTAGATATAATATTTTCTCACCAAGTGATTTACTTTCCGCTTAGACATCCTGGAGAACTTCGGCGAAATCGCCAGCAACACGTTCTGTATTTTTCTAAACAAATTTCTTTCCATGATTTGAGTGTGACAATTTTTCATTAGATCAGTAAGATATTTCAGATAACGATGGTACATTTTATTAGGGCCCACTTTTTTGCAATATGCACATAAACCATATTTTTCAAATTTTTCCATTTTAAATAACTTATAAGTATATTTCTGCTATTCCTAACTCGGAGCTTTATTGATTGGTTTGATCTGAAAGATTAGTTTATAGTTGTTTGACAAGCACAAAATACACACAAAATCCCATAGCCTTCTAGATTTAATTATCCTCTTGTTTTAAGTTACATACTTTCATTTACCGAAATATATAATTAAAATTAAGAATATATCGATTCCACCAATCTTAGTAATTTCGAATGAATCACAAATAAAGGAAAAGAGTTCCTTCTGTACCTTTCTTACTAAAATCGGAATTTTGTCTCTGGGAAAAATCTACTTTTACTGGTAGGTATAAGTGTTCTAAAAAATCAGTTTTACATAATTTTCCACTACTTTTAGTGATTTGAAATCCACTATATATAAACAAATATAGCTTCCTTGAAATATGTGTCATTATATTATTGTACTAAAGTTGGTAGTTTTAACTTTTATTAATGATAGTTAATTATAGTCATTTGGCACTTTATAATTTACATGTTCGGAAAGATTAGGACCTAATAGGATGATCCATCATTTTTAGTGCCATAGAATTAGCTTGGAATGATGAAATATATTTTATTATACACATGTATTACTATTTAATTGCACTAAAATCAGTACTTAATTGATTGATGTACTACCAAAATATCAAATTTAATGCTTTTTTTTTCATCTTTTATGAAATTTTCTTACCGAATCTCCCATGTACTCAAATAATAACCGAAAGTTTTTTCTCGCTCACAAATTTTTGTAATAATTCAAGTACTAGGGAGATTATAAGTGAAAATCTTTCTCTTTTTCCAGAACAACGTTTGTATTCTTCTGTAGAACGGTCGCTTTAAAGCATCCAACAGTAGTCTGTCATCATTTTGACATCCCAACGCCCTTGATATCGCCTTTCCATCAATAAAATGTCTTGGTGAAAGCTCTCCCCTTGCTCTTCACTTCACTCAGTTATCAGGAAAATAGTCAATATGAGCATGTAGAAAGTGAATTTTTATGATCATATTACAGCCTAACTTCCTAAATTTAATCAACATGTTTCAACGCTATTTTTAAATTCTGGTTCTTTATAGTTTCCTAGAAAGTGGCGGTTCGCCATTGGACGCGGGAGAAGCGCCGCTTTTCTTTTAAATTTCGCTTACATTTTCCAATTAATTTACTTAAAAATAAAAATATTTTTAAAATATAAAGCATTTTATAATATACATTTCTGTTATAAAAATGTAGTATGTTTTATATAAATTCACATTATTTACTTATTTATACCATTGTTTTCTATCAAAACTAGTGCGTTATATACTCAACAAATAATAATGAATTAAAAGCATCTTTTCATAAGAGCCACCCGTTGAGGAATCACAATCAGCAGTAAGAAATTCTGTTTCAGACTCCCCTCGAACGCCGGCTTTCATTGTTTACGGCAGTTGTTCTGGCAACGCAATGGTGACTATCCGTAAGCCAAATAGAGATAGGAGCGGCATAAAACAGCTGCTGCAGGCGCTTCTTCGCTTGTTATAAAATTAATGTAAATTAGTGCGTTCCGATCATTGGAGGCGGAAGCAGTTTTACATCGATCTAATTGAATCGAAATTAGCTTTAAGATATAGGTACATAACTGTTTTTTAAGAAAAAAAAAATTTAAAATCTTATAAATTTATATTATTTCCCCTAAGTATTAAAAAACGCTCCAAAGCTATGGATAATTTAAGATCATAAAAAATAGCCTTTTTGGGCGTGGTACCCTGTGCACATAGCTACGCTGCGCTTCATCCGTTCTTAATTCCACGAGCCGCCACTGTTCCTATAAACTTATATGTAACTTCTTTTCCGTCTTCCAGCATAACCCTTTTAATTTTGTTACTTTTCATTAACTTTCTTATTTGCGGTCCAACAAAAATGCCTTCTTTTAGTTTAGTTTTAAAAAGACCCGCAAATGTTTCATACAAGTACTTAAAACTACCTCCATTTTTATCTAGAGCTTTGACAAATTGTTCCATCATTTCTAATTTTATATCAAGAGTGGGCAATAAAATTGTTTTGGGATCAACTAGGCTTTCTCCTTAGTCCAGTGGTCATCTCTATCTCTACTGTGCCACTCGCATAAGAAATATGAGTAATTGGTATATCCGGATTGTTGACCCAAAAACAATGTTCAAATCTTAAGGGTTGAATGACCAACAGGAACAAAAGCATATAAATTGCCATTGTGTAGTAGAACAGCTTTAAGGCTTCCTATGACGAGTCTATAAAAAGTCTCCACTCGGTAGGTTTGTATTTAGGAGCACTAATGTCAATAACCAACTCCGATACGTTTTGGCAGTATACAAGTGAACCAGCTGCGGCGAAGTTATCGGCAAATTCAACCTCACGGTTTCTATACCAATAAAATGTAGTTCCTGGGGCAAGTAAATTTCTTTCTCTTAACTTCGATCCTAAAATCTCGGAAAAATCTTTTGGAAGTCCTAAATCTCTGACTAAGACATTCAGTTCTAACTGAGAAAATAGCAGCGGTTCACTGGTTGTTGAGTTAGATGTTTGAAAAATGTCGGACTCTGTATCTGTTGAATATTCGGCATTAGACTGCAATACTTTAGGTGGAATATGTACAGATATATCAGCATCATGTGGAACTGGTTGTATTGGGATAGTCAACATATTTTAGAGATTTTGTGTTATGACCTTTAATATCGCAAATACAAAAATAGCAGTCTATTTTGCATATTACATGTGGTGCCCATAGTTTATCTTGATCTCCCAAGTTTCACTTTAAAGTAAGCAAAATGTGCATTTTTTACAAAATCAACAATGTTTCTTTTAAACTTTTTCACTACGAACTGTCCACAAATATAACAAAAGTTATCAGATTTATTTTTACAATACCTACTAGACATTTTTTTATAGAAAGTGCACGTTGGCACTAAATAATATCGCTCTCTGTTCTAAATAAACTAGAGGTGGCTAGTGAGTGAGTGATTCGGTTCGCGTGATCCGATCTTTGCTTTTAAAGAAAGACTCGAGTCACTCATCTTAAAGTCACTCGAATCTCAAACGACTGCTAAGTTCACTTACTACGTACACTCTCTGACTCCCGTTTCAGCTCTCGTTACTCTTGTACAGCGGAACAATCTGTGAACCGTTCTTTGTTTCATGCCTGGCAGTCGGTCCCGGATGAATTAAATATTATTTAATTGTCAATATTATTACATAGCTGATAGACGGAAGGGGCTTTTCATTCGCTTATTTTTTATTCCTAATACTAAAAGAGACATAATTTGTTTATTTCGATGCTAATCAATAAATTGATTATAAATGAGTGTAATTCATACTTGCACCCCAGACTTTCAGATAATAATAGAATAAAGTTAATAGATTATAAATAAAATATAATGACGATTAGAACATTACAAAATATATTTATTTAAGTATTTATAATTTACAAAAGCAAGCAAAACCTATAACTTAAGTTAACTTTTAATTTTCAAAATAGTATCCAAGGGCACACTGTTAATAATTGCGAATAATACCAATGATTAAAATATCATATCAACTAAACACATCTACGCAACATTCAGAATCCGGGGAATTACTAGACTTAATAACCATTAACCAAACACGCAGAAAATTCCAGAAATGTTCATCAAAATGCGTCAGTTAGGAGTTAAAATAATGTATCCCTCCGCATGCAAACCAAGTCGAAATCTGTAAATGACCTGATTTTCCGTGCGCATTCCCCCCTCAGTGGGGACGACTTTTCGTATGCACTTGAGATATTGGTCGTTAGGTTGACCACTATCCTATCTAAGTCTTCCTTTGTAACAATCGGCTCCGGTAAGGTGCCCAGTAGGTCCCATAGCTCCCTTTGATAAGTTGATGAATCCGGGGACCTTGGATTTCTGGCGAGTTTAGGCATCGGCCAATCTGTCTTTAAAACAAGTACGATCATCCTGTGATTAGAAGCGGTGATATCTGAGGTTACCCTCCAACCTGAGACGAGCTACTAGTACTATACTTGACGGTATAGAGGCTGCGCAGAAGTAAGTTACCTAAAATACAAGTTCCAGTAAACACATGCCCTAAACTGACGGACAAACTACCCGAAACAAAAAAAAAACTCACTTAATTGAAACGTTCTTTTTGGATTGCGTCAGAATTGTTGATTTCTTGTTTCGGTTTAGTTTCCAATAAATCTGTAACTTATTCCGAATTACTTTTCAGCTGTAACATGTCCGAAAAACAGAAAAAACGCTAGGAACTTTCGATTTCGTTTTTATTCTAGCTATACCTCAGACATTTTTACAATTCTGAGTGGCTGTAAATGGTTCAACGTAACGAAAAACGGTTGTTAGTTTTTTATGATATTTAATAATACGGTATCTAGCTTTAAGGCTCCTCCCTTCATCGTTTTAAACCAGTTCAAGTATGATGTCTCTTTCAAAAAAACGAGGCATACCTAATTGCCCTGTTTTGGGGACATTTCGATCACTAGTTTTTGAATTCCAAAAACAGGGTGCGTAGGAAAAACCCACTTGGTTTTATAAGAGGGCATTAGTGAGATTTTGCTTTAGAAAGACCGTTTTTAGAGGCATTATTGAAGAATAAGTGAAAATGAAACTTTAACAGAATACGCAGTCAAATAAAATATAATAAATTGTAATTTTATTTAGATCATTTATTGACTTTAATTGAAAACCAAACAACAAAAAATATACTAAAGTTACCTATACCGCAAATGGCCCTAGTTTTTATTGTTTCGATAAAAAGCTATTTTTGATAAAAACGTTTGCTTGTTTAAGAAATGGTTTTTTAGAAATATTTATAATCCACATACTGGTGGGTTTGAATATGTACAAGTTCTGACGAATTGCTTATCAGTGGTACGATAGCGCAATTGGTTATAGCGATGGAGTAGTGATCCAGAGGTGTGGGTTCGATCTCTGCTCGTACCATAACTTTTCCTGTTGATTATGAATATTTCTAAAAATATATTTTATTATATGGTTTTCTAATATACAGAGAGCTCATAAATTTACAGAACATGTCGTATTTTCTCAAGAGTAACCTGCATCTTTTATTTATAAGGAAAATGTTATCTAAAAAAGTTGTTTACAATTTCTTCCACAGTCAAATGCCAAACTTTCAATGGTTGCTTATTTTCGAAAGGTAAATAATAATTAAAGAAATAAATACATTTGAACTAAAAGAGACTATTATTGCTATTTCTTATAACTATTTCTTTTAGTACTTGAAAGCCACAGAGTCCAACACTTGGCCGATAGCCGATAGTTTTTAAAACATTAAGCTTATAATTTATAAAGTCGAGTTTGCTTGTACACTTTTTAAATAAGGAAAAATGTTTATGAAGAATTACTTTTTAACGGACTAAACATATATTGATACTCCTTATCAGTATCAGTGGAATATGCACAAATGAATAATTTCTTGGTAATGTTGAATTCTGAAATGTTGACTAAAAATTCATAATTTGCATACTTAAATACCATTTCTTTTCTTAGATGATTTTGACGTTCATAAAAGTGTAATAAAAGCAAAAAAATGTCTATTAATAAAACAGCAATATTTAAAATATGATTTGTATTCGATTCACAAGCATAATATATTAATTAAACTATTCTATGTATTAATTCTAAACTTATAAGATCAGCTAAAAACAACCAAATTAGCAACGTCACGTTAAGGAGTCACGTATAAGGAGTTTTCAGTTCCTTTTTTTTCACGGAGAGGGCGCAAAGGTTAATTTATATGGGTTATTGAGTATAAATTCTAGTCCAGATATAAACTACGATTAAAAAAAAACGCACATGGTCCGGTGGTGTTTAACATAGCGGGATATTTAAGTCTAGAAAAGCCCACGACTGTCCGGAAAACCTAATGGGTCGTCTTTTCTAAAAAGTGTGTTTTTGTACAGTCTTGTCCAAAAAATATCTGCTCTTTAAATTTTAGTTTACCTGTTAATGAAAAACTAAACAAGAGAGTTTACGGTTACACTAAACTTGATCGGAAAACAATCCCAAATTATTTAAAATACCAATAAATACACGGGCGTTTTTAAACAAAATACTACAACAATGTAAAAAGTAAGAATATTTATATATATTTAGGATAAACAAGAAAAGTAATAAAACCAACAAAACAAATAATAAAACTGCGAAAGTATTAATAAAATATCATTCATTAACACTTATTGGAAAATCATTCTCTTTTTCCGGAAAAGCTTCTTTTCGTTGTTGTTCGTTTATATTCTGCATTAGGACGGTGCCTTTTAAGCATCCAACCGTAGTCGGCCATCATTTTGAAATCCCAATGCCCTTGATATCGCCTTTCCGCCTCTTTAACTTCTTGGTGAAAACGCTATCCTTGCTCTTCGCTGACATCACGGAGGTTATCCGAAAAATAGTCATGATGAACATGTAGAAAAGTGAGTTTTTGTGCTCATATTACACCCAAATTTTCTAAATTTATCCTACATGTTTTCAACAATATTTTTAAATTCTGGGTCTTTGTAGTTTCCTAGAAACTTATTTATAATTCCTTTTTCGTCTTCCTGCATAACAATCTCAATTTCATGAGTTTTCATTAACTTTCTTATTTATGGCTTAATAATGTTTTTTATAGTTTAGCTTCAGAAAGACCCGGAAATATTTCACACAAGTACTTAAAAAACCACCATTTTTATCTAGAGCTTTGACAAATTGTTTCATCAGTCCCAATTTTATAGGAAGGGAGGGTAATAAAATTTTCTTGTGATCAACTAGGTTTTCCCGAATTACATTTTTGGAGTCAGATATTAAATTTTTTCTTGGTGGCCAGTTTTTTTAGTCCAGTGGTCATCTCTTGCTCTACTCTTCCATTCACATAAGAAACATCGGTATTTAGTATATTCGGATTGTTGACCCAAAAGCAATGTTAAAATCTTAAGGTCGCCACATAGAATTCAGTTTGTGCTGCTTATAGTTTATTCTTAAAAGCAATTCTTCAAGTTTTTCGTATTTTTTAGTTCGGTTGAATGATCCAACAGGAACAGATGTATTTAAATTGCCATTGTACAGTAGAACAACTTTAAGGCTCCTCTTTGACGAATCTATAAATAGTCTCTACTCGGTAGGTGTGTATTCAGGAGCACCAAGGTGGATAACCAACTCAAATACGTTTTGGCAATATACAAATGAACCAGACAAATTCAACCCCACGATTTTTATACCAATAAAATATAGTTCCTGGACCAAGTAAGTTTTTTCTCTTAACCTGGATCCTAAAATCTCAGAAAGATCTTTTGAAAGTCCTAAATCTCTGACTAAGTAATTCAGTTCTAATTGAGAAAATAGCTGCGGTTCACTTGTTCTTGAGGTAGATGCTTCAAAAATGTCAGACTCTGTATCTGTTGAAGATACGGATTCGACCTTAGACTGTAATACTTTAGGTGGAATAGGTACATCAGCATCATGTGGAACTGGTCGTATTGCCGACGGAAGAGTGGGATAGTTAATATACTTTAAAGATTATGTTTTATGACCTTTAATATCACAAAGACAAAAATAGCAGTCGCCGGTGTGATTTCTAGGTTCTCTCCAAACCATTGGTATTCCAAACGGTAAGGCTTTTTTTGTTCATTTAAACCAAAGTTTACTGAATAGAAATATAAGTTGCCGCACTGCGCCGTCGGTACTTTGAAAATCGCAGATAAAAGGCGAGTCGCCTAGTTTCAAACCCAATCGACACTGGCTCCTGTTACCGAGCTGTTTAAAAGTAGTTTGGCTTCCCGCTACGAATTTTTATCTACCAGGGAATTTCAAAAGTATAAATAATAACTTTAGACAAAAATTATTGAGTTGAATTTTGTCGTCGGACTAGTTTAATATTTTACAATTACAGTGTTAAATGTTATTTAAGTATAGTGATTTAATATTAAATTGTATGATTTTTTTCCATTTGTTAGGAATAGTGAAGTGTGACTCAGTTTACTTCAGTACATAGTCACAGTATCTAAGTGTTGCATATACTTTTCATTTTTATTGGGCGCCATTTTGTTTCATGATATTGGATGGATTCCTACCAATATTTTACCATTTTCTTTCTGCCTATGTCACACTTAAGTTTTGGGCATAATTTAAAATAAATTCAATAAATAGTTTTTACATTGACACATACCGCCGTTTTGTTACGTCATGTTGAATTCGTACCAGTTTATCCCATTTGCACATTGAAATTTTTTTGCAAAATTTGTCAACTGAATAAATGTTTTGTACGATGATTTTTTAAAAACTTTGTTTGGCCGCCATTTTGTTTCGCCATCTTAAATTGAAACCCATATTATCAGTCTTTACGTACTCCGCTGGTCCGCAGATATTTCCCAACCCCAAATAATACACCACTTTAACATAACAATAAGAAGACCGTTAACGAAAACCATTTGGAAACTTAATATCTGGCATATACATATCTGCGAACTAACGGAGTAGGTAAAGACTGATAATGTGGGTTTCAAGCAGGATATAGAATTTATATATGTGTCCTGGGGATGCAACAATAAGCGAAACGTCGACAGTTTAAAAAAGTCTGTTGTTTTTTACTGGATCCCAACCCCAAATAATACACCACTCTAACATATAAACAAGAGGATCGTAAACGAAAACCATTTAGACACTTAATATCTGGGAAATATCTGCAGGGCCAACGGAGTAGGCAAAGACTGATAATATGGGTTTCATGCAGGATATAGAATCTATATGTGTTCTGAGGATGCAACAATAAAGTTAGGAACATCGACAATTTAAAAAAAGACTTGCTTTTTTTACTGGATCTTAACCCCAAATAAGACACCACTCGAACAATTTTTTTTAACATATTACCAGGTCATCCTCATATGACCCTTAAGTTTTGGTCAAAATTTAGGAGTCAATCGGGTAAGTAGTATTTAAGCTATGTCGCGAACTAATAGACAGACCTACAGACGATAAGACAGAATTGATAAAACATGTTTTTTACAGAGCAATATCTAATAGGCATATTGGCTCATATTTATCAAAGAAATAAAAAATGTTTGTCTTACTATATAGCACAATAACAAACTGGCGCGATCACGGATCACACCAACTACCAGCCGCGGCGGGACGCGAGGAATAGGTAAATCGAGTCACGTGATCAAGTGCTGCAACTTATATTTTTGTTCAGTAAACTTCGTCATAACTAATTATGGTATAGGAGTCAACTAGTAAAATTGTGATACTAATTCAAGATGGCCGAACAAAATGGCAGCCAAATAAAATGTTTCAGGGTCCCTAGATGCCGAAAAACATGTTTTCTTAATTCCGTCGGTCTATCTGTCTCTCTTTTCGCGGCATAGTTAAAAAACTACTTAAACATTGAGGGTCGTATGGGGAAAATTTGCTAATATTTTTGTAAAAATCCAATTTAGCGAAACAAAATGGCGGACTAGTGAAATGTTAAAAAAAATATATTAAAAAAACTACTTATCCAATTCATGTCAAATTTGGCACAAATATCGAGTATTATGTTGAAATCAACTGGTAAACTTTTGGTACGAATCCCAGATGGAGGAACAAAATGGCGGCATAATTCGATATTTAAAAATTCAGGCTTCTAAACGGATTGATTTCAAATCGGGTGCCATAATTAATTGTGGTATAGGGATCGACTAGTAAAACTGTGTTGCTAATTCAAGATGGAGGAACAAAATGGTGACCAAATAAAATTATTGTAATCCTGAAAAAATCATTTCAAGATGGTGGAACAAAATGTCGACCAAATAAAATGATTGTAATCCTGAAAAAATCATCCTCTCATGTTTTAACGCCCCTAGATGCTAAAAAATATGCTTTATCAATTTCGTCAGTGCCTGCCCGTCGCGTGTCGGTTCACGGCTTAGCTTAAAAACTACTTACCAGATTGACTTCAAATTTTAGTCAAAAATTAAGTGTCATATGGGAATGACCTGATAATATTTTGGGAAAAATCCAAGATGGCAGAATAATAAGAAATAATAAAAATTATTACTAAAAAAACTAATTATCCAATTTTGCACAAAAATCAAGTCTTACGTAGGAATGAAATGGTAACATTTTGATATGAATCCAGGATACCAAAACAAGCGGCCTAATAGAATATCTAAAATGTCAGCCAGAAAACATTATTTATTAAATTAATTTCAATTTTTGTGTAAGAATTAAGTGTAATATAGAGATAAGCTGGTAAAGTTGTGGTACGAATTAAAGATGGCGAAGCAAAATGGCAGCCAAATAAAATTTTTAGAAAAACAACGTAAAAAATCTTGGTCAATTGACTTTAAATTTTGCATAAAAATTAAATGTGAAAACAGTATAAACTGGTACGAATTCAACATGACGTAACAAAATGGCGATATGGGTCGATGTAAGAACTACTTATTGAATTTATTTTAAATTATTCCCAAACGTCAATTGTGGCATAGGTAGAGAGAAAGTTGTAAAATATTGGTTGGAATCCATTATGATGGAACAAAATAGCACCCAATAAAAAATTTTGAAGACAGTATATGTAATACATACCTACTGTGACTATGTACTGAACTAAATGTGGAATTGGGTCACACTTTTCACTAGTCCTAACAAATGGAAAAAAACATAACGAGGGAAGTTCCGGGTAAAGACAATTTAGCGATTTCTTTAAATTCAATTCCTAAACGAAAAAAATTCCTTCATTGGACAGGAAATTTAAGTTAATAGTTTTTACACATGCCTGGAGGTAATCGAAGGAAATGGAAAGCTAGGAACTCTGAATTAAAACGTGACCTGAGGATTTGTAAAGATTTCGGGGGGTGATTTTTCACGATTACATTATTTCCCTTTATGGGAAAAAAATTAGTTATTTTTTTAATCTGTCAAAATGAAGTGAAATAAAAAGTAATAAGTATATGAAATGAACCGGAATCTGATATTTATTTAGAATTCCTAATTAAATTTACAAGGACAAGTCCAGTGACCACTCTGTTGGCGCCATTTTACGTAGGTACAACGCCAAAATTTGATGTAATGTTTAGATTAATAAAATTTGGATGTCATAACATACAGATACATACTTCTGCTAATAATGAATAATTTAATCAGTAGCTTTAATAAAATTCAGTTTGTGCCGAATTGGCAAAAAATAAGCGATTGAATAGCGGGTGGGCGACGAACAAAAAATAAAATAGGCTTATAATACGTGTGCACATATTTTGGAAATAAACATGATATCGGCCGCCAACTCGCCTCATCTATATATGGAATCTGTGATTAATGATATTTAAAAAAGTGCTTTCAATTCATACTAACAATGTCCAGTTAATTAGCATATTAAAATGTCATAACTAGTCGCCTTTACTAAATGTTTATTGTGATTTTTTTATATTGCAGCAATTTTGTGTGATACCTTGAATTTTCAAATTTAGTGAGCTAATTTTGCTAAATATAAACACTTAAGTCGACCTTATAAATCAACACACAAATAAAAAAACCCACATATGGAGTAGCCTAGTGACATTGGATTTAAAATGGAAATAAAACTATATCAACATGGTTTAAAACAATTTATTTAGAAAAGAAGTATATTCTTAACAAGTGAAGCATCATCATTTGTAGCTAATTTTAGTACTCCATTTATCTATTAGTCTAATATTTTTATTGCAGTTTTGCATTAAATTTAGTAAAAATGAGTTTTTTTAAAAAGTTAACAATTTTTTACTTGATTTGGTAAAGAGAAACATCATATTTTTCTGCGAAAATTATACCAGATAAATTATAATGTCCTCGGCTCAAATTGCTACAAAGATGGTTATTGTGAATGTACAAAACAAAGCGTTTAATGTAAAAAATAATAATTTATTCATCCAGGCCTTAATACTAACACATTTCCATAAACTGGTATCAAATTTTACAGCAGTGACACAAAAAGTTACAGAAAAAATATTTACAAAAACATTTTATATTAATAAACACCTTTACATAAATCTGGAACTTTCTGCTCAATAGGTATATAAATTAAATCTTACAACTAAAAAAAGTATACACTAAAAAGTTAAAGCAAACATTTTAAAAAAGTCAACAACTCTCATTCATTGTACTAAAACGTACAATACCTACACTTAAATTTAATCTTTACTAATTTGGTAGAGTATCGTACAAAATATCTTTAACTGATTGTGAGAGATTATCTGGAAACTTTATGTCAAAATTCACTATCAAATCACCCCTACGTGATGGTTCTTTTGGCAGTGGCAAACCATATCCTTGAATACGTCTCACTGTGTTGGGTTTAATTATTTCTGTGGTGAAGTGCAGTGGAATTGTTTTTGCAGACATTGTTGGTACCTCAACTGTACAACCACACAAAGCCTGTAACAAGAGAAACAAAACATTAAAATCAATACAGACAGGAAAAATATGATGAATTCCAAAAATAATCAGGATTATATTTTTAGTTGCTGGCGTCACAGTAGGTCAAGTAGAGCTGGCTAAATTTAGACCAATATTGAAATTCTAATTTTATAATCAAAACTGTGTGCAAAATTTTCAGTAAACTGGAATTAATTAAGTAAAATACAAAAAAAAATATATATATATATATATATATATATATATATATATATATATATATATATATATATATATTATATATAGGAAATGTTTGTACTTTTTAAGTTATAGAAAAATATATATATAAACCTACCTGTTTGAGTGAGATTTTGGCAGTATATCTAATGTCACTGCCTTCACGCTTGAAAAGAGGATGAGCTTTGTCCCTAATGATGAACACAATATCTGCAGGAATCTTGTTTCGCCCTTGGTCACCTTCACGTTGGAATGTGATTTTCGTTCCAGCTTTCCACCCTGGCTTGACATTGATGGTTAACACTTTATCTTCCTTCTTTGTAGTTCCATCGGGTTGTAACACTTTTCTACTTATTTTCATTTTTTTTGTGCATCCTTTTGTAATGTCCTCGAGACTGACATATAGGTCATGTTCGATGGGTGGATCTTGAATTTTATCTTTGTTCCTGTTTGGGCTTTGGAAGTTAAATGAGTGGCTTCTGAAAGCGCCTCCAGGGCCACCTCTTGGGGGACCGCCACTTAAAGATGCAAATGGATCATCGACATCCATGTCATCTTCATGCATACCAAACATTCTTCCATTATTGCCAAAATCAAAGAAGGCCGAAAATGGTGCGGAGTTTCCGAAAAATTGGGCGAATGTCGCTCTCGGATCCCCGTGATAAGTGTATGAGAAGTTTCCAGGCCCTCCTGATCCACCACCTGTAGGCGCCCCTCCTTTCAGCCCTTCTTCTCCATATTGATCGTAAATGTCCCGTTTTTTCTTATCAGAGAGCACCTCATACGCTTCCGCGACCTCCTTAAACTTTTCTTCAGCGCCAGCTGTTTTATTCTTATCAGGATGGTACTTCAATGCCAATTTTCTGTACGCCTTTTTGATGTCATCATCGCTAGCACCTTTCGCTATTCCTAATATTTTGTAGTAATCTTTTCCCATTTTTGGAAACACTAATTTTACAGTTAGTATAAAATGAATGGATGATACTTTACACACTAAAAAGTCAAAATTCACTTCAACTTTTACGCGAGCACAAGCAGTCTTTCCTATTTCGTATCGTAAAATACACTCCCATTAACGCGCGATTCGACGAGCTTTTATTTAAAGGTTATATCGTAAGAATTCTCACGATTGTTCGGGAATTTACTAGATGCACATTAGCGGAACATTTGCTTGGTCTATTTCCGAGTACAAACTATTTAATTAATTATCGATTTCAACTACCTGAAGGCATCCCCGATGAGTTTCTCAATTAAATAGCGCTTTAAGAAAATTATAGCACACACAACAGCACATAAATATTACGTATAATATTATAAAACATATTATTTTCCAACTATTAGAATCCCATCACCGCTGCCATTGTCTAGAAACTCAAAGAAGGAAGATCCAATAAGCTTACGTGCGAAATGTCATGATAGCTTTTCAGGCGGGAAATTTGAAATTTTTATTCTGAATACGGATACGTAAAAGTTGACGTTTAGAAACGTAACTTTCCATTATCTCTCAACATTTTTTTGTGTTTATGCAAATCAATATTTTTAAACAGGAACTACAGGAAGTCGGAACATAAAACATCTTTACATTTTTAATAATATATTGGAAAAACGCATCTGCCAACAGAATGGGGGGCTTTGTTTCCAATCAGCTGATTGCTTAACCTTAAAAGCAATTTCTAGAGAGCATTCAATTATAAACCTTTTATTTACACAGTCTTCCGGTTCGTCTCGTCGAATGCAGACCTCTGTGTTGTAACATAAGTGGTGCCACGTGTTCGGTTTTGCTGCTTTATTTCGGGGGGAAACGGGAGACTCAACCGCTCAGGTGGAAACTAACGACCCCGCTAGAAAGGGAGCATACGCTGTGAACGTGTGAGGCCTAGTTGTTCCTGCATTCTATCCCGTTCGTCTGCCGCAGTTCTACATAGAATATTAGCGTAACGGCCGCTACGTGGCGGGAGTGGGAGGGGTAAGGGGATAGCTTGAAAGAAAGGGTCATCTCGTGATATCAGTAGTACTCTCAAGGGGCACCTAGTGGAAGCCTAGATGCATTTCAAAAATTTAAAGAGGAATTATTAAAGTATTGAAAGATTCGGGGTATTCGGGAGCCTAGAGCTCGCCATCCGGATATCCTACCGATAACGCCTCCAAACTGGACCAAGGTGCAGGGTCGACTTCGAGGGTCGCCGATTTAACGACTCTGAGCCCCGGACGGAGGGCAATCTGGCGACTGCCTCGTAGCAAAGCCAATAAGTCCTGTTATGTAACAGGCTAAACAGGAATGAAGAAGAAGAAACCTTTTATTTAAACTGGTGCTACTTATAGATAACAGAGGGCGCAATGGCTGTAAAAAGGTAATTCAAACCAAAACATAAAAAAAAATGACTTCATTCCTTGTTGACAGTTGCAGACAGTTGTCACAAATATGTTGAGTGAGCGTTATGTCAGTTCAGTTAATAAGATTCTGACAGTAAATGTGGTCGAAAATGCTTATGTTTATTTAATACGGCTTATATATTCCGTGTTAATAGTGTTAATATAACTTGTCATATCATATGTATTACTTAAAAGTCTTAAGGGATAATTAATTAAAGTTACTACACCAGGAATACAACCCTGGGTGTTGAAAGATACTCTATATGGCTGATTTTTGTGTCTCCAAGTATCCCATTCAGTTTAATTTTATGTAGGTAAAAATGACTAAAATTACTAAAATGGTCTTTTAATCGTCGGTTGCTGCTGAACTGTAAAAGAAGATGTTGTCAGAAGTGCCAAGAGAGTTGAAGCGATATCTTAGGCATTGTCAGAATTTACGAAGGATATTAAAAGACACCAATGCTTCAATAAATGATATTAATATTCTTCTCCAACTTGGAAGTAAGTAAAAATTTAATCAGTTGAAACTGATTTTGTGATCTATTATTTTTTGCTTTTTTTCTAGAAGATATTAAACGAGAACTTTCAATCTACGATGGTTTAGAAATACTTTGTCGTAAAGTCGAGAGGATCCCAAATTTATTAGTGTTTGGACAATCCTGCCATGCAAAAGCATTATTCATTAACTTGTTACTTCAACAAAAGGTTCTTCCATATTTTAGCAATCAGTGGAGACATGTAAGTTATGCAAATACGATACAATACAAATCATTTATTTTCACAGACATCACATATAAAATTTCAAATCAGTTTATTTGACCTCCTAGGCCAGTTACCTAGCAATAGACAGAAAAATTTACAATGGAAGATTGTAAGGGGTATCCAAAAATTCTTTAAACATCTAAAAATAATGCTTACATAGGAAGCCATTTACCAAATAACATATTAGCACCTAGGTGTTAAACACCCATATGCGCTAGCAACACAATTATAAATATAATACGCATTGACTAACTAAATAGTAAAAGAAACAAAATATAATACTCATAAGCAACATCATAGTTTTGAATTTACAACTACTGTCCCACAAGGATAGAAAGAAGTAAAGATATAACAATAAGAAACAAGAAATACCCACCAAATTCCTCAAAGAAAAAAGTATATAAAATAAAATCAATAAATGTGTTGATACACATATTAAAAAAAAACATAAATACAAATTTTAGACTCTGTAAATATCTAGCTACACTGTTGTTTGGTTACCCCTATTATTCAAAACATTTCAGTAAATACTGGAAATTTTTTGAATATATTTTCAACACATTTTTTATTAAATGATTTGGTATTAGAATTTAAATTTCGAATATTTACTGGCAGGTTGTTAAATATTTTTGGCCCAAAATATGATAATGACTTTAAATTCAGTGTATTGTTACTCTTAGGAAGTGTTAAATGTTACAGATTCCTTTGTCTTGTTTCGTAATTATGTGATATATAATTTTTAACATTTAATTTTGACATATATTTACAAACAGACAATAATTATATACATCTAACATTAAGAATATTTTGTGAGTATAATGTAGAAGAGTGGTATAGTCTAGGTTTTTTCTTAATTATCTTCAAAATATAATTTTGAATAATATTTAATGGCTTCAGAGTAGTATTGGACATTCCACTCCAAACAAGTATACCATATGTAAATATGGACTCAATCAATGATTTATAAATAAAGATAAGTAATTTTTCACTTAGAAGGTAGAATTTATAAATTAAACTTTTAACAGCCTTTACCACCTTTTCAACCTGTTTGTCCAATTTTAGATGCTGATCTAGTATAATACCCAAATATTTTGTATGTTTAACTTCACTTACAATATCTCCATCATCATCACCAATCTTAATGTAATTAAAATCTGGTCTATTTTTTGTCTGAGAGAGATAGCAATATAATTTGTTTTTTTGAGATTTAGAGAAAGATAAAATGAATCGAACCATTTTTTAACAGTTTTAGTACCAGTTTCCGCAATATTTTTTACTATATTCCATGAGTCACTAGTAAATAATAGCACTGTATCGTCTGCATAGAACAATATAGATCCTCCTATGTCTGACTCCTTAAGTAGTGGGTTTATGAAAGTTATAAAAAGTAAGAGATCTAGGACAGTGGCCTGAGGAATGCCCCTTTTTAATAGTGTGTGCATCACTAATGACATTATTATCTTAACAGCCTAGATGAAAAGACATGTAACATGGTACCACGAGCACCATATTTTGAAAGGGTATCCAATAAGGCATTGTGCGGCACCGTTTCAATGGCCTTTGCCAAATCAAGAAACATAGCCATGGTTTTTCTATTAAGATTCAGATTATTTGCAATTTCAGAAACAAGGTGATTCATATTGTTTTTTTGACAATATATTGTTTTTGGAGACTTGGAGTTATTACTGTCAAAAAAGGCGCTCTTTTAAAATTTGTTCCAAAATTTTACTGAAATTGTTTATTAAACTAATGGGTCGATAATTTGAAATTTGTTTATTATTGCCCAGCTATTGCCTGACTTATAAATTGGTGAAACTATGGAGGTCTTAAAATAGTTTGGTATGGTGCCTTTTTCAAAAATTAAATTTATAATATATACCAGTGGTTTAACAATATGTTGGTGGGTGGTTTTAATTGTTTTAGTAGAGATACCATCAATACCTGGTGCTCCATTATTCTTCAAAAAATGTATATGCTTGATAATTTAATTTTCATTTACTAGTTTTAAATACATGGATTCATACATTGGAGGTTTAATTTCTGAAACATTTTCTCAATAGAAACAAAAAACTCATTACAGTAGTTTGCTTAATTCTTTGTTATTTGAAAAAAGATCCCAATTATTATTTAAGATTTTATTATTTTTTGTCTTATTACAATTTACTTCAGTAGTGGCTTTTTTTTATAAATTGATACATCTTTCTTGTGTTATTCAATGACCTTTTTAACTGTATTTCTATATGACTTGTATTTGTTTTCATGACTCAGACTGTAATTTTTACTGTAAATAGGTCATGTGATTTGAAGCAATTTGAAATAGTTCTTCCCTATATCTGGTTCAGTGGTGGCTTGTGACAGTGCTGCAGGCAGGTTCTAAATAAAATATAATATATATAATTAAGAAATTATGGTTATTGGGATTAGACCATGTAAGGTATTAAGCCTATCTTGACACATCCTTCTTAGAAATGTCTTTATATGTTTCAGAGTAGAACATTTTCTCTCTACTTGTACAGTCTTCATCGGCAACACCAATTTAACAATTAATTGTTTCTTGAAAAACTTCCTCAAGATTACTGTCAACTAAGAAATTGAGTACTATTGCTCAAGATGAATAATTTTTATATTTATTACTGGAATACAAGACACTGTGTTTAATTTTTTTTATTTATTCAGAATAATAAGATACAGTCAGTTATAAAATAGACATTAAAATAGCAATAGTACATTGTTATTTATTCCCAATCAGCATTGCTGCTGGTATCGGAATACAATCTTTTATATTATTTGTTTATTTACTCAATTTCATACAATTTGCAAAATATATAATTAATCTAATTGATTATATTGGTTTTATTCTTAAAAAAACTGTAAGGAGTACCTAAATGCAAGAGCATTTGTATATACTCATGTACTGTTTCTTCCTTATTGACAATTTATATTATGCTATTATCATCTGAGTCTATTTCTTAATATAATGAAAACTAAAATTAAACTAATTATACATAGTAACAATATAAAGAGTTGGAATGAAGAAATATATACATAAATATGGATGATGAAGGCACTGGGGTAACCACAAACCTGTATCTCTCTATAATTATTTTATTTTTGAATTAGAAAGTAATTATCAAAGGTCAAGAAAAATAGCCAATCATTTTTTATTGGTATTGAAGCTATTTACAAGGTCTGATGTGAGGCGATACATTGTGTCAGATGTACTCAGACCTTCGGTAAAACCAAACTGTTTATCTGATAAAATCTTAAATATTTTGAAAAATTAGGTCAATCTATTCTTTAGACACTTCTCGAAAATGTTTGCAAAATCGTTTATAAGGCTTATTGGTCGATAGTTTTCAATGTTGTTTTTAGAGCCTAATTTATGTATAGGAGTAATTATTGGTTCCTTAAGTTGTTTTGCCACTATTCCCATTTTAAAAGATAAATTTATGATATGTGTTAATGGTTTTATTATATCCAAATGAACCATTTTAATAGGTTTTGACGTTTCATCTTTACCAGGGGCACTATCATTTTTCAGAGCAGCAATTGATTTATTACCCCATTTTCCGATACAGGTCTTATGTACATGGACGCCATATTACTAGTTTTTGTTTCAAAAGGATGTTTGGGTCTTTGTATCGGTTGTGCCATTTTTATACCTATATTTGTATAGTATTTGTTGCAGTAATTGGCCATCTCAATATTGTTTTGAAATGTCTTGTTGTCGGCTATAACGGCAAAAGTAGTATTTGTTTTTTTGTTATGAGTATTTGTAGCATCATTTATTAGTTGATAACTTTTTTAATATTATTGCGTTTTTTTTCTATTTGTTTATAGAATCTAAATTTTTGAGTTTTTATTAATTTGTTAAGTTTATTTCGATACGTCTTGTATTGAATTTCTAAGGGTATTGAAGGATTTTAATTTATCTTTATGTTTGATAGAGGTAATTAGACCCTCGGTTATCCATTCCTTTATTTTGTTATTTTCTTTTGCAATTCAATTTAGGTTTTATTGTATATTGTTTTTTTATATTAGTAAATGTATTAATAAATATATTCATTGCGTCCCCAGAACTATTTCGGTTAAGTACTTCGCTCCAATCCTTTGTAGATATTGTCTGTTTAAATAAGTTATTATATAGATAAGTATAAGGGTCAGGGTTAATATCTTTATGCATATTTGTAGTAACAGATTCTTTCTTATTGGTTATGTTTAAAAATAGTGGCAAATGATCCGTAAGTTCACTGTGTAAAAGATGTAATGTCTAACAAAAATATGTATTGTCTAACAAAAATATGGTCTAAGCAAGTTGCAGAATTATGCGTTATTCAAGTGGGTGAAATGATGTAAGGTAAAAACCCATGACCTCCAAGCAAACAAACATATTCATTAATGTGACTACATTCCTTGTTTATAATATCAATATTAAGATCTCCCATAAAAATTTCTATACCACTAGAAAAGTTATTATCACAGAAAGATTTTAAGTCCTCAAGAAAAAGCATTTCAGGTATTGGAGGGGGTTTATAAACAGCGGTTACACCAATAGAAGTATTTTCAATAATGATATTAAGTCTAGTAATTGTTGCTTTGGAAATATCAAACCAAATATGTCTCATTTCCACATTAAGCTGACAAACATTATAACACCGTCATTTCAGTTGTAGTTACCTCCGTTATAGTAGGTGTTATATCCAGATTTTTGAAGAAATAAATTTTCATTAAATTTAAAAAATTCACTAAAAATAACAATAACACAAGAATGCAAACCAATTTGTTCAAAAAACACTAAAAACTGATCCAAGTTTTTCTTTATACTGCGTTTATTTATATCTAACACATTCAGAATTTTACCCTGCACTACTACCCTTTGCTTCAAGGCAGCACAATCTACCAGCTGGCCATCGTGATCCTCCCCAACCCTCTCCAAATCATTTTGCAGTTCATCCTCTAAAATAAAAAAAATTCAGAAAAAATTTTAATTTGGTTCAGTTATTTTATTAACTCCATGATAGAGGGTGACTAGGGAAGAATAACAAATGCCCCGCAGGGCTAAGTCAAAGGCAACCAACAAATCCACAAAATTTTTCTGTAACTGGTCACAATACTAATATACACATATATATATATATATATATATATATATATATATATATATATATATATATATATATATATATATATATATATATATATATATATATATATATATATATATATATATATATATATATATATATATATATATATATATATATATATATATATATATATATATATATATATATATATATATATATATATATATATATATATATATATATATATATATATATATATATATATATATATATATATATATATATATATATATATATATATATATATATATATATATATATATATATATATATATATATATATATATATATATATATATATATATATATATATATATATATATATATATATATATATATATATATATATATATATATATATATATATATATATATATATATATATATATATATATATATATATATATATATATATATATATATATATATATATATATATATATATATATATATATATATATATATATATATATATATATATATATATATATATATATATATATATATATATATATATATATATATATATATATATATATATATATATATATATATATATATATATATATATATATATATATATATATATATATATATATATATATATATATATATATATATATATATATATATATATATATATATATATATATATATATATATATATATATATATATATATATATATATATATATATATATATATATATATATATATATATATATATATATATATATATATATACAGAAACATTTGAAATTGTGTCAGATACGAATATTAATATACCTGGATATCAACTTTTTTATAATGAAGCAAGTTATAACAAAAATGATGGGGTTATACTTTTTGTAAAAAATAATATACAGGTTAACTTTTTGGATTGACTGCAATTTACAAACTTCCACCTATTTCACAAAGAGAGTTTATTAATGACATACATTTATTTCTAGAAAACTCGGCAACCGCAAATATTGAAATCTTTTTAGGTGATATAAATATTAATATATTAGATATCAAGGACAGTAACGTAACTAATTATTTATTGGTATTGAATTCGCTTGGTTTTCAATCTTACATAAACTCTGTGACCCGATCACTTTCACAAACTTGTTTAGATCACATATTTGTTAGGCAAAAATTGAAGTCAGTTAATCTGCAAATAAATTCGTGCATTTCAAATGAAGGTATAACAGATCACTGCCCAGTTGTGCTTCTCATAAATAAAAAATGAACTTCTGAAATAAATCAACAGAGCACTGTGGTAAAAAATAAGCTAAACATAGTAAAGTTTAAAAAATTATTACAGGAATTTGACTGGTCAATTATTATTAACGAACAAAATCCACAAGTAGCTACAAATGCCTGAAAAGCATACAATAAATGTTAAAAAGCATAGAAAATTAAAAAGTTGGATTACTAACGGAATAATCACTTCAATTAAAAAAGAGATAAAATGAAAAAAAGGTTGCTAGTTAATTATAATGCTCAATTGGAAAAAGAATATAAGGAATACCGCAATTTTTTAAATAAACTTATACATACATGAAAGAATGAATATTACAAATATCAAATTGAAAATAACAAAAATGACATTAAAACCATCTATAAAATTATTAGGGATGCCACCTATGAGAAAGACACTAATACACACAACCATATAAACATTAATAATAACTTAAACAAACAAATTTCTGATCCTTTAGAAATGGCTAATTTCTGTAATAAATATTTTGTAATATAGGAGTTGAAATGATCGAGGCTATTCCTCCTTCACGAACAGAGTGCCAAAGAGACATTATTTCTGCAGACTCAATTTTTCTTCCACCTATTACAAAAAATGAACTAATAATCATATAATAATTAAACAAACTCACATAGACATAATTAATCCATTATTGCACATATTTAATTTAATTTTAGAAACAGGAACTGTCCCAAATGAATTCAAAATATCGATAATAACTCCTATACATAAGTCAGGAGCTGTTGCTGATAGTTTGGGAACCAGGGTTAGCATAACTTGTATGGTGAAATAGCTGGTGAGAATAGATATAACATATATATATATATATATATATATATATATATATATATATATATATATATATATATATATATATATATATATATATATATATATATATATATATATATATAATACACAGTTCAACTATTAACATTGAGATCATGATCATGTTAAAATTTAGATGTTTCCAATCAGAAGTTAGTTAAAAAACCCTTCAAATTGTGTATAATTTTCGAAGATAAACATTTTACACAAAGCACTAAATTTAATTTTTTCGGTATTCCTAATTTCCAGTGGTAACTTGTTAAAAACCTTAGGTCCAATATAATTTATATACCTTAGATTAAGATTGTTCTTGCTAACCTGTAGTTGGATTTTATTATTTGTTTTACTCTGGGTGGAAATTTTGTGATTTACAAACCGTTGTAATGTCTCATGATTATGGATATATGAGCATATTGTAGACATGTATAGCATTCTGATATTACATGTTTCTGGGGAAAACAGTAAGTTGGTGGGATATAGCCTATTTTTTTTATACATTATTTTTAAAATATATTTTTGTATTATATTTAGTTTGTACAAACAGTTGTTGTAGAGCCCAACCCATACTAATATTCCATATCTAAGCAGTGATTCTACAAAAGATTTATAAACAATTATTAATGTTTTTTTATTTAAAAATTCCCTTAGCAGGTAAAATTTATGGATCAATTTGCGAATTCTACTTGACAGGTAATCAATGTGAGGCTGACATTTAAGAAATGAATCAATAATAACTCCAAGATATTTAGTTTTTGTTACCTCATTTATAATATGGTTATTTACAGGAATATGACTAAATGGTGGTCTATAGTAAGAGAAAATGCTATATTGTGTTTTCATTAAATTTAAAGTAAGTTTAAATTTTTGGAGCCAATTCATAACTAATGTTAATCCATATGTGGTTTGATCTTTTACTTCTTCCCATGTATTTGCCGCAAAACAATCACTGTATCATCAGACAGTTATTCCATTAATACCATTCATATTCAATAGAGAATTAATGTAGCATAAAAATAATAGTGGTCCGAATACAGTACCTTTTGGTATGCCAATTTTGATGGTTTCTCTTCCACTTATAATCCCATTAAGTTTCACCATCTGATATCTTTCAGATAAATAGCTCTTTAAAAGATTGAAAGCCACTCCCCTTATACCATACCTCTGTAAGACATCGTGAGGTACAGTATCAAATGCCTTAGCTAAGTCTAGAAATACAGCTAAACATTTTTTATTATTATTTAAGTTATTAACAACCTCTGTTATGAGATAGAATGTTGTTATTATTTAGAAAGAGGGCTAGTCTTTCCTTTATACATTTTTCCATTAGTTTTGCAAAATTACTTATTAAACTTATTGGTCTGTAGTTACTAATGTTATTAACAGCTCCTGACTTATGTATAGGAGTTATTATCGATATTTTGAATTCATTTGGGACAGTTCCTGTTTCTAAAATTAAATTAAATATGTGCAATAATGGATTAATTATGTCTATGTGAGTTTGTTTAATTATTATATGATTATTAGTTCATTTTTTGTAATAGGTGGAAGAAAAATTGAGTCTGCAGAAATAATGTCTCTTTGGCACTCTGTTCGTGGAGGAGGAATAGCCTCGATCATTTCAACTCCTATATTACAAAATATTTAAGCTCTTGGAAGGCCCTGGAACACCATCGTACTTTGTATGGTCAGAATTCCAGTATGAATAGGATGAAGGCCAATGCAAATAGCATTGAGCTAGATATATTTAATTGTTCTTTGTATTGTTTAAAACGGACGTTGTAATATTTTTAATTTGTAAAAGTGCAGTCATTGTGTATGTTTAGTGTTTTTAAGTATTTTAGTCTCTTGACATGGTTATTTTAATACATACATGTTTTTTAAATAAGTGATAGTTCAATGTTATTGAATTATATATAGTTCTGTTTTGACATTGTTTATAATATTTTGTATTTTTTCTTTTTAGTAATGTATAACGAAAGTATGATTGGGCAAGTCCCGTAATAAATAAATAAAAAAAAAAAATTTATTACAGAAATTAGCCATTTCTAAAGGATCAGTTTGTTTAAGTTATTATTAATGTTTATATGGTTGTGTGTATTAGTGTCTTTCTCATAGGTGGCATCCCTAATAATTTTATAGATGGTTTTAATGTCATTTTTGTTATTTTCAATTTGATATTTGTAATATTCATTCTTTCATGTATGTATAAGTTTATTTAAAAAATTGCGGTATTCCTTATATTCTTTTTCCAATTGGGCATTATAATTAACTAGCAACCTTTTTTTCATTTTATCTCTTTTTTAATTGAAGTGATTATTCCGTTAGTAATCCAACTTTTTAATTTTCTATGCTTTTTAACATTTATTGTATGCTTTTCAGTGGCATTGTCTAATAATTGCTTATAGGTACTTAAAAAGGCATTTGTAGCTACTTGTGGATTTTGTTCGTTAATAATAATTGACAAGTCAAATTCCTGTAATAATTTTTTAAACTTTACTATGTTTAGCTTATTTTTTACCACAGTGCTCTGTTGATTTATTTCAGAAGTTCATTTTTTATTTATGAGAAGCACAACTGGGCAGTGATCTGTTATACCTTCATTTGAAATGCACGAATTTATTTGCAGATTAACTGACTTCAATTTTTGCCTAACAAATATGTGATCTAAACAAGTTTGTGAAAGTGATCGGGTCACAGAGTTTATGTAAGATTGAAAACCAAGCGAATTCATTACCAATAAATAATTAGTTACGTTACTGTCATTGATATCTAATATATTAATATTTATATCACCTAAAAAGATTTCAATATTTGCGGTTGCCGAGTTTTCTAGAAATAAATGTATGTCATTAATAAACTCTCTTTGTGAAATAGGTGGAGGTTTGTAAATTGCAGTCAATCCAAAAAGTTAACCTGTATATTATTTTTTACAAAAAGTATAACCCCATCATTTTTGTTATAACTTGCTTCATTATAAAAAAGTTGATATCCAGGTATATTAATATTCGTATCTGACACAATTTGAAATTTTTCTGTTAGTACAATAATATCTATGAAATGTAGATTATATGACTCTAAAAAAGTAAGTAAATTGTCCATATTTTTCTTTGTACTCCTAATATTAATATTTATTATATTTCAGATATGTTCATTTTGACATATCACCTCTTCAACCTGTTAAATTTCTATTTTTTTGTCCATAAGACCATTATCTTCATTTATGATTTCAAGTAACTCTTCTTGGATCATAATAACCATTGTTCGGTCTTTAGTCTTTATGTTTACTCAATTTTATTTTTAAATACTTCCACATGGTAATTATATGATGGACAGTTTTTATCTAATGTACTATGATCAACACTGTGTTGTAATTGGTAATTTTTATTTGCCGTTATACAGTTAATACACTTTTTAGTTTGGCTTTCACATTCACTAGTGTTATGGTCTCCAGCACAGTCTCCGCAGATAAATCTGTTTGTGCACTTACTACTTTTATGGTTAAATCCCTGACATTTATAGCATCTTGATATGGTGAGATCTTCATAGACAAGTAAAATTTATACAGGTTGCCAAGCTGTATAAATTTTTTCATAGCTTAGCATTTTGTTGAATAAACTGGCAGAACATTCAACATATATAGTCGAGGTGGGTTTATTTTTGAATCGTTTAATATATGTAACCTTTAGATGTTCGTGTTCTTCTATCCATTCATTTTGTTTTTCGAATGGATTCTTCCAAGATATTCTCAGGTTTGTCTTCAGTATATCCAACAATTTTAATTTTTGGAAGTATCTTTTTGGGCATTTCAATTTCATATTTCTCCTTCAGTTTCTTATTAGCTTCTTCCTTAAGACGTAGCTCCTGTTTGGTATCACATTTGTACAATGTTCCCCTTTTTAGTTTCTTTCATACGTCCTCCAAAAAACGGCAACTAATAAGTTGTTACCTCCAGAACGCTGGTTGCATTTCCTCTAAATTAAAGGATCCCCTCATGAGGTTTACAGTGACCATTGCCGGGCTGTGGGTGACATAATCGAGGCGAATCCTGGTCATGCTCTTGTGCTGTTTGGTGACTACAACCTCCCTTGTTCCATATGGTCTAATGAAGCTCATATTGTTAGTGTTAAGTGTTCTCCGCTGTCGGCTGCTAATCTTGTAGGTGACTCTTTTAGCTTTCTTAATTTATTTCAAATGATAAATATTCCTAATAATAATAATATCTTTCTTGACCTGTGCTTTACAAATTTAAATGATATTGTTGTGCAATCCGCTGATGATCTATTGTTAAATACTAGTATCCATCATATTGCTTATTCCTGTGACATTCCTCTCTCGACTTCAAATGAATCATTAAAATATAATTTAGAATATTATGACTTCAAAAATAGCAACTTCCTAGCTTTAAATGATTTTTTTGCTTCAGTCGATTGGGAAATGCTGCTTGACAAAAATGATATCGATGAGGCAGTTAATGGGTTTTATAATATAATATACCAGGGTATTTCACAATTTGTACCCATTAAAAAATTTAAGAGCTCCAATTTTCCAAAGTGGTTTTCCCCTCGTCTCAGACGACTTATAGTTGAGAAAAAAATTATGCATAAACGCTATAAGAATTCAAATTTGCCTGCTGACTATGTGCTGTTTTCGCGGCTTAGAGAGAAGTGTGGGGCTCTAGAACAAGAGTGTTATCAATCTTACGTGCACAGAATGGAATCAAATTTAATTAATAACCCAAATGAATTTTGGAAACATGTTAATAATTTTAAACAATCAAACGGATATCCAAACTGTATGCACTTTGATAACAGAGCAAGCAATAATGGTGAAGAAACGGCAAATTTATTTGCCGATTATTTCTCAACCGTGTATACAGATGCCTCTTATGAAATACCTGAATACTATCCTACCCTTTCTCAGGTACTTAATTTAAATGAGGTAAAGATAGATTTAATTGACATATTTCATAAAATAATATCATCTAATCCGAAAACATCCTCTGGTCCCGATGGGGTACCCCCTATCTTGTTAAATAAATGTGTCTGCACATTAAGTAAACCACTACACTTTCTTTTTAATCTTTCGCTGAATTCTGGAGTATTTCCTGAATTCTGGAAGCATTCATACATTACTCCTATTTTTAAATCTGGTAATCGCAGCGACGTTACAAATTACAGAGGCATCTGTATCCAGTCAACCATTCCAAAGTTGTTTGATTCATTGGCGTCTTCTTCGCTGTCTTGGCGCTGTAAAGGCGTAATTATGGATGAACAATTTGGTTTTCAGCCTGCTCGGTCTACCCTAGCTAATCTATTAACTTATGTGAACCACTTGCTGAACGCTTTCGAGAGGGGATATCAAGTTGATGTTATTTATACCGACTTCTCGAAGGCGTTCGATAAGGTGAATCATGGTCTATTACTGGCTAAACTTAAGGCACTAGGGCTAGGTGATCACATTCTTAGATGGCTAAGTAGTTTTTTAACTGGGCGGACGCAAAGTATTAGAATTAATAATTTTATATCAAATCAAATTTTAGTACCGTCAGGCGTCCCGCAAGGCTCTCATTGTGGACCCATATTATTTATTTTGTTTCTTAACGATTTAAGATTCTTTTTACCACATAGTTCTTTTCTTATATATGCTGACGACCTTAAAATATTTAAATACACATCTACTTCTCTGGATTGCCAATGTTTGCAGTCAGAGGTGACCTTATTTGTTCACTGGTCAAATTTAAATGGTTTAAGTTTAAATACAAGTAAATGTTCATGCATTACCTTCTCAAAATCACGTAATTCTATTCAATTTGATTACATCATAAATGGCACTACACTTGAAAGAGTTCATGAGGTTAAAGACCTTGGTGTTTTGTTTGATTGTAGATTAACTTTTAATGGCCATATCATGAGTGTGATACAGCGAGCATCTAGGTCTTTGGGTTATATTTCTAGATTTAGTACTGATTTCTCATGTCATGTCATGAAATTATTGTATTGTTCGTACGTAAGATCGATTCTGGAATATGCAAGTCCGGTGTGGTCTCCTTTTTATGAGATTCATATCAATCAAATAGAAAATGTTCAAAAAAAATTTTTACGAATATGTAGTTTTAAGCTGGGAATACCCCAAATTGATAATCATTCAAATTACAACCGTGTTCTTAGTATTTTGGGTATGTGTTCACTTCAGGGCAGGAGGTTGCAGGCCGATATGTGTTTTTTGTTCAAATTAATTAATGGGCATGTTGACTGTTCTTATTTACTAAGTAAAATATCTTTACATGCCCTACATCGAACCCGTTCCAATTTTTTATTTTACCCAGAAAACGTCACCCGAAATTATGGCTTGCATAGCCCAATTAATAGGATGCAACGTAATTTTAATAAGTATAATCTGCCAATCCATGGCTCAGTTAGTACCTTTAAAAGTGCCGTGAGACGTGTGACATCATAGACGTAGAGATTATTATATTCTTAAATGTCATTAATAATTAGAATTTTTGTGGTAGTATTTCTTATTGTAATTAGTTTTAGTAATTAATTAACGCAATGCTTTACTGTTTATTATTTCTTATGTAAAATGGTATATCCGTAAATAAATAAATAAATAAATAAATAAATAAATAAATATTTCTTATTCCTACATTTATTTTGGATGGATTTATGCATGTCTGAATGTCCTTCTTACTTTTCTGAGAATTTTGAGGCACTTTAGGTTTAATTATTAATGTTGGCAGATTTGATTTTACTGGGTTCACTTTGGTATCTTATTTCTCTTTAAGAGCACAAGCATATGTAGTTTTTTTACAATTGGTTTTTAAATATTCAATATCTGTCTTCATTTCTTGTAGTAATTTTAACATATAGGGCATTCTTGCTATGAGCTGCTTACATTCCATACATATTAGCATTAGAACTCTTTTCTGTAAACAAAACACCACAAATAAACAGTTTGTTATATTTGGCAAGGAATTTAAGGTATGTATTTTTGTTGCCTTTTCACTAAAAATAGTATTGTATTCTATTGTTCTCGGGTATTTCCAATTTATTTTGGGTTATAATAATCACATTTTCACAAGAATAAAGTCACTGGGTAGAGCATATAATATGCACCAATCTTATATATATATATATATATATATATATATATATATATATATATATATATATATATATATATATATATATATATATATATATATATATATATATATATATATATATATATATATATATATATATATATATATATATATATATATATATATATATATATATATATATATATATATATATATATATATATATATATATATATATATATATATATATATATATATATATATATATATATATATATATATATATATATATATATATATATATATATATATATATATATATATATATATATATATATATATATATATATATATATATATATATATATATATATATATATATATATATATATATATATATATATATATATATATATATATATATATATATATATATATATATATATATATATATATATATATATATATATATATATATATATATATATATATATATATATATATATATATATATATATATATATATATATATATATATATATATATATATATATATATATATATATATATATATATATATATATATATATATACATACATATATACATACATACATACATACATACATACATACAGGTTTTCAGGTTTAGATGTGTTTTTAAGCTTTTAACAAAAAGATCTGTAGTTGGCATTTCTCTCACATTTATAGGAAGGTTATTGAAAGATATCACGCTTGGGTAAGGGGATTGTTAAGTGCTTTACTGGTTCTACTAGATGAAATATGGATATTGTTACCACCTTTGGTACCATAGTTGTGATATTTATTATTAAAAGTTAAATTAATATATAGTTTATTGTTTAGGATTTTATAGACTTGTTTAGACTGTTCTAACTCCAATATATAACCTATTGGATGCAATGCTGTTTCTAAATATAGATCTCCAGTAGGCATTCTGTTGTTTTTTGAAATAAAATCTTAATTGCTCTATTTTAATTTTTTTTATGTCACAAGTATGCCATACATAAATTTATTCTGTTGTTTATATATGCATTATAAATAAAGTCTATTTGCCTTGTTTATATTGCTCTAAGAAGGGTATATTTTAATTTTTTTATGACTTGACCAGGTTAGTTTATTATTCTGTCCGAACCCAAAGAATTTAAAATTATTAATCCAGTTGCTTTTCTTAAACAAAATAAATTTTTTATTTTTTATATATTTATTAATTGACAATTTATGTATCCTTCTTCTTTTTTGTCCCTTCTTAATAAATATTTTTTATATATTTATTAAACATCTACTACATATTTTTAAACATCTAATGATTTTTACAGAATCTCTTATGCATATGCCACATGAGGCATCATCTTATGAAACAGTGTAAGTCAAAAACAATCTTCGTATTGAGCCTGTCTCCTATTTCTGCAACATATGTTTAAAACCGAGTAGCAAATACAGCATACCACTATTCATACGAAACACTGCTGGCAAATTCTTTGCAGCTCGGCATTTCATATAAAGCTTATCATTTATTGGTTGCTTTAAGATCACAACCCATATCACATGTGTTTGCTGTGAGCTGCTATTAGGTGGGCCACGACGAAAACGCCACTACTTTGCAGTGTGACAATGGCTACTTGATGAAGTATCCCTCGAAAGGCGAATTTATGCGTGAACGCGGATAATATATTATACTGTGTCACAGTGTAGCATTTGCAGGAGTGAATGGCACTATGCAGATAAAGTTAAAGCTGGATTCAAATGATTTCTTTTGAAAATTGTGATCAGTGCTGCACACAAACCGTCACTGAATTCTGGTTCATTATAAATGAAAGTCTGTATTTTGTATAAATTTGTTTTTGTTTGAGTAAACATAAAGTATTTATTATTCTTGAATATTTAAAATATTTGATATTTTTATAATATTTGGAGAACTTTAAAATACTAAAAAGTTATAACCTCAGTTATAACATTGACATACAGCGTGTGACAAAAGTAAGAAAACGGCGAAATATTTCAGGTACCGCTTACCTGAATTTAAGAACAATATATGCACTTATTTATGCCAGATCCAATGGCAAGCAATAAGAATCCAATATCCATAATTTAATGAATAACCTTTTATTAAAATACCTACACACCAAAGTTTACCTGATATGTCTGACAGTTTTGTTGATTTACAAAAATGGATTGTTTAACTGAAACCCAAAAGAATTGAAATTTTAATTATACTGGGTTATGGAGATAGAATGCGAAACCTGCAATATGTTTGTAACATTTTTAATGACAAATATCCATAATCCAATAACTAAATCTACCGTAAGTAAAATGAACAATTTCATGAAACTGAAAATGTAAAAGGTTTATTTAAGTTAGTTTCTATCATGTTTCATCTATTACAAAATGTTAACAGTATTTAAAGGGAGTCAATCAAGTTAATATGTAATGTCAGGTATAAGCGTTTGAAAAAGCTTTGTGTATTTGAAGTTTAGTTGAGCAATAAACTAATTTTACAGATTTAGAGAGTAAATCAAAGTTGGAAGCTTACATTTTTTTTAGGTTTTTGTTATATTGTTGGGGATATTATTCCATGTCTAAAAAAACTTCAATTTATTTCTTTTATAATTAGTTTGACGTTAGAGCTACATGTTCATCATACACATTTCGCAAACCGTTTTATAGTACACTATAGTACAATACTTTTTCTATCAAGCTTAATTGACCCTGCAAATGATATACCCTTCTTGGATGTATTCTCGTCTACTCCTTCTCTTCAGTCAAGAGGGAACTTATAGTTGTTATCTTATTTATTTACGTATTTATTCAACAGACAAGCCATTTACAGATAAACTTAAATTATAATTTTATCCGTTAATCTAGTACTGTACATATGTATAATGAAGGTAGTAAAATTAAACTAAACTAGTCTAAAGGTATTTTAAGTCAAGATTGCTGTGTTAATTTAAAAGAGTTAAAATTAAGATTAAAAAAATCATAATACTGAGGCCACAGATAGTGATTCCACTATTCCAGAAATGAGAGTTTGATGATGGAATACCACTGTTTTTAGGAACAAAATATATATAATAATAAAAGAATTTACAAATGGTTTTATTATTATTGGTATTTCTTGTTTTAATATGAAATTTAATTTTCTGTAATAATTCAGGAGAATTAAAATTATTATTCACAATTTTAAACAATTGCATATATCGACTAACATTCTCCTGTTCTCTAATGAGTCCATTCCTAATAACTGTTGCATTTTTGATTTAGTTTTGATTGAGAGTTGATTTAGTTTGGTGGAATATTCCTTTTGAAGGCTTCGAATTTTAAAATCTATTTTTATATGTTCTGTAATGTAGGGACCATATAGGACAGGTATATTTTAAAACAGATCGTACATAGGAACAATAACATTTTAAAACAGCAAATATCGTTAAAATTATTTAATGTACACCTAATAAATGCTAGCATCTTAAAGGCACCATTAACAATATGACTATTGAAATTGAGTTCTACGTCAAATAAAATTCCAAAATCTTTAATAACAATCATTCTTTCAAGAAAAAGATTCTTAGAGTTATACAAAACAGTGGACCTTCTACAATAAAATTGAATCTTACATTTGTTAGTGTTGAATGACATTCCACTAGTCTCATACCATTTACACAAGTAATAATCAACATCTACATATTTCTATTCTTTTTGTTTCATTTGAGGGATCATTTTTATATTCCTAGACTGGGTATTTCATAATATTGATATAATTTTTTATTAACATGGTTTTGAATCACAAATGCCTTGGAAACTTATATGCCAATTTACAAAGCATTTGCTATATCATTAAATTCTTTAACTGTCAGATTGTGTTACTGTGTCGTATCAAATCATCAAAATGAATAAAATCAAGTACCTACCGAGCAGTTATATCTTACAAAACAAGGAAAAATTCCCAAAATGATTCTTGATTCTTGAAGAACATTGTGAATGGTCAGAACTGTTTAAATATGGCCGAGAGTCATTGGATGATAATCCCCGCGCAGCCCGCCCTACTGAAGAGATTACTTCAGAGGTCGTTGAAAAAACAAAGTGTTCAATACTCAGTGATGCAAGACTGCAGACACAGTTATCAGCAGTATTAAAAATTTCAGAATTCTACATGATTATCTTGGCATTACAAAGGTCAGTGCAAGATGGGTCTGGCGAATACTTTAACCATTTCAAATGCATTGTTGAGTGGAACTAAGTGAACAATTTTTGGCGTTTTGTGGAAATGAACCAGATTTAATTATCAGTCGATTGGTGACTGGAGATGATGACAATCTAGTTTGCCTGTAACTTTTAATTTGAAAATGTTGCTAAATACTGTCTTGACTGCCTCGACTAGCCATAATAATTAACTTTGCCATGCCGACGCGACGTGTGTCAACTTTCGGAGCAAAAGTGTAAATGGGAAGGAGGTCTACCACAGACCGTTCACGTGTTGCAAGTTACTGCAAGTTTTACTTTTTTCTGGCCTTTTCTTTTCTCGTCAGATTTTCATACAAATTCGTAATCGTTTTTTTATTTTTTTGTATTTTATTTGAAAAAAAAAGCGTCACCGACGGTAACAAATAAATTTTTAAAAAAATCAATATTTTTCGCAACCCAAGTTAGATGACAAAATTTTATCTGCAAAAAGTCATTAGAATTTAATTTGAAGATAACTTGAAATTTGAAATGAAAATTCAGAAAAATAAGAATTACCATATTTTCCGCTAGAGAAAACCTATGAAGCAATATAATGCACGTTTCGCTATTAAAACGGTTCTAATACGCGAATATTCATTCATTGTAAAGATTGAAAATCTATTTTCTGAAGGTCATAGCTTGAATATCGGAGCAGCTCAAGGATCTGTATTGGCGCCACTACAGTTTTTATTATATATAAACTATCTTCAAACACCAGACATGACCCTCAAGTTTGCTGATAATATTTCAGTTATTGTTTCAGCAGAGAATGAACTAGAATTCAAACAAAAATTGACCAGGTTCTGACTGACATGAATAAATGGTGCTTTTCAAATCGACTAGTCCTAAACAAAACTGTTATGGTTCCCTTCTATAAAATGAGACCAAGGGCAGCACTGGACGCAAGCGAGTCGGTTGTAAAATACTTGGGCAGATACGTGGACTCAAAGCTGTCGTGGGAAAATCAAATAGAGCATGTGTTTAACAAACTGAGCAAATCATACTATGCACTATTGAAACTAAAAACAAAATGTTTCTGTAGCATCATTATTGACAGCATATTATAGAATGGTTCACCCTCATTTAAGCTACAATATATTACTCTGGGGACAAGCAACCGTAATAAACCAGGTATTATTAGCACAAAAACGAATTATTCGTCTAATGTTTAATTTGGACATTGGAAACATGCAGAACAGTATTGAAATCACAAGAAATATTGATAGTGACAGCATTGTACATATACAAGTGCACCCTCTATATACATAAGAAAACCCACAAATCTGCCTTTTACCTTAATAAGTGATCTTTTCTTTTTTAGATTGAAAGGTGATATCGGGTCTGTTTGCGAAGATGTGGATGTTAATGTCTCAGTAGAGCTTGTAGCCTTCTTTTTCAAGTATGGTTGGTGTATAATGGTAGTAAGGGTCTGTATTCTCCTTTATCCTCCTGTCATTGAGTGCTTGAATCCATTGTTAAAGATTGACTCTCATCGTCCTGCCATAGAAACTTATTTCGATATCGAGCATATTAAACACTTCAGAAGTAACAGCAGAGTAACTGTATACGACTTTAACCTAGCTCGTTTCCACTGACATTGATACATCAATCTCTCGCTTTTACGAAATTCTTTTTGAGGGCATCAGCCTTTATGTTCCCAAGAAAGTCATCACCACAGACAAATACCCTAGATGGTTTGATGGTGGACTTCGTAAATGTATAGCATTGAAGAACAGGCTATATTGCAAATATAGAAGAAGTGGATCATTGAGCGATTACATGAAGTACTCAGATATTCGACGTGAGACACGAATTAGGACTGGCATGTGTTATTTAATGTACGTTACAAATACTGAATGTATGATTCCACAAAATATTAAACATTTCTGGGCTTTTATTAACAACCTAAAAAGGGAATCTTGCTTGCCGGCTCAAATGAAACACAATGGTCTAGTGCTTGACAACCCTCAAGACATAGCCGAATCATTTGCATCCCACTTTCAGGCCTCCTTTTCGAACCACAATGACATCGATTTGTCGAACGTACGACCTGTCAATTGTGCTGCCACGCTGTTTTCTCGTACTTTTACAGTTGATAACATCGAAAAGAAACTTTCTTGCCTTGACTCCTCGAAAAAAGCCGGCCCGGACGGCATTCCTGCAGCATTATTGACGAACTGTTCAAGTGCTTTAGCTCAACCTGTTATATTTAAAAAATCAAATTTTATGCGGATTTCAGAAAAACTAGACAGTCTGTATATCTGTAAACTACACTAAAAAAAATCTTTTTTTTTTTTGATATCTAGAAAAATACGAAGTTAATGGGTGTCAGGATTTCGTTATATTTGTGGGTTATTTCGTTTGTTAGTAAAGTTAGAGACTTGCGGTTTTCGCGAAGTGTTGCTACTTTCTGAAAAAACGAAAAGTGGCATACAGACCCCCTCACAATTCAGTTATATTGTAATTTATGTAAAAAGTAAAAATGTATCTTTATAGAGTTTTTTACGCAGAAGACAGTGGCGTAGTTAAAATTTTCTCAGATCTGATACTTTCCGAGATATTAATTAAACAGTTTTTTTTTTAATGAAACAACTTATATATTTAAAAGTTTATATTCTACTCATTCAGATATTTTCAATTTTTAGCCCTTAAATCAAATATTTAAATATTTAATCTTGTCCGTTTGGCCATGTTTAAAGTGGAACACCCTAGCTATTACTAAATTATTCTCTTATTACTTTTTTATCAGTCGAGATTTAAACTGATTGATGTTTCTTTAATAACAATAAAAGTAAAATTTAAATAATACAAAGAAAATTTAAGTAAAGAAAATGATCATCTTGTCCAATCCATTATTTTTCAAGTAGAAACGCCAACTGCAGACCGTTATGGTCAGTACATGTCTGGCACACTGTTCTAATTTTGCTTAAGGCATTTTTTTATAAATGGGCGTTTTCTAGGTTCTTTCAAAGAATAAATCTGGAGATTTCAGAGCCCACCCTATGGGGCCATGTGTGCCAATCTAGGGATCTGAAAATTTTTCATCTAAATATGTAGTTACTACGTGTGAATTATGTGCCAGGGCAACATCTTTCTGGAAATATATCTGATTTAATTGGGCCAAAGGCACATCGCCGCATATTGTTGTAAAGTATATATAGGTATTTATGCTGTGTTAAACTTTCTTCATATTAATTTGATGTAAATTCCTAGAATGGAACACGTCACACTGAATACAAATCTGCCTTGTCACTCTCTAGGATAATTCACTTATTGATTTTCTCTCGACCACTATCTACTATTTTGTCTATTTAAATTGTCAACACTGCTAATAAAAGCTTCACCTAACCATATCATTTGTTTGTATAAATGTCTCAGCTGTGTGGATGTAAGTTACGCACTAGTTTAAGTCTGTGTGGCTTAAATATATGTTTATGTAGTATTTATTGGAGTCTGGATTTTGGCACTTCTATTTGTTCTTCAGCCTTTTACAAGAAATTGTAGGAGTATGTTCTATACTTCCCAAAACATTAATTTCTTGGACTCCTTGTTTAGGTGTGTTTTAATTCTTTGGGTGAGGTTTTGAAAGAGATCCAAATGTGATAATGTTTGTTTTAATTCTATGGAATATAGTTTTATTTGGTTGTCTTCTTTCAAGATACCTATATATAATGTTAAAAATGGTATAGCGGATCAAATGCCAAGCATAATAAGAAAACAGTTACTTTTACAAATACATGCCTGAAGCTACATCATTATTTTCATCACATAGTATAAAATATCTCAACATATCATGTTTTTCGTCATTGATAAAAAATGCATTCACTGCCATATTATTATGAATTTAAAATGTATAAGTAAGGAATCAAAATAAAAGTACTAAAAATAGAATTTAAAAAAATCAATAAAAACTATGTAATTACTATCAGTAACATTTGTAAATGATTAAATCAGGTCAAAATGGTAATGCAGGGTAGACAACTATGTCATATTTTGTTTAAAGTCTTCCTGTCCAGGCAAACTACGTAATATTAAAATGTTCAATTTAAGGGCTGAAAATAAAAACACTATTATATATCACTTAAAAGCTCTTCTAGGATAGAATATAATAATGTATACATATACAGGGTTTCTCATTTAAAAAACCACAAGTTTGATTAATATCTCGAAAAGAATCAGATCTGAGAAAAATGTAACTACGCCACTGTATTCTACATAAAAATAAATTATAATGTAATTGAATTGTTAAGGGCGTCTAAAATTAGAAAAAAAAATCAATTTCGCCCTGTATGTCAAAAACGAAAAGAGCCATGAAAAATCTACTTGTGGCAACTTTCGTTTCATCAATAAGTAACAACACTTTGCGAAAACCACTAGTCTCTAACTCTACTAATAAACGAAATACCCCTTAAATACAAGGAAATCCAGACACCAATGTACAATCATCAATCAGCAAATCTATAATTTATAATGCTAAGAAGGTTTTTAATCATTTGCCGAGTTTTATGCGATCCATGCTGAGCAGAGCCTATTATTCAGTAAATAAATAAGTTTCTTGAGGATTGTATCTAAACCTTGGCATGTACTGGCTTTGTATTCTAATAAATTATGATATGTGTTATTTTATTTTGATATAGTTTTTAACTTGACAAGTTGCATGACTTTTTTCATTTTTAAATCCAATTTTATAGTATTTTTATTTTTTTTTTAATTTCGAAAATTAATTAGTTATGTATGTTAATTTTATTTTCTTCTGTGTATACATGTTTAGTTAAGACAATCTTTAATTTTAAAATTGTATTTTTTCTTATTACGGCTTTGCCAGTGCAATTATATATTTTGACAGTAAAGCGCATTTTGAGTTTGAATTTGACTGTTTTTAAAATACAGATGTTGCGTTTAGAGCCGAATTTGCCAATACCGGGCAAGACAGGAGGCATGTAACAGGCTGCCATTTTTTTAGTTTAAAAAAAAACAATCTGAAATGTATGACATTCATATATAACTCCATAAGAAGAAATTTTTTTATGAAAAACAATTAAAAAGTACTTCCTGTTTTACTGGAAGTGACCCTTACTTTGTATTTTAAATAGGACGCTGTATATTTTTATAGACTATCATATTCAGCCTAATATTAACTTTTTAACGACATATCACAAGTTTATTTTTATAATGACGACTGGACAGTCATTTTTCGAAAATGCAACATTTCCGTTTTATAGAAAAAATACCGTCAGTATTTATAATTTAATGTGTAAATTTATTTCGCGAGATGAACCTGAAGTTTGTGCATTTTTTGCAATACTTCTGATAATAAGTTGGATGCTACCATAGACGGTTATTATGTCTATGAACGCTACTTTAACAGCTCACCTGAAGATGACTGGTGTGAAAGAGTTTTTGCTCAATCGCATGCACACAATGAAAGTTAAAGGTACATCATTTTCCTTCCTTTTAACGTCATTTTGCTTAGTTTTCCGGGGATGCTTTATTTGGAAATAAATAGGTTTTATGCTTTAGAGCACATATATATATATATATATATATATATATATATATATATATATATATATATATATATATATATATATATATATATATATATATACTAAATATATATATATATATATATATATATATATATATACATATAGGTATATACATACATATATACAGTGTGACCAGCAAAGTGCGTCATATGGAATTTTTTTTTAATATCTGACCTTGGTAAAACTTAACTTTGCAGAAAGTTTTTGCTTAAAAAATAACGCAATATGGTAACAAAAAAGTTACTTACTTGATTTTTCTTACCTATCAAAAGTGACATTTTTTCAAACAAATTGCAAAAAAACACCTTTTTCTCATAATTTTGAAAAATGATAAAGGAAAATTATGTTTTTTTTTTTATTTCATACCTATATACGAGAAGCCATTTTTAACATTTGGGTCCGAGAAGTCGTCTTTGTAAGCCCGATTTTTACGTTTTTACGTGAAATTTCGCGATATTTGATTTATAAATGATTTTTTTAGTGCTATCGTATTTAAATGTACAAATATTAATGTTAGGGTATAGAACAGTTTCTTATAAACGTTTATAAGGATTTAAGAACCCATTTTCCTAATTTGGCCCTATTTTAAAGCCCTATTCAGGATTTTTTCTAATTATTTTAATTCTTTGACCTTATACATTATCATCATACAAAAAATATCAGATAAATCCAAACAGTTTTGTAATATAAAAACATCAAATAAAGAATTGTTTACTAAAAAAAATGTTACTGGCGATTTCATGGGCCCAAATGGTTAAATTTACTTTTAAAATCCCATCAAGTTTTTGTTTTGAAGTACTAAGTACAATAAAAAACATTCATGACCTAAAGTATGATAAAATGTCAAAGAAAATAACTTCTGTTTTCAAGTAAAAACATTTTACATAAATTGAATTAAAAATCACTATTTTTCAGGCCCCAAGTTAGGAAAATGGCTTCTGAAATCCTTAAAAATGTTTGTAATAAACTGTTCTATACTTTAAAATAAACATTTATATTCAAAATACAACAGCGCTAAAAAAAATGTCATTTATATATCAAATAACGCGAAAGTTTAAGTAAAAACACAAAAATAGTGTTTAAAATGAAGTCAAGAGCATGAAACAGTGTTAATATAACACCAAAAGTAGCAACTGAAAATAGTGGTAGACCTTACTGCAGTCGCATAACCCACGAACTAAAGTTGCAATAAAACAAATGTTGCTTTTAGTGAAGAGGATGCAATCTGGTATGTAAGTTAGTACTGAAAAAGGCTTTTTACTTCCCTCGTAAAAATCATATGGGAATGAAATTGTAACATTTTGGTAAAAATCCAATATAGTGAAACAAAATGGCGGCCTCACAAAATGTAAAAAAATCATTATTAGGAGACTTCAAAATTTGCACAAAAATCAAGTAAGACTAAACTGGTAAAATTTTGGTGTGAAGCCATTATAGCAGAACAATATGTCCACCTAATGAAATGTTTAAAAATCAGTACCAACAGACTGCTTATCCAACTGACCTAAAATGTTGCACAAAAATCAAGGGTGACACAAGGATAAACTGGTAAAATTATATTTTTCCTTATCGGATGGACTTCGAAATTTGCACAAAAGTAAAACGTGATATAGGGTAACTGGTAAAAAAAATCACCAAAAAAACTTCTCATACAATTGACTTGGAATTTTGCACTAAAATCAAATTTGAGACAGGAAGAGATTGTTAAAATTTTAGTGCAAAGGACATAACTTATTTTTGATAGACTATATTAAATAAAGTTATTAAAAATAAATAATAATAATAATAATAACAAAAATAAATTAATTAAAAACTAAAAAAAAATTAAATGATTTACAGTTTATAGGATTTGTATGAAGTTGTTACCAATTAATTATATGCATATGTAGACTGTTATGTGTACATAGTGACATTCTGTACGAGGAAAGTTGTGGGTAAAGGCGAATTTAGCCATTTTTTTGACATATTCATTTGAATGGTAGGTACGCAAGTGTGTAAACATTAATCCTTCACATACCAAAAAGCTCGTGTTTTTTACCCATATGTTGGGTTAACAAGTTTTAAACTTTTATTGCAGCTAAATCACTTTATTTCAAACATCTTTTTTTTTTCTCGTTTGAAGAACGATGTAAGCTGACTTACCTTAGTCCGAAAGTGGAGTTATCGCACGTCAAAATTAAAAAAAATATATCTTGAATAAAAAAATGTTGCTTTTCGCGAAGCAGATGAAATTTGGTGCGCGATTTAATACTATAGAAAGGCTTTCTTCGCCATATTTTTTTGGATGTTATTTGGAGCAAACGTGTAAATATTGAGTTCTTATTTTTTACCTTTTTGGTGACGAGCTTTTAAACTTAGTTTGAAGGTAAATAATTTTACTACAGACATTTCTTGACTCTTGAGCAATTTCTCTACCTGTTATATTTCCGGCAGATAAAGGTCTGTAAAAAAAGGTACCCCGTAATTATGAGGCCAAAATAAGACGATTTAAAATAATTTACCCTAGTCTGAAAGTGCTTCATTAGGGCGGTATCGAATATCAAAATTAAAAATATATATTATTTTGAATAAAGAAATATGTCGTCTTATTGACTAAAGCCTGGGTTATAGATTGAAAACGTTTGCGCTTTGCGTTGCCTATGGAACTAACTTTACTTTTATGTTTATATTTATCGTTTTTTTGTGTAATGTAATTTTGTCTCGCTTGTTTTTAACTTGTGCGTTTTTTTTAATTTGTTTAAAATGGATAATCAAAATCATAGTAATGATGTCTTGTAAAGGCCAGGCATTGTGGACATATTAATGTGTGCCGCAGCCCTAAACTTGTTGAACAGAAGGCGGCAGAGAGGGTGGAAAATTCGGCCTATTAATTATAGTAAAAATACTCAAAACTCCTACCTAAATTTTTTTAAAATTAAAGACAATGACCCCAAGCAGTTTTTTTAAATAGGCGAGGATGTTATGTGTATATATTAATGTCAAACGGCGACGCAAGACGCAAACGTTTTCAATCTATAACCCAGGCTTTAGGGCGTTATCGAAAGCAAAATTGAGAAAAAACTTATTGTTATGAATATAAAATATGTTGTCTTATTGGTTTTTTTAAATGTCATCTGCAAAGAAATTTAATTCTCACTACAACAAATCTGTGAACAAAAAGTTTTTTTTGTGCTGAAACTACTGCAGATAGCGAAAATGTACAAAACACAAAAATTATTTAGTATTAGGCAAAGGCTATTAAAGCAAAATATTGCCTTTTTATACATACCTTGTAAAATATCTTGTAAATAATCGTTGGAATTATCAAGGCCGTGGATATTGTGGACAAAATAAAAAAAACAGTCGGAAATATTATAGGTAGCGCATTTGACTAAGAGGCAAGAAAAAATTGAAATAAAATTATTTACCTACAAACTAAGTTTAAAAGTTGTTCACCAAACACTTAAAATATTGTAGCCTTGTGTATGAAACCGAACAAAGTTTAATCATTTGCGTAACACCTACCATCGAAAAAATATGCAAAAAACCTTTTTTACAGTAATTTACATTTCAGTTTCTCTACCTGTCATATTTCCGGCAGAATTTCTTTTTTTGATTTTTGTCCACAGTATCCACTGCCTTGATAAAGGTCTGTAAAAAAAGCTACCACGTAATTTTGAGGCCAAAATAAGACGATTTAAAATAATTTACCCTAGTCCGAAAGTGCTTCATTAGGGCGGTATCGAATATCAAAATTAAAAATATATAGGTATATTATTTTGAATAAAGAAATATGTCGTTTGCGCTTTGCGTTGCCAATGGAACTAACCTTACTTTTATGTTTATATTTATCGTTTTTTGTGTAATGTAATTTTGTCTTGCTTGTTTTTAACTTGTGCGTTTTTTTTTAATTTGTTGAAAATTGATAATTAAAATCATAGTAATGATGCCTTGTAAAGGCCAGGCATTGTTGACATATTAATGTGTGTCGCAGCTTTAAACTTGTTGAACAGAAGGCGGCAAAGAGGGTGGAAAATTCGGCCTATTAATTATAGTAAAAATACTCATAACTCCTACCAGTATTTTTTTAAAATTAAAGACAATGACCCCACGCAGTTTTTTTAAATAGGCGAAGATGTTATGTGTATATATTAATGTCAAAAGGCGACACAAGACGCCAACGTTTTCAATCTATAACCCAGGCTTTAGGGCGTTATCGAACGCAAAATTGAGAAAAAAAACTTATTGTTATGAATATAAAATATGTTGTCTTATTGGTTTTTTTAAATGTCATGTTCAAAGAAATTTAATTCTCACTACAACAAATCTGTGAACAAGAAGTTTTTTTTGTGCTGAAACTACTGCAGATAGCGAAAATGTACAAAACACAAAAATTATTTAGTATTATTATTTTTATACATACCTTGTAAAACAAGGCCGTGGATATTGTGGACAAAATAAAAAAAGCAGTCGGAAATATTATAGGTAGCGAATTTGACTAAGAGACAAGAAAAAATTGAAATAAAATTATTTACCCACAAACTAAGTTTAAAAGTTGTTCACCAAACACTTAAAATATTGTAGTTTGTGTATGAAACCGAACAAAGTAATCATTTGCGTAACACCTACCATCGAAAAAATATGCAAAAAACCTTTTTTACAGTGCTAATTTACATACTTAATTTCATTACGATCGCTAAACGCCAAATGTTTTTTTTTGGGAGTAATAAGATAATATTTTTAAATATCGTTAAGTTAAGTTAGCTTACATCGATTATGCGTTATTATTTTGCGCAGACCTTTTGTAGCATTTTGTAAATTATTGGTGGAATTATCAAGGCAGTCAATACTGTAGATATCAACAAATTTTCTTTTTTTTAAAATGTTACATGTTGCGAAAAAGACCAAGAGACAAAAAAATGTTTAAAAAATAATTATTTACCCGAAATAAAATCTTAAAACTTGTTCACCAGATAAGGAAAAAGTACCACCTACAGTTCAAAAAAATCGGTAAATTTCCTTTACTCGGAACTTCCCTCGTTATAAATTTTTCCTGTTATTAGGAATAGTGAAGTGTGACCTAATTTAGTTCAGTACGTAGTCATTTAGTGACACGTATATATACTGTATTTTAAAACATTTTTATTCGTCGCCATTTTATTAGATTATATTGGATTCCTACCAGTTTTGTTGAATTAGTACCACAGTTTTACTAGTTCAACTGCATACTACAAATATTTATGATACACAATTTGAAATCAGTCCATTAAGTAGTTTTTTTCAGAGTGAATTTTTAAATATTTTACTAAACCGCCATTTTGTTTAGGCATCTTGAATTATACATAATACTTGATATTTATGCAAAATTTGAGATAAATTGGATAAGTAGCTTTTTAGTAATATTTTTTTAACATTTTTACTAGGCCGCCATTTGTTTTGGCATACTGAATTTTTTGCAAAATGTTACCAGGTCATCCCCATATAATCCCTAGTGCTTACCCAACTTTTGAAGTCAATCACATAAGTAGTTTCTAAGCTATGCCGTGAACTGACAGACAGACAGGCAAACCGAAAGATGGACCAACGGAATTGCTAAAACATATTTTTTGGCTTCTAGAGTCTTCTAGAGATATGTAACCCGAGAGAACGATTTTTTGACGATTACAAATATTTTATTTAGCCGCCATTTTGTTCAGCCATCTTGAATTAGTACCACAGTTTTACTAATTCATCTGCATACCACAATTATTTATGGCACACAATTTGAAATCTGGCCCCTAAGTACTTTTTCAGGCTTTTTAAATATTTTACTAAGCCGCCATCTTGGATCGTTCCAAAATTTTACTAGTGGATTCCTACATAATACTTGATTTTTGTGCAAAATTTGACATAAACTAGATAATTAGTTTTTTTAGTAATAATTTTTTTAACGTTTTATTGGGCCATCTTATTCCATTTGAGGTAAATTAGATAAGTAGTTTTTTACAGACAGACAGACAGACAGACCGACGGAATTGACAAAACATGTTTTTCGCCCCTTGAAACGTAAACTCGGAGGGTGATTTTTTTACGATTACAATACTTCCCTTTCACGAGGGCAACACACACAACACAAAATGGCAGTTTAGTAAAATATTTAAAAATTCACTCTGAAAAAACTACTTAATGGACTGATTTCAAATTGTGTATCATAAATATTTGTAGTATGCAGTTGAACTAGTAAAACTGTGGTACTAATTCAACAAAACTGGTAGGAATCCAATATAATCTAATAAAATAGCGACGAATAAAAATGTTTTAAAATACAGTATATATATGTGTCACTAAATGACTACGTACTGAACTAAATTAGGTCACACTTCACTATTCCTAATAATAGGAAAAATTCATAACGAGGGAAGTGCCGGGTAAAGGAAATTTACCGATTTTTTTGAACTGTAGGTGGTACTTTTTCCTTATCTGGTGAACAAGTTTTAAGCTTTTAGTTCGGGTAAATAATTATATTTTAAACATTTTTTGTCTCTTGGTCATTTTCACAACATGTAACATTTTTAAAAAAAGAAAATTTGTTGATATCTACAGTATTGACTGCCTTGATAATTCCACCGATAATTTAGAAAATGCTTCAAAAGGTCTGCGCAAAATAATAACCCATAATCGATGTAAGCTAACTTAACGATATTTAAAAATATTATCTTATTACTCTGAGTAAAAACATTTGGCGTTTAGCGATCGTAATGAAATTTAGTATGTAAATTAGTATTGTAAGAAAGGTTTTTTGCATATTTTTTCGATGGTAGGTGTTACGCAAATGACTACTTTGTTCGGTTTCATACACAAACTACAATATTTTAAGGGTTTGGTGAACAACTTTTAAACTTAGTTTGTGGGTAAATAATTTTATTTCAATTTTTTCTTGTCTCTTAGTCAAATTCGCTACCTATAATATTTCCGACTGTTTTTTTTTTATTTTGTCCACAATATCCACGGCCTTGTTTTACAAGGTATGTATAAAAATAATAATACTAAATAATTTTTGTGTTTTGTACATTTTCGCTATCTGCAGTAGTTTCAGCACAAAAAAAATTTCTTGTTCACAGATTTGTTGTAGTGAGAATTAAATTTCTTTGAAGATGACATTTAAAAAAACCAATAAGACAACATATTTTATATTCATAACAATAAGTTTTTTTCTCAATTTTGCGTTCGATAACGCCCTAAAGCCTGGGTTATAGATTGAAAACGTTGGCGTCTTGTGTCGCCTTTTGACATTAATATATACACATAACATCTTCACCTATTTAAAAAAACTGCGTGGGGTCATTGTCTTTAATTTAAAAAAAATACTGGTGGGAGTTATGAGTATTTTTACTATAATTAATAGGCCGAATTTTCCACCCTCTTTGCCGCCTTCTGTTCAACAAGTTTAGAGCTGCGACACACATTAATATGTCCACAATGCCTGGCCTTTACAAGGCATCATTACTATGATTTTGATTATCAATTTTCAACAAATTAAAAACGCACAAGTTAAAAACAAGCAAGACAAAGTTACATTACAGAAAAAACGATAAATATAAACATAAAAGTAAGGTTAGTTCCATTGGCAACGCAAAGAGCAAACGTTTTCAATCTATAACCCAGGCTTTAGTCAATAAGACGACATATTTCTTTATTCAAAATAATATACCTATATATTTTTAATTTTGATATTCGATACCGCCCTAATGAAGCACTTTCGGACTAGGGTAAATTATTTTAAATTGTCTTATTTTGGCCTCAAAATTACGTGGTAGCTTTTTTTACAGACCTTTATCAAGGCAGTGGATACTGTGGACAAAAATCAAAAAAAGAAATTCTGCCGGAAATATGACAGGTAGAGAAATTGATCAATAGCCAACAAATGTCTGTAGTAAAATTATTTACCTTCAAACTAAGTTTAAAAGCTCGTCACCAAAGAGGTAAAAAATACGAACTTAATATTTACAAAATATGGCGAAGAAAGCCTTTCTATAGTTTTTCGACCCTGAAACGTAAAAATCTGAAAAATCTCGGAGGGTGATTTTTTTACGATTACAATACTTCCCTGTCACGAGGGAAGTAAAAATATCTAAAAAAATAATTTTTACAGTATTAATTCTCGTACCAAATTCCATCCTCTTCGCTAAAAACAACATTTTTTATTCAAAATAATAAGGCAATTTTTTTTAATTTTAACTTGCGATAACTTCCTAACGAAGCGCTTTTCGGCTAAAGTAAGTTACCTTAAATCGTCAAATTTTGGTCTCAAGAAAACGTGCTAGAATTGTGTACAGACCTTTTAGAGACACTCTGTATATTTGTAGCAAACGAACAATAATTTTTAAGTAAGTTTTTCAGACTTAATAACAATTCTCCTCCCTAGAATTCTTTATGATTCACACATGCTTTGGCGATAAGAAGAACTTGACCTTATTTACGTGTCTCCGTGCTAATAACATTACAGTCAATAGCGAGAAAATTACGTATTATTGTCTTGTTTATTGTGAAAGTGTAGACTTTCCGATATTTTGTTTAAAATTTAGATACATTTTATTTTAACATTTTTTTTTTAAACTCAAAGAATTTTTTACTAAACGACAACGAGTTTTTTAAGGTCAACAGCCAGATTGTATATGTATAAAAAAAAGATGAAAAACCATATTGACCTAAATAAAATCAAGGATCCCCTATTGTTTAATTATTAAGTCAAAATATTTCTCTTATTGATGTATTATTATTTAAATCAATCATTAAAAGAGTTAAGAGATGTTTTTTATTCAGTTAATATAAAAGACTTTATTATTTCGGAATATTTATTAGATAAGTGTGTACATTTTTGTAAAAGAACTTCTTGACTACAACTTATTTGATTCTAGGATCCAAAACAATTAATATAATCGTAAAACGTTTGCGAATCATTGTTCTGTTTGACCAGTAACTGTATCAATAAAACAGAAAAAAAACATTTACTCCAAATAATCCTTCCGCATTTTTAAATCTATGATCACTAGCTATTTCGCCGTAATGTTTTTACACTATCGGTTGATTTTGTCTTAAAATTTTAGCAATTTTTCAATTTTTTGCCAAGTTTCCTGCATCAATTTTAATTTCCTCAAAAAAGTTCCTTAATTGCTTGACGTTATTTTTTACTCGATCTAAAATTTTTACGGACTCGTTAAAATTTTACTTTATTTAAAATTCTAAACATTAAGACTGTTACAAAAACAATTCAAAATTGGACATATTAATTTTAAGAGCTGAAGCTTCTTTCTTTTCATTGTTATTAAGCGATTGTAAATGAATTTTTACTCAAGATTTTAGAAAATCAAAGAAACGTAATCTAACTACTGCAATTGATCAAATTCTCCCAAACCATCGAGTGGGTTTTAATTTTTTCAATGTTACTTTTGATTCAGAAGTAAATGACTCCAGTAAATCTCATCTTTTGATGCTCAATATCCAAAAAATTAATAATGTTTTTAATAACCTCAAAAAAATGTATATAGTTCACTACATCATTTATCACCAAGCCAAGATTATGACTAGCGCAGTGAACGATTTCCGCATTGGGCTGAATAGTTTGTTTCCACTCCATTATAGGCACCGCTGATGACACTGGCATTATGATATCCTTGACCATAACACTTTTTTATTGTAATATTAAAGAAGTCTAATAGGGATAACACCTCATTAGTCACACATAAGGTTGACTGATCATTTAGCTGATAAAAACCCAAAAAAGTTTCTTTTATTTCATAATTAATTGGAATTATTCCGTGTGACATTGGCAGTTCTAATTATAACACTTTTTTAGTTATATGTTGTATCGAATATAGTAAAAAATCGGTAAATTTCCTTTACCCGGAACTTCCCTCATTATGATTATTTCCTTTTATTAGGAATGGTGAAGTGTGAACCAATTTAGTTCAGTACATAATTATTTAGGAACACATAGATACTGTCTTTTCAAACATTTTTATTGGACGCCATTTTGTTCCAGTATATTGGATCCCTACCAATATTTTACCAGTTTCTACATTTACATACACTTTTACATTGACACACACCGCGGTTTTGTTACGTCATGCTGAATTCGCATGACAGTTTATCCTTATATCGTATTTAATTTTTCTCCAAAATTTACTGTCATTTGAATAAGAAGATTTTTTTTAGGTTAATTTTTTTAACACGCCATTTTGTTCCGCTATCTTGAATTCGTATGACAACTTTACCAGCTTATCTTTGTATCTCACTTAATGCTTGCACAAAATTTGAAATTAATCTAATAAGTAGTTTCTTTTCAGACTGTTTTTTTAAATATTTTTTAGGCCGCCAATTTGTTTTGCTACCTGTTTTGCAAAATTTGAGGTAAATTGATAATTATTTTTTTAGTAATAATTTCTTTAACGTTTTACTAGGCCTCCATCTTGTTCCGGCATATTGGATTTTAACCAAAATATTAGCAGGTCATCCCCGTATGAGCCTTAATTTTTGACTAAAATTTCAAGTCAATCTGACGGACCGACCGACTTGATAAAACAAATATGTAAAACCTGAGAGGCTGTTTTTTTCAGATTACAAAAAATGTATTTGACCTCCATCTTGAATTAGTACCACAGTTTTACTAGTTCATCTCTATACCACAATTAGTTATGGCACCCACTTTGAAATCAGTTCATTAAGTAGTTTTTTCAGGCTGAAGCCTCTAAGCCTCTATTTTGTTCCGCCATCTTGGATTCGTACCAAAATGTTACCAATTTATTCCTACATAATACTTGATTCTTGTACAAAATTTGGGATAAATTGGATAAGCACTTTCTTAGTAATAATTTTTTAACATTTCACTAGGCCGCCATTTTGATTTGCCGTATTGGATTTTTACCAAAATGTTCCAAGGTCATCCCCATATGACTCTTAATTTTTGACCAAAACTTGAAGTCACTCGGGTAAGTAGTTTTTTAGCTATGCCGCGAACAGGCCGACAGACTGACAGACAGAGAGACCGACGGAATCCATCATCTAGGGACCTTAAAACATGAAGATCTGAAAAAACTCCCGGAGGGTGATTTTTTCACGGTTACAATACTTACCTTTTCTGAGGAAATTAAAAAGAATTTTATGTTATTAGATCTAATAATAATGTTTAAGAAAGACTCTTTAATAATTCGTTTTGAATTTTCGAGCTTAGATATTTAATTGATCCTGAAGGCATTGCTAAAGCTTGGTTCATGATATTTTCGTAGTTGGCTAGAAACTTATTAACTTGTGATAGAAAATTTCCATTATATTAATCTTGAAGACTGAATGGATTAAATACCCGATATACCCGATTGAATGTGATGTGATCCGGTATAAAACATAAACTCAACTGTGTCGGGGCCCTCGAAATAGCTCGGCCTCCGGGCTTTGCCCCGAACTGCCATATGGTAGTTACGCCACTGCTTTCTTTTCAAACATTTTTATTGGGCTTTATTTTTGTTCTGTTATATTGAATTCGTACTAGTTTATCCCTATATCACATTTAATTTTTCTGCAAAATTTGAAGTCAATTGAATAAGAAGATTTTATTAGGCTGATTTTTTTAAATATTTTATATGGCCACCATTTTATGAAATTGAAATAATTGAATTGAATTGAATGCGCTTCTCCTAACAATTTGTTTCTGGCTGGAGTGATAATATCTGAGGCTTTAGCCAAAGCACTACAGAAAGTTGCATTTGTAATCTAAAGCAAATAAAAACTAAACATAGGTACTTAAAGTTTCACTCTAATTACCAGTGACGACTGGTGAGGTTTGTGTCTGGAGAGGCGCACTGTTGTTCAAAGACCAAATGACAAATACCGAACATTGCCGGACAATCTATTCCTTTTTACTTCCTTCGTAAAAGGGAAGTATTGAAAAGTGAAAAAATCACCCTCGAAATTTTTTCGGGTCTTTACGTTTCAGGATCCTTAGAAGTCTAAGTCTAAGGATCATATGGGGATTAACATTTTGGTCAAAATCCAATATGGAAAAACAAAATGGCGACCTAGAGAAAGATTAAAAAAATGATTACTAAAAACTATTTATCCAATGTATCTTAAATTTTGCACAAATATCAAGTATTATGTAGGAATCAACTGGTAAAATTTTGGTATAGTCGAATGCGGTCTTATCGTGCGGGTCCAAAGGTCACCAACATTATGAATCAAGTCAGAAAACACAGTGAATACCAAAATTTTGTGGGATTCTTTTATCGAGCTATTAAATCTCGATGAGCTATTTACAAATATACAGGGAGAAAGAAATAATTTTTTTTATTATATTACGCAATATTATTAAGATAGCCATTTAATATTATTTTATATATTAAATGCCGAGAGACTAAATAAGAAAATTCGCTAAATATGTATTTGGTTAAAAATTTTTGGTTGGCAAAAACAAAAATACACAAAATGGCAAGCGCCTTAATAAAGTCGGGAGGCGGTTCGAATTAGTGGAACAATCAGGATATATTCTGTTTATACAGCCACTTAATGAAAGTGAGATTTTTTTCAATCACCAAAAATTATGAGCCCCGCTTGACCTAAAAATGTAACCACTTATACAGTGCCATTTATCTAAATGCGGGCCACCCCTGTGTAAAGAAAACTTGTTTTTTTTTGTATTGTGATAACAAAAAAATTGTATTTTGCAAAAATATTATACACTGTTGTTAAAAACACAAGATAATTAGTTATTACTTCCCTCGTGAGATTTTTTCAGATCTTTAGCTTTAAGGATCCCTAGATGCCGGAAAACATGTTTTCTCAATTCCGGCTGTCTATAGGTATGTCTGTCCTTCAGTCTGTCTGTTCACGGCATAGCTAAAAAACTACTTATCCGATTTCTTCAAATTTCACTCTTAAATTAAGATCCATGCATGCGAAAAACACAGTCTGTATATATATATATATATATATATATATATATTTATATATATATATATATATATATGTATATATACATATTTATAAAATTAAAGGCCATGCATGCGTATATATATATATATATATATATATATATATATATATATATATATAAAAATACATATATATATATATATATATATATATATATATATATATATATATATATATATATATATATATATATATATATATATATATATATATATATATATATATATATATATATATATATATATATATATATATATATATATATATATATATATATATATATATATATATATATATATATATATATATATATGTATATATATATATATATATATATATATATATATATATATATATATATATATATATATACGTATATATATATATATATATATATATATATATATATATATATATATATATATATATATATATATATATATATATATATATATATATATATATATATATATATATATATATATATATATATATATATATATATATATATATATATATATATATATATATATATATATATATATATATATATATATATATATATATATATATATATATATATATATATATATATATATATATATATATATATATATATATATATATATATATATATATATATATATATATATATATATATATATATATATATATATATATATATATATATATATATATATATATATATATATATATATATATATATATATATATATATATATATATATATATATATATATATATATATATATATATATATATATATATATATATATATATATATATATATATATATATATATATATATATATATATATATATATATATATATATATATATATATATATATATATATATATATATATATATATATATATATATATATATATATATATATATATATATATATATATATATATATATATATATATATATATATATATATATATATATATATATATATATATATATATATATATATATATATATATATATATATATATATATATATATATATATATATATATATATATATATATATATATATATATATATATATATATATATATATATATATATATATATATATATATATATATATATATATATATATATATATATATATATATATATATATATATATATATATATATATATATATATATATATATATATATATATATATATATATATATATATATATATATATATATATATATATATATATATATATATATATATATATATATATATATATATATATATATATATATATATATATATATATATATATATATATATATATATATATATATATATATATATATATATATATATATATATATATATATATATAACTTTTTAATATTTTAGACTAAAAAATATCATCACTTAAAAAGTCCTCATCTTCTGATTCATCCTCAAATTGCGCAATGATCATTGGTGCTATTTCGACATCTAGAACTCGTTCTCGATTCCACCAATCTCATATTAATTTCTCCGTATGTTCCACAGATTTGTTCCAGTAGTCCGGCGTAATATAATTTAATGAATCTTGCCAAAAAATTTGCACTTCATCTGATGTAAGACCATCGTTCACGTGTTTTTCGTTATATGATTTTGCCCCAGCCCATATTAATTCTATTGCGTTAAACTGGCAATGGTAAGGCGGCAGTCGTAAAACCTCATGTCCATTTTCCCGTAATATTTCATCTACGGCATATATTGTTGGTTTGTTAATAGATTTTGCCATTAAAAGAAGTTCTAGTTTCAGCATATTGGGTAAAAGTTTCTGTTTTTATTTTATTAGCCAGTCATAAATATCACTTCTTCCAGGATGAAGTAGGTTGTTTATTTAAGATTCTTGAATGATAAGATGCATTGTCCAGAATGATTAAAGATGGAGCATCTAAATTTGGAATCAGTTGTTCTTTTAACCACTTTTCAAACAGTTCACAGTTCATATTGTCGTGGTAGTCCATACTTTTGGATGTTAAAGAAAACAGTAAACTGGCACCTGGGAGAAATCCTGTTGAAGAACCTGCATGCAAAATGATGAACCGTTTTCCCGTCCCGCATCCCTTTTTTCTCTTGACACTTTTTACAGACTTCCAAGATTTCGAACCACTTCCATTAGAAAATATCCAAGTCTCGTCTAAAAATACCACTTTTCTAAATTTTGAATTAACATTTTCCGTGTATTTCTTTAAAAACTGGATACGCTGACTTGCTATATGTGGCAACTCGCATAAAAATTTTCGATTACAGTCCTTTTTATATCGAAAACCCAATATTTTTATTAATTTTGACAACGATTTTAGTCCAAAATCTAATATGCATCGATAGTTTAAAGCTTCTTTTAAAACTTGAAGGGTTATATTAGTTTTTGATGTGTATAAATCGTAAATTGCATTACGAACATCCATTTTTACATTGTCACTTAAGTCTTCTGTCTTTGGCTTTTTTCGTGTACATTTCTTAATCTTCTTCGGTAGTAAATTATGTTTTTTCTCGTGCACAATTTTCTGCACAGTCCTTATACCGATTCCCAGAGCTTTTGCTACTATCTCCTGGATATTGACCGGTGAATTTTCGTTTTCGTAGTATTTTGTTAGATTTAATACCATTTTTTTCGCTTGTGGATGCAAAAAACCCGAAAATTGTTTTCTATTACTCATTTTGTCACTGACTTGTCAATCTGACTTTGAAGTGACATCGCAAAAGATTTTTGCAACTGCTGGTATTTATATGTTTATCCTCTTTTTACCTTCTTTACATGTAATAAAAGAAAAACAAACTTAAAAAGTTTGTTGTTGATAAATCGTATGACCCGCACGATAACACTGCTTTTGACTATACGAATCTAAAATACCCGCTTAATAAAATATTTAAAAATTAAACCTGAAAAAACTGCTTAATTGACTGATTTCAAATTGTGTCCTAAATTGTGGTACTAATTTAAGATGGCGGAACAAAATGGCGGCCAAATAAAATGTTTCGAATAACGAAAAACCACCCTCTCAGGTTTTACATATCTTCACGTTTTAACGTTCCTAGGTGTCAAAAAATATCGTTTATAAATTCCGTCGGTTCGTCTGTCGGCTTGTCTGTATGTCAGTTCGCGGCATACCTTAACCCAAAAATTAAGGGTGATATGGGGACGACCTGTAATATTTTGGTGAAAATACAATATGCCTGAACAAGATGGTAGACTGGTGAAACGTAGAAAAATTATTACTAAAAAACGAATCACCAAATTTACCTCAAATTTTGCACAAATGTGTTGGATAGGACCGAATTGTTAACATTTTGGTATAATGTAAGCTAGCAAAACAATATGGCGTCCTAATAAAATTAATAAAAAATGGTCCTAAAAAAACTACTCATTAGATTAATTTCAAATTTTGTGCAAGTATTAAGTGTGATATAGGGATAAACTAGTAAAGTTGTGGTACCAGTTCAAGATGGCGGAAAAAAATGGCGACCAATAATTTTTTTAAAAAAAATATTATTCAATTGACTTTAAATTTTGCAGAAAAATGAAATCTGATATAGGGATAAACTGGTATGAATTCAAAATGACGTAACAAAATGGCGGTGTGTGTCAATGTAAAGAGAAGTATTGTTATCGTGAAAAAATCATCCTTCGCGATTTTTTCAGACCTTCACGTTTCGGGGTCCCTAGATGCCTGAAAACATGTTTTCTCAATTCCGTGTGTCTGTCTGTTCGCGCCATAGCTAAAAAACTATTTACCCGACTGATTGATTAGTCAAAAATTAAAAATCGTATGGGAATGACCTAGTAACATTTTGATAATTCATTATTGCGAAACAAAATGGCGGCCTAATAAAATGTTTAAAAAATTAGTACTAAAAAACGACTTATCCAATTTACCTCAAACTTTTCACAAAAATAGTAGGTAGGTAGCAATTAGCTGGTAAAATTTTGGTACGAATCCAAGATAGCGAAAAAAAATGTCGGCTTAATAAAATATTTAAAAATTCACCCTGAAAAACCTACTTATTAGATTAATTTCAAATTTTGTGCAAACATTAATTGGGGTATAAACTGGTAATATTGTGGTACGAATTCAAGATGGCGGAACAAATGAAATGTTTGTCATCGTGGAAAAATTGCAGGTTTTAGCGTCCCTAGATCAAAAATATGTGTTCTCAATTCCATTTGTCCGTCTCTCTGTCAGTTCGCGGCGTAGCAATCAAAGCGTCAAAAATTAAGAGTTATGTGGGGATGACCTGGTATTATTTTGGTAAAAATCTAATATGACGGAAAAAATGGCGGCTTAGTGAAATGTTAAAAAAAATATTACAAAAAACTAATTTACTTCAAATTTTGCACAAACATCAAGGAATTAACCTGTATTATTTTGGTATGAATCTAAGAGAGCAAAACAAAATGTCGGCCTAATAAATTATTTTAAAAAATCAGTCTGAAAAACTACTTATTAGATTAATTTTAAATGTTAGGCATCCATTTTGTTTGATATAGAGAAAACTCGTAAAACTGTAGTACGAATTCACGACGGAGAAACGAAATGACGGCCAAATAAAATGTCTAAAAAAATCACTGTAAAAATCTTCTTATTCAGTTGACTTAATTTCTTGCAGCAAAATTGAATGTGATATTTACAGGGATTAACTAATACGAATTCAAAATGACGATACAAAATGGCGGTCTTAAAAAATCAGTGTAAAAAAAATTCATTTACTTTAAATGCCCAAAAAATAAGTGTGGCATAGGTAGAAACTGGTAAAATATTGGTACGTTTCCGATAAGGTGGAACAAAATAGAGCGCTATAAAAATGTTTGAAAATAATGATAAATGACTATGTGCGGAACTAAATTGGGTCACATTTCACTATTCCTAATAAAAAAAGAAGAAACGAGGAAAGTTCTGGGTAAAGGAAATTTACCTATTTTTTTTGTTTTCTGGTGCATACCAACGCCATAGCCCATATGGGTTTTATATGATACCAGATACCATTTCAATAATTGCCTAAATACTCCTTTTTTGTTCACATTTCCTGATTTTTCTTGCTAAAAATAGAAATTCCTAAATTTAAAAACATTTATAATAATTAATAGTCAAATCTGATATGGTTTTTTTTAATTTTTTAAGATTACATTTAAATATGGACCTACAAAAAGCATTTATCTGACACTAGATCATGAAATAGAAATTGTTGAGAATTTAAAAGCCCATGAAGAGTCCTTGTGGATAACAATACCAGAAGAAGACATACGAAGAAGCGACAATGAAAATTTGTTGGACCATTGCCCTTCCGTGGAGGTAATTCTTAAACATAAACTCCTGAAAGAAAACGTGAAAATAATAGTTCCACCTGACTGTGACCCTGATCAATTGGCAGAAGTATTAGGGAAAATCGTGGAAAATGTATTGCCTGTGATAATATATGCTGTGTCTGAAGATACTTTAAGTGATTCGGTAAGTGCTTTTATTCATATCTTTATTTCTGCAGCTGTCGCTTGACAACAATTGATGTTAAAGGCATTAATATTAAAAAAAAAATTAGTTAATAAGTCTAAGCGAAAAAACATCTCACATTTGTGTATTGAGAGTCCTATGGCCTAATACCAGAAGTATCAGTTTACTGTTTTTATTAGTTTAGAGGCCGACTTCATAAAGTCAAATTTCGAAGATAGAATAAAATATAATTTTTTACATTTCAGTGGTTTTTTGAAGTGTTTTTTATTTTTTTTTACATATAAATATGTTTCTTTCACCCTTTTTAGTAATATATAAGAAGTTTTATTGAAAAGGTCAGGCTCAGGCCTAAACTAAGGTTAAAATGTTAGACGTTACTAATAAAATAAATAAGTACTCAAGTCCATTGCTCTTAACATTTTGCTAAAATGATGGTAACTAATATTATATAAAAAGCACCATATACAGGGTGGTCCAATAGTAAAAGACATAAAGGCTGTAGCTCGGGAACCCTTAATGACAGAACTTAAGGGTGAACATACGCCTGAAATTTAACACGATTTTGCTCGATTTTGTAGAACAAAATATTGCCGCACATGTTTTTTTTTCTAAGAAAATCCCAAACCAGTCTATAGTCATGTTCCTAAACTAGTCAATTATTATATTTTTTTCTTTTTAAAAAACATACAAAACGTATTTAGAAATAATAAAGGAACGTCAAAATTTCATAAAAAGTTTTAGTCTACTTTTTTTTAATACTTAGATGACTAATATTTAATTATAAATATACCACACGTCAATAATCAACATTTTTCTAGGTGATTTCCAAAACCATTTCCTAATTGGTTTCAAAATAAACTCAGGCTTTCTTCTACAAAATGATCCTATAAGTGAAATAATTCCATCTTATTTTCTGAACAGCCAATAACGCCTCTCAGTCTTTGGGTACTGCTATCCTTGTTTCTTGAAATTCGCATATTTTATATCGGCATTGGGAGTACACAGAATTTGTGTTAAAACATTTGCGAGCACATGTGGATTCAAAGATTTGGTGACGTTTTGCAAGTCAAATAGTAGTTCTTTTCTTTTCAACTTTTAGAGGTTATATAGTTACAGTATTTGGTTTTAAAAATTAATTAATATTTTAAATATAGGAGAATATAGTATTTTTTACTTCCCTCGTAAATGGAAAGTATTGTAATCGTGAAAAAATCACTCTCCGATATTCTTTCAGATCTTCACGTTTCAGGGTCTCTAGATGACGAAAAATATGTTTTCTCGATTCCGTCGGTCTGTCTGTCAGTTCGTGGCGTAGCTAAAAAACTACTTGACTTTGACGATTTGAAATTTCGGAAAAAAATTAAGGGTCATATGGGGATGACCTGGTAACATTTTGGTAAAAATCCAATATAGCGAAACAAAATGGCGGCCTAGTAAAATGTTAAAAAAAATATTATTAGAAAACTACTCATCCAATTTATCTCAAATTTTGCAAAATCATCAAGTATTATGCTGGAATCAACTGGTAACATTTTGGTACGAATCCAAGATGGCGGAACAAAATGGCGGCTTAATAAAATATGTAAAACTTCAGCCTGAACAAACTATTTAATCGTTTGATTTCAAAGGGTGTTCCATAAGTAATGTGGTATAGGGATCAAATAGTAAAATAGTGGTTGAAAATTAAGGGTCATATGGGTCATTTTGGTCAAAAATTAAGGGTCATATTGGGATGACCTGGTAATATTTTGGTAACAATCGAATATGGGAAAACAAAACGGCGGCCTTGTGATATGTTAAAAAAATCATTATTACAAAACTTCTCATCCAGTTTATCTCAAATTTGGCAAAAAGTCAAGTATTATGTTGAAATCAACAAGTAACATTTTGGTACGAATCCAAGATGGCGAAACAAAATGGCGGCTTAATAAAATATTTAATAATTCAGCCTGAATAAACTGTTTAATGGTTTGACTTCAAATTGTGTGCCATAACTAATTGTGGTATAGAGAACAACTAGTAAAATAGTGGTGCTAATTCAAGTTGGCCAAACAAAATGACGGCCACATAAAATGTTTGAAATCGTGAAAAAATCACCCTTTCAGGTTTAACACATCTTTACGTTTTAGCTTCCCTAGATGCGAGAAATAATGTCTTATCAATTCCGTCGGTCCGTCTGTCGGTCTGTCTGTCTGTCTGTCTGTCACTTCGTCGCTTGGCTTAAAGACTACTTACCAGATTGACTTCAAACCTTGGTCAAAAATTAAGGGTGATATGGGAATGACCTATTAACATTTTGGTAAAAATCCCATATGGGGAAACAAAATGGCGGCCTGGTGAATTGTTAAAAAATTATTAAAAAACTACTGATCCAATTTATCTCAAATTTTGCAAAAAACATCAAGTATTATGTTGGAATCAACTGGTAATATTTTGGTACGAATCCAAGATGGGGGAACAAAATGGTGGTTTAATAAAATATTTAAAAATTCAGCCTGAAAAACTGCTTAATGGTTTTGTATAGGGATCAACTAGTAAAATTATGATACTAATTCAAGATGGCGGCCAAATAAAATGTTTGTAATCGTGAAAAAATCCCCTTTCAGGTTTTACACATCTTTACGTTTTAGAGTTTCTAGATGCCAAAAAATATGTTTCATCAATTCTGTCGGTCCGTCTGTCAGCTCGAGGCATAGCTTAAAGACTACTTACCCGATTGACTTAAAATTTTTATCAAAAATTAACGGTCGTATCGGGATGACCAGGTAATATTTTGGTAAAAATTCAAGATGGCAAAACAAAATGACGGCCTAATGAAATGTTAAAAAAATTATTATGAAAAAACTGCTTATTCAATTTTGCATAAACATCAAATATTATGTTGGAATTAACTGGTAGTTTTGATACGAATCTAAGATGGCGGAACAAAATGGCGGTATAATAAAATATTTAAAAATTCGACCTGAAAAGACTACTTAATGCATTGATTTCAAATTGTCTGGAATAACTAATTGTGGTATAGGGCTCAACTAGTAAAACTGTGTTACTAATTCAAGATGGCGGAACAAAATTTCGGCCAAATAAAATTTTTGTAATCATGAAAAATCACCCTCTCTGGTTTTACATATCTTCACGTTTTAGCGTCCCTAGGTGCCAAAAAACATGTTTTTTCAATTCCGTCTTTCCGTCTGTCAGTTCGCGACATTGCTTAAAGACTACTTACCCGATTGACTTCAAATTTTGCCAAAAAATTAAGGGTCATATTGGGATGACCTGGTAATCTTTTAGTAAAATCCAATATGGCGGAATAATGATTAAAAACTTTTGTTAGAGTGTCTTTTTTCAAATTGTCGACGTTTTGCAACTTAATTGTTGCATCCTCAGGACACATATATAAATCCTATATCCTTCATGAAACCCATATTATCAGTCTTTACCTACTCCGTTGGTCTAGATATATTTCCCAGATATTAAGTTTCTAAATGACTTTCGTTAATAATCCTCTTTTTATTTTGTAAGAGTGGTGTATTATTTGGGGTTAGGATCCAGTAAAAAAACACAAAAGTCTATTAAGTTTTTCATAATAACTTTTTTAACATTTCACTAGGCCGCCATTTTGTTTTGCCACATTAAATTTTTATCAAAATATTACCCGATCATCCCTATATGACTCTTAATTCTTGGTCAAAATTTCAAGACAATCGGATAAGTAGTCTTTAATCTATGCCGCGAATTGTCAGACAGACAGACAGACCTACAGACGGACCGACGGAATTGATAAAACGTATTTTTTGGCATCTAGGGACGCTAAAACGAAAAGATGTGTAAAACCTGAGAAGGTGATTTTCACTTGATTACAAACATTTTATTTGGCCGCCATTTTGTTCGGCCATCTAGAATTAGGACCACAATTTTACTAGTTGATCCCTATACCACAATTAGTTATGACACACAATTTGAAATCGAACCATTAACCAGTTTTTCGGGCTGAATTGTTAAATATTTTATAATGCCGCCATTTTGTTTCGCCCTCTTGGATTCTTACCAAAATGTTACCAGTTGGTTCAAATATAATACTTGATGTTTTTTGCAAAATTTGAAATAAATTGGAGTAGTTTTTTAATATTTTTTTTTAACATTTCACTAGGCTGACATTTTGTTTCGCCATATTGGATTTTACCAAAATGTTACCAGGTCATCCCAATATAACTTTTAATTTTTGACCAAAATTTGAAGTCAATCGGGTAAATAGTCTTTAAGCTACGTCGCGAACTGACAGACGGACCGACGGAATTGAAAAAACATGTTTTTTGGCACCTAGGGACGCTAAAACGTGAAGATATATAAAACCTGAGAGGGTGATTTTTCGCGATTACAAACCGCCATTTTGTTCGGACATCTTGAATCAGTACCACTATTTTACTAGTTGATACCCATGCTACATTTAGTTATGACACACAATTTAAAATCAAACCATTAAGTAGTTTTTTCAGGCTAAATTTTTAAATATTTTAATGAGCTGCCATTTTGTTCCGCCATCTTGGAATTGTACCAAAATGCTACCAGTTGATTCCAACATAATACTTGACGTTTCTACAAAATTTGGGATAAATTGGATGAGTAGTTTTTTAATAATAATTCTTTAAACATTTCACTAGGCCGCCATTTAGTTTCGCCATATTGGATTTTTATCAAAATTTTACCAGGTCATCCCCATATAACCAACCCAAATATGTTCGGCCATGTTGAATTTGTACCACTATTTTACTAGTTGATCCTTTTACCACAATTAGGTATGGCACACAATTTAAAATCAAACCATTAAGCGGTTTTTCAGGCTGAATTTTTAAATAATTTATTAAGGCGCCATTTTATTCCGCCATCATGGATTCGTACCAAAATGTTACTATTTGATTCTAATATACTACTAGATGTTTTTGCAAAGTTTGAGATAAATTGGATGAGTAATAATAGTTTTTTAATAATAAATGTTTTAACATTTTATTAGGCCGCCATTTTGTTTCGCCATATTGGACTTTTAGCAAAATGTTACCAGGTAATTCCCATATGACCCTTAATTGACTAAAATTTGAACTCAATCGGGTACGTAGTTTTTTAGCTACGCCGCGAACAGACAGACAGACAGACAGACGGAATGGAGAAATTGTGTTTTTCGTCATCTAGGGCCCATGCATGTGATTTTTCCATGATGACAATACTTTCCTTTTACGAGGGAAGTAAAAAGGTAACTATGTCAATGAATTCTATAAAAATATCCTTAACCCCCAACCCCGTATATTTGCTAATAATTTCAACGAAAACTGGGCACCCTGTAGAATGTAATTATTATAACACTTTGTAGCCCTGTTTACCAGGTAATATAATACATGTGTCGCAGACATATTTCAAAATTGACCATTAAATACCTTTATTTTGAAAATATTTAATTTTGGATTTTGATTAAAAATTAGCTTGGTCCGTTTAAAATCTGAGTTTTGACAATTCAGATATAAAAAACAAAAAAAATGTCATAATAGAAGATTTGTACTCAACAATGCCGGTCCTGCCTAGCTGCTTCGAAATAAAAGAAATTACATTGCATTTAGCCGTTTAGCAGCAGCCGTATGTCTGGGTCGGTCGGTGCTTTCAGCCAGAAAAGGACAGGCGTAGTTTACTGACGTGAAAGCTAAATGAAATTTTCTAGATTATTGATATTTTCTGTTGCGGTTGTTTATTCTTAAGAAAAAGAAAGAGAAAGAAAGAAAGAGAAATCGCTGTAAATTATGTTCAAGTTCGAAAGTTGGCCGCTAGAGGAAGTAACAGCAACACAAAATTATAAAGGCCAATTTTCTCTTAAATTTCTATAATTGAGGTATGTTTTAAATATAAGCATTATATTCTTCAACCAAGTTTTTTTTTTCTTCACTTGATAGAGTATATTCAGTTTTATTTCTGATAGTATACAGTAAGTATGCCAAAAAAGTGAAAAGTTGTTAAAGCGATAATATCTTGTTTTGAATAGTTGATATTGATGTCAGTTTGTGTCCTCATTTTCGACATTATCAGAAACAGCTATAAGTTTTTTCCATGTCTCAAATGCATTAAACAAAGAGTTACCTTTTTGCTGAACCATATCCAGAGACACAGAAATTCGTTTAAGAAGTTTTAAAAAATCTTCAATCATTCGTTTGATATGAATATTCCAGACTTTTTGAAAAATCACTGAATCCTTTTTGTTAGTACCAAGCATCTGGCAAATGGTTATTTCGAAAGTATTATATAATTTGAACTACATGATCTTCGATATGTCTTACTTCTAAATCCTTGGAAAGCAAATTCAGTATATGAGCGGAACCGTAGCCTACCGTAGCCATGACAGTAATGCGGTGACGTCACAACTGTAACCGGCACGAGTCGGCTGGGATGGTGCGGTGCCATTGTGGCGTTCGTCATTATTTTATTTCCTCTGCAAATGAGAGAATCGCCGCATTTTTTCAGTAAAAATAAAGAATATAATAAAATTATAAGGTTTATGTATTATTCCGACAATGTTTCCGTTTTAGAAAAATGCCGTTTTAATGCTGCGTCCCGGGCGGTAAAAGCAATTACGACGGCAGTGAAAAAGTATCCATTTTTCGTTTTCCAAAAGTTCGGAAGCTTCGTGGAAATTAGCTAAGATGTATTCACAGAGATAGTTATTAACATTGTGATTCGTCTCGAGTTTATATCAAACATTTTGCCGAAAGTGATTTATTTCTCAAAGTTTTAATATTATCAAACGACGAATCAGTTCATGACCAACATACCCATATTTTCATTTATATAGCAGGATAGATTGCAAGAGTAGCAAATAAAAATTTAAAATGTAAAAATTGTGCAGATTTTTCTTGCTTCCAAACTAATTTAGATATTGATCCATTAACTGAAAATAATGAAATTTCATACATTCAATGCTTAGAGCGTGGAGGCTTAAAATGACCCAAAGATATAATTATACAAAATATTACATACGTATTGTTATTTAAAGTTTTGATTAGTGAAATGTTTGAGCATCATTTTCTAAAACTTAAATCACAAAAAACTACCTTGCAGGCCGTGGCAATAGAAATGTTAAAATTTAAAAATATAATGTCGGCTACTACTATATGTGAAAAGTATGGAAATAATCGCAATGTTATTTGAACACTGGGTTATCCATTTTCAAATATACTTTTAAATAACTAGTGTCAAGTCGAAAATTATGTAGGGCAATCAGAACAAAAAAAACAAGAAACAAAGAGCTCTGAAGAAACTTAAATGTAAATTGTAGTAGTGTAAAAGTAATTTGTTCTATATATTTTTTTAGAAAATAGGTTATGCCCCTCTTTATTATCGTTATTTTATTTTGCAATAGGCGTTCGCTTTTATGTTTTTTTTAATAATGTAATACTTTTTTTTTAGTAGTAAGAAATTTGTTTTATACATTTTTTAAAAATTACCTTATAATTCCACTTAATTATCGATATTTTAATTTGCAACAGCCATTCGTTTTTTAGTTAATTTAAATACTTCGTTTTTATGTTTATATAATTTAATGCTTTAAATTTACTTCTTATTTATTTTTGCATTAAGCAGTTAATTTTAAAATGAAACTTGTTTAAAAATATATGATTTATAGTTATTAATTATACTTTTATTAAGAACAAGTTTATTTTGTTCTAGCAAAAATCTAAAAATATAAAATTAACACTTAAGCAGAATAATTTACTATTTAGAATTTATTAAAATAATAAATACTCAAATTATATTCTAAGCTTGCATGCCCACTTTTCAATCAAGCCTTAACTTTTTTCGATAATAATAAAAAAAGCAATTGTTTCCAGCTTTAGTACCTAAAAAACAAATTATATGATTATTTATGCCCCAAAAGGTACATACAAGTTGCAATAAGCGCAGATCGTATTGTAAGCGCGTTCGCGAGCCATCCACAGTTGTGACGTCATTCAAGCAGTGTCATGGCTCTCTCAGTAGCTTTCAGATTTTGTTCTCGCACTGTGCATATTTGCAGCGTTGTCTGTAACAAAACTGGTAACTGTAGCAATATATTCATGTTTATGATATTTTATTAAACCCTGGCCATATCTGCCAGGTATTTAGCCGTGTAGGGATCACCGAAAAGATCAACACTTTCTAGAAATATTGAAGGTGGTTTACAGCCTGGTCTTAACGTTTCAATAGCCTTAAGAACCTTTGTATGTTCAATTGACCTGAAACTGCAATTTGTGGCAAAAATTGCTCTTGCTAGTTGCTTGTCTAGTTCTTTCTTATCTTGACATGTTCTTACAACAAAAAAGGACAAGGAGGTTAACTATTGCTGCTTTCATTAGCTTGGTCTCTTAAATTTCCACGCGTTATGGTTGTGGCGTTTTTATTTTTTTACTGACTGGGAACCCTGGGGAGTTGTTTCTTCATCACCTAACTCACTTAACTGATTTTTACACATTTCCCAGTGATTTTAAGGCGTATCGACTAGTCGCTTTCTTTCTTTATTAAATTTTTTTACACGTTACGCGACATCCAAGTGTGCCCGTCACTTTTAATTTGTCAAAGTGTTGCCAAATACTGTGTTCTTTCCCGTATCGACCCATAATAATTAATTTTGCGACGCGACGTGTGTCAACTTTCAGAGCAAAAGGGTAAATGCGAAGCAGCAGCAGGTTTCCGTTCGCTTAGTAATAGCCTGCGACACATCATTCGTTCGGGTCTTACAAATTTCTGCAAGTTTTAACAGGGTAGCAGGCGGGCTTTCTGGTATTTTTTTGTCAGATTTTCAACGGAATTCCTAATCGTGTTTTTATTTTTTTGTGACAAATGAAATTTGCAAATTATTTTAAAAAAAATCAAAAAAATCGTTTTTTTAAATTAAATCAGGATTTCTGATTTTTTAATCAAAATCAACTCACCTTGTTTCAGTGATGCAATAATCAATGTATTTAAGGTAACGCTCTCTAATAAGAAAAGTCAGTCTGCACAGCTTAAAGTGATGTCACATATTTAAACATATACACAATAGGTTTTCTTTTTAGATAATTTATTGCGTAAAGTTTATACTTGGAAAATATCAAAACTGACTTAAAATATTTTTTCTACGAGCGTACCCGTTTCAGTGTAAAAAATATCACTTTAAAGCACTGGTGCGAAATGTGTTTGACTTTTCGCACTAATGTGAATTTTCGCATTAGTATGAAAAACATTGAAATGGGTGTGAAAATGTAACTTTTTGCACTCTCGTAAAAAAAAATTATTGTATGATATTCGTGCGAAAATTGAATATGAATATCATCATAGTCATCATATGAATTGGGAACTGTGCCTTAAACATGCATTTTTCACACTATAGATATGATAAATAGCTGTTATTGCTAGATTGATAGCCAGATAGATAGACAGGTCGGGTTTTAAAAAAAAGCATGTAAGAATAACTTGGCGTAATAACAATATTTAACTTTTTCAATAAATAATTGTTTTTGTAATAGGTATCTGGAGAAATATTTTTATATTTATAGTTGCATTAAATCTCTTATCAGGAATACGTGAATCAATTTTTTTGTCACAACTGATATCCTGTCATATATGTATTTCTTACGATAATCTAACATATTTGTAGCGCTAAACTGTCTTATCCGGTCACACCATTTACTATGATAATTATTGTTATCCATGCCATTTTTTCAATTTGACGCTTATCGTAAAATGATAGTCACTCATATCTTTATAGCCGTATTCTACAGTCAGATATTGGAATGGAGGCTGTGAAATGAGCCTTTGCTGTGTAACCTTTGTGCTGAACGATGTTAAAATTTGTTCTGCATTAACGCACTTATATGCTTTAGAATATTTTCTGTGTTACAGCAAAATGCACCGCTGCGCCGTAGTAGACAGTGCATAACCTCTAGGAGTGCATCATTTATTGCAGTAGAGAAACAAGTAATATGTCAGGTTTTCCCTGTGGATTCTGGGTGCGTGTACTAGAGGTGTGCGTGACCTTAGGTGTCTAGTCCTATACATTTATTTTACTATTATCATAACCTTGACGGCTATTTTTGATTAACAAACGTCCGCTAGTGCGATACGTCCGGTTACGGATATATATGCTATACATTTATCTATAAAAATCTAAAACAAAAATTAGCTATTAGATACAAAATTGAAAATAAAAAGATCAAAAAGCTAGAAAATCTATTAATTCCTGTAATGAGTATACCAAATTTAATAGTACAGTTCAAACATTGACTAAATCAGTAACGAAAATAAGAATTTTAAAAGTCGATAACTTCTTCGGAAGAACTTATTCCGATTTAGACCTATTAATCAAATAAAAACGGTTCAAAACACAATAAATAACCATCATAGTGTTAAAATACAACTCCGTTATCAAATATATGTAAAATATGATACTAGGATATTACTAATTGCCAAAGTTCGATTTTTGTTTAAAAAAAATTTATAATCACACTTACATTATAAAACGGAGATGGTGGTCACTTCACAGAAACTGCCTGGGCAGATGCCTTGAACCATGTTTATATTTTCTTCGGTTTTTCAATAACTGAGACAAATTCTCGTTGAAAAAACACAGTTTTCTTCTCACAAGAGAGGTCTCTGAACACAATGAAAATTCCCATACTCTTAAACTCGTAAGTTTAAAATACAAATCCTGAAAACGACTCTTTAACGCGTAAATGCACAAACATAAATCGAAGCGATAAAAAATATCGTAGAAATATTTGCTCTAAACAAACCAAAACTCAGCCCTGACATCTATCACAACTGACAGGTCAAATATCTCTGTAAATTTTATTATCATCAAAGGCCACCTATCATTTCGCGTCGTATATAGATTGGGACGATTTTTGACCGATATGTGCACTTTTTTCTTTAAATCGAATTTTCACTCATTTGATGAGTAGTTAGAGGGAAATGTTATTAAAGCTTTTTTGTAGCCAAATAAATGCTCCATACGCGGGTCTGGAAATAATTTCTATTACTATTCGCAGTAAGCGGCAAAATGCGGTTAAAGTTGGAATTTAAATTATCAACTTTAAAAAATTGCAGTAATTTAACCGTTAAAGTTATAAACTCGAAGTTTGGTCACGGTCTACCGAAAAATATCTTGTTTCGTAAATTGTAACGTATGGGTGTTTTAACGAACATAATATTACTAGGCAAACCTCTTAAAAGGGCCTAGGCACGACAGCTCCTTTTGCCGGCTCTGGCATGAGTTGACAGGCGGGGTTATTTTAACTAATTTAATTATTTATTCTGTCCTTTTCGATAATTGAATGTATTCAGTATACTTTTCAGAAGACACGTCTTATAACACGGAGCCTAAGTAAGATTTTTAAAAGGGCGCCATCCGCAATAAAAAAAAGAAATAAAAGTGCTGTCCTGTTATAAGTCGGACTTTGCGGAAAATCCTTCTTTCGAAATTAGTATCTGTACTTTAACCAAAATAAATAAAACCTATTTAAACAACAAGCTACCAAATTTATTACAAAATAATTAAATTACACTAAGGCAAGAGTTCAAAATCAACGTAGCAAGTGAATTATTTAATAAATTAAAAAAATTAGCAATAATTAAAAGAAAAATTTTTGTGAAAATAATTTGTAAAATTACGGTCACTAATATTATATTATATGTACCCTAATTGGCCAATAATTTAAACACTGTTAAGAAAATTAATTACTCAAATTTTCGAATGAAATAAACTAATAAAAAATTTTAGGCAATAAAAAAAATGGAAATTTCTCACCAAAACTCTTAATAGCTGGCGCCACCTGGTGGAGAACCCACGACTTTGTGGACGGCCCAAGGCTGCATCAGTTCTTGTTTTAACGCCTACCTACTCCTCTCCCTCATTGGTTCTCGAACAGGATTTATGTCGAATTATATCCGGGATGACCTTATTTTCTTGGAACGCTCCACGGCCACACGCTTTAGTTACTAAGGCCCGCTACTTACTGCTCGTTGATTCCTCTATTCGTTTGCGCCGCGTTACTGTTTTTTGGGCGGCTAATCAATTAGGCTTTGACTTCCGGCGAACCATGCGCCCGAATCAAATCTTCTGTTTTTTGCGTATTCCCAAGCCCGCTACTCACTATTCGTTCATTCGATGATTCATCAGCATAGTGAGGAGGGTTCCATTCGTCCGTGCGAGTCGTTGCGCGGCCGTCTTTTGGGTGAATAATCAAGTAGACTTTGACTCCGACGAACCATTCGTCCCCATCAATTCATTTGCTTTTTGTGTATTATCAAACATTAAAATTCATGAAATCAGTGCGAACGAATTAAATAAAAATTGATGAATAGTGTGGATGCAATATTCATCCATTCGTTCATTCATATGAGTTGACGAATCAAACCAAATAGCCATATTCTACTTGACTGCTTTACACATTGAAATGCATGAAATCCATGCGACCCAATTAAACAAAACTTTGATGAATAGTGTGGATGAAATATTCGGAATTTCTTCAGGAACTCTGACAAAGTTGCGTCTATGGTAGAAAAAAGCGTTCAGGAACAGCTCGATGCCCAAAAGCTGGAAATTGCATCTATTCGAGCGAAGGTCGATAAATTAGAGAACGAAAACAATCACTTCCGAAAAATTATAGATGACCAGGAACAATCTCTAAGAAATCATAATGTGCGCATATTCGGGATGCACGTAGAAGATGGCGAAAACATACGGGCTAAGGTTTTATTCAACAAATCTCTCAATGCTAACATTGAAAATATCGAAATAAATAAATGTCATCGGTCGCTTCACGAACTGCCGGAAATAAGCCTCCCGCAGTGTTAGTTCAGTTTGTTAATGATACTTCTCTGGTGTCCATGCTAAAAATCTCAAACTGTTGAAAAATAGTACAGTGGAAATTAAAGAGGACCTAACTAAGATTAGGCTTGATTTATTTGATCGTGCGAAGCATATGTTTTCTTGAAAAAATAGGTAGATGTTAAATGGAAATTTCTACGTAAAACTAAATGAGGTTGTTCATCGTATTTCGGACGAATCGGATCCACATAAGTTTAACCCTTCTTAATAAAGTCGGACAATATAAGATAAAATATGTGTATCTACTTGGTAACGTTCTTCACTCATAAATATAACGTTAGGTATATAATAAATATGCTATTTATTAACCTGAATGTTGATTTTTTGTTATTGTTTACTGATATTTTTTTGCCAGTATTTAGAACATCATTAGTAATGTCTTGTTTGTTATCCTGTTTTATTAAATCATAGTTATATAATTCAGCAGGGTTTATTTGAGTTTTGTTTAGGGATCTGGTTCACTTCTTGGTTTCTAACAATTTTTTTTTCGTATTTGTTTTCTGTTCATTTGAAGGTCTTTTTGGCAGTTATAGTAGTATATTTTCTAAATGTACATGTTTTTTATTTTTATTTCTTCTATTGAATTTATTAAATTAATGTATGTTTTTTTAAGTATGATTATATGTGTAAATGTTTATGTATATATATATATATATATATATATATATATATATATATATATATATATATATATATATATATATATATATATATATATATATTATATATATATGTTGATTTTTACTCCTTCACGGATGGAAAAATACAATGTGTTTTCATTCCGGGTGTACATCCGTTCACTACTGTCGTTCTGAAAAGAACAGTTTTGCTGACGTTTCGCCAAAATCACATTTGGCATTTTCGAAGCTTTCTTTCTCGCGTCCGAATAGAGACTGAAGTGTTGGTGACTGCGACGCTTCCTTTTATACCCCCACTCGGGGCCGAAGGTTATATCTGCGCAGGCGTTGGTCGTTATTTATGTTTTCCGGATGGTGCTGTTGTTGTTGCGCTAATTGCGATTTTAGATTTGTCTATTATTGTCTTCCATACTGTTGGTAGTTTTAATGAATCGTCCCTTTTATTTAAATCACCTTGCTTTTCAATTTCTATGGCTTCTCGGATTATTCTGGTCTTATAATGTTCTATATTGGCAATCTCCCTACACCCATCGAAGTTTATTTTATGGCCGGTTTCCTGATGATGTAGGAATAAAGCTGAGGTTGTTTGTTTATTTCTGATGCTGAGTTTATGCTCTTCCACTCTTGCTGATATTCGCCTGTTAGTTTGCCCTACGTACAACTTTCCACAGTCCTGGCACGGAATACTGTACACTCCGTGGTTTTCCAGTTTGATTTTATCTTTTGGGTTTCCGAGTAGTTTACCTATAGTTGTTTGTGGCTTGTGTATTGTTTGTATGTTGTGTTTCCTCAAAATTCTTCCGATTCTGTCTGTTGTGCCTTTTACATATGGTAAGACCACTCGTTGCTTTCCCGGTTCATATTTTTTGTTGTTTGTTGTTCGGGAAACTTGTGCATTAATAGCTTTCTCTATGGTGCGATTTGTGTAGCCATTTTTCTTTAAAGCACTAGATATTACCTTAAGTTCGTTTTGTCTCGTCTGTGTTTCAGTTAGTCGCACGGATCTAGATATTAGAGTATTTGCCACAGCTTGAATTTGTGCTGGGTGATGATGTGATTTTGCATTTAAATATCTGTCTGTATGTGTTGGTTTTCTATACACGGTGTATTCGAAATGTCCGTTATGTAGTTTTGTGACCAAAACATCTAAAAATGGTAGTTTGTTGTTTTCCTCTAACTCTAGAGTAAATTGTATTCTGGGGTGGATTGAATTTACGTGAGTCAGAAATTTTTCGAGCTCTGCATGACCATGTTGCCATATAATAAATATGTCATCCACATAACGAATCCATAATTTGGGTTTTAAACTTGCTTTCTCAAGAGCTTCTTTCTCGAAGTATATCATAAATAAATTCGCGACTACTGGTGATAGCGAGGACCCCATTGGAGCACCATCCATTTGTTTATACATTTGCCCGTTGAAAGAAAAATAAGTATTTTTGAGGCAATGCTCCGAGAGTTCTATTATATGTGCCTGGAAATCCTCGTTCATAGCAATCTTGTCCACTGCTTCGTCGATGGGAATACTGGGATATAACGATTTGACATCTAGGCTTGCTATGATGTCGTTTTTTTCAAGGACGATATCTCGTATAATTCGAGTGAAATGCTCCGAGTTTTTTACAAATGAATCAGCTTTTTCTACAGTTGGTTGCATAATTTCAGAAAGGTATTTCTCCAGTTTTTGTAGCGGCGAATTAACAGCACTAACAATAGTCTGATCTGAAACGTCAGCAAAACTGTTCTTTTCAGAACGACAGTAGTGAACGGATGTACACCCGGAATGAAAACATTATATATATATATATATATATATATATATATATATATATATATATATATATATATATATATATATATATATATATATATATATATATATATATATATATATATATATATATATATATATATATATATATATATATATATATATATATATATATATATATATGTATATATGTATATATTTATATTTTTAGGGTGTTTTTGAAGATTGTGTAACCTAATACTTAATGAGAGCAGATGGCAGTATATTCTCTTATATTTTGTTTATTTTTTGTTAATTGCATTTATCTGTTTTTGAAGTCACGTTTTTTTTTAAATTTTATTGCTCATTTGACATTTGAGTAATTTATATACAATCAGGCAATTTTTTTTCTCTTATTCTATTTTCTTTTTGTTATTGGTACTTTAAATTCCGGAGACCTTATCAACACCTTGCTTAAGGAGATATAAACAAAGTAATCTACTACCTGTATATTAATGAAGGTGGGATATTTGAATGTACGGTCATTGCTTGCTGGGCTTAATGAATTAAGAACAACCTGGGTTTGATATTATGTTGCTTACTGATTGTGATAATACAGAATTATTTGAAATTCCTAATTATCGGTTTTTATGGAAAGATCGAGTTGGAAGAGGAGGTGTAGCAGCATACCTACAGAGCGATCTTAGCATTGAATTAAATTCATTTGATTTCGATGTAAACGTGAAACTCGAATATTTAAAATTTAAACTCAAAATTCAAAATAAAACATGCATTTATGGTTTTTTATAGACCATCAAAGTTGCATTTTAACAGTTTGATAACTGATTTTGATAACATGTTCTCTTGTCATTATCGTACTGTGGATGAAATAATTTTTTTAACATTGATCAGCTTAAACTTGTTAAACTTTTATCTCATCTTTTTGAAAACTATAACCTTGTGCAGATTATCAACCAACACGAATAACGGGAACGTCAAGTACCCTACTTGTCCCAATTTTTGTAACAAATAGATATTTAATAAATGAATTTGGAGTTATTCCGACCCATCACATATCAGATCATGGACTCGTTTATTTTGATGCCAATTTAACGAAAGTTCCAGTCAAACCAAGAATTATTCGGTATAGTAAATAAAAAAATTGGTAAATTAAAAAAAAAATTCCAATGAATTTTTGAACACGTTGTATAACTTACTCTATGACGACAACAAAATAAATATTTTAAATGATTGGGTTCTCATATTGTTTAATCAACATGCCAGAATCCCGAATAACAAAACCTAAATCTCCTTGGATAACAGCCAAGGATTTTATGAGACAGAGAGATAATGCCTTAAAAAAGTATAAAAGATCCAAGCTTAACGAGGATTGTGTTAATTATAAATATTTAGGAAATTTTACCCTTTGTGCAATAGGAAGGGGAAAAAAGTATACTTAGATTCTTTGTGTCGAGAAAATAATTCATATAAAACTTGGTCCTATATATTTTTTTTGTAGGTCAGGTTTTTTTGTAATAAAAATACCGTATGTATTAGCTTTAATTTAGTTTTTATTATTGTAATTTTTATTCAAATATATATATATATATATATATATATATATATATATATATATATATATATATATATATATATATATTAAAAATTATAATAACCGAAATAGATTTACAAGAAAATAATACCCTAATTAAATCTGAAATAAATATTTCTCTTCTCAAAAAAAAATCAAAATGGAACCATTCCTCAATTTTTATTTTTTTTTCAAAATGCTTACTATAGGAAAATTTAATCGTAGTGAGAACCTCCTCCTTTTTGAAGTCGGTTAAAAATTGTTTATTTGGACATGTCTGGTATTAATCATGAACACCTTTTGTGTAGATATATCCAACATCAATGTTGTTTACTGTTATGAGCTTATAAAATTACATTGTGAGCGGAAATTGAAGGAATTCCCCTTTTTATATGGCCATTGAACTTTTTTAAAAACCACGTATGGGGTTTTTTTATCGTAACTTATTAGTGGAGTGGATCTAATGGAAATTTTTGTAAAAATGTAACTCTTCTGCCCTGTTTTTTTGTATTGCACAACAAACAATATATATACAACCCTATATTACTTCTTCCAATTATATCATGAAAAATGTATAGCTTTGAGAATAGTAGCTTCTTATTAATCAAACCAACTTTTTACAGAATCACAATTTGGATTCCGTCAAACTAAAAGCACCACCATGGCTATCCTTAACCTTATCTTAAATTCTAGGAGCTTTTCATAAAAAAATCGATACATTTTCTTTACCCGGATCTTCCCTCGTTATAAACCTTTTATTTTATTAGGAATAGTGAACTAAACATTTTTATTAGGTGCCATTTTGTTCCATCATATAGGATTCCTACCAATATTTTACCAGTTTCTACCTATGCCACACTTGATGTTTGGGCATAATTTAAAATAAATTCAATAAGTAGTTTTTACATTGACACACACTGCCATTTGTTACGTCATGTTGAATTCGTACCAGTTTATCTCTATAGTACATTTATTTTTTCAGTCAATTCAGGAAGATTATTTTACGTTGATTTTTTAAAAAAAATCTTTCAGCTATTTTGTTTCGCCATTTTGAATTCGTACCACAACTTTACCAATTTATCTCTATATCAAAATTTGAAATTAATCTAATAAGTAGTTTTTTCAGGCTGATTTTTTAAATATTTTGTTAGGCCGTCATTTTATTTTGCTATTTTATATTCATGCCAACATGCTACGAGTTCATTCCTATGTAACTATTATTTTTGTGCAACATTTGAGGTAAATTGGACATTTAGTTTTTTTTAGTAATCATTTTTTAATGTTTCACTCGGCCGCCATCTTGTTTCGGCATATTGGATTTTTACCAAAATATTTCCAGGTGATCCCCATATGACCCTTAATTTTTGACTAAAATTTGAAGTCAATCAGAGAAGTATTTTTTAAGCTATGCCACGAATAGACAGACTGAAGGAATTGATGAAACATATTTTTTCTAGGAACGGCGGCCAAATAACAATATTTTATTTGGCCGCCATTTTATTCCGCCATCTTGAATTAGTACCACAGTTTTACTAGTTCATCTCTATACCACAGTTAGTTATGGCACATAATTTGAAATCAGTCCATTAAGTAGTTTTTCAGGCTGAATTATTATATATTGCCATCTTGGATTCATACCATAATTTTACCAGTTGATTTCTACATAATACTTGATTTTTTGCAAAAGTTGTGATAAATTGGATGAAGTAGTGTTGTAGTAATAATTTTTTTTTAACATTCACTAGGCCGCCATTTTGTTTTGCCATATTGGACTTTTACCAAAATGTTGCCAGGTCATTCACATATGACCCTTATGTTTTTCCAAAATTTAAAGTCAATCGGGTAAGTAGGTTTTTAGCTATGCCGCGAACAGACAGACTGACGAAATTGAGAAAACATGTTTTTCGGCATCTCGAAACCCTGAAACGTAAAGCTCTGGAAAATCTCGGAGGGTGATTTCTTCAAGTTTACAATATTTTGCTTTTACGATGGAAGTAAAACAGTACATAGTAATTTACATTAACGACTTACATACTTCCAACATCAATGTGCAATGTATATCCTTTTTCTGATGACACAACCATGTCCTTCTCATACAACATCCAAGCATTCTCTCAGACGGGACTTATGGTTGCGCAGGTGGAAGCCGAACTGTGGTTCCGTTCAGACTGTTGTTGAATAAAGATAAAACCTAAAGGATGATGTTTATACGATGCGGAATGTAAGTGCGTGGGATGGTTATTGAGAGCCATGTTGGGTGTAACTGCAGAGAAATGCTACAAGCTCATCTTGGTTGAAAGACAACTGTAGTGAGGCTTTTTCTTCACCTGGTGTTCCTACATTACCATCACTATATATATATTTGAAAACCTTTTACAATCTTTTGCTGAAGTGTATCAACAGAACACCAGACATAAATCCAATCTACTACGCCCCCCTCTATTACTGGAGCTTCAGTAGGTGCCAAGATGGCCCTGGATACTTGGCGATAATATTCTTTGAAACCATGATACCATAAGAGCAAATATAAAAAAATCTACATATGAATCAATTTCACAAGGTCAAGGGCCTTCTTGTCAATAATTATTTTTGTTCCTTTGAAGAATTTTTAAACATTACGTTTTAAATATTTTAAGTTTAAGTATTTGTCAAGTAAGTTAATGTAACTGTCTTGTACGTTTTTGTAACTATTTATTTTAGCTTATATGCCATTTTTATAGTTTCTATTTCACATCAATAAATGAGTATGTGTAGATTGACTCCATATATTAAAGTCTACTTGTTTTTGCTACTAATGAGACGGCTGCAGTTTGCTATTTTTGAGCTATAGATCTACTTGCAACATATAAATTTCGTCCAAAAATGAATAATTGTATGGAACTCCTTGCAACATGCTGTAAAAGGATGTATTACGGCATAGTGGGCATAGACCATTTAAAGTGCTTAACACACTAACAGCATCGACACAAATGTAGACTATTTTTAAATTATTTTATATCTTGACTATACAGATTTGGATCTAAAAAGTCTACAATAATCTATATAATATACGAGATAAATTAGAAAATAAATAAAAATGTAATTTTTAGGTTATAACCGTGATTTTAGGCCTTTTTAATATATTTTCGTGTTGTTGACAATCAAAATTATTACTTGTACAAATTGTACGATTATCTTAGTTTACTTTGAGAGATATACAGGGTGTTTAGTTTTTCTGAAATCAACAACTTTGGTTTCTTAAAATATAGCCGAAAATGTAGTTTTTGGCCTATAACTGCCAAACAGACCATTGTACCCTTAATTTTTACATATTGTCGTATTCATTTCGACACCCTCTACATTTTTAGTGCTATAACTTTTGTCGATAGATGGCATGATTTACGAGTTATCTCGGAGATATAGCCGAAAATGTGGTTTTTGGCCTATAATTGGTAAACGGGAGACACTGCCATGCGGGAGTTTGACTGGGCCAGTACATCTGTCAAAGAATAACGCAGGTGTCCTAAGGCCAGCTCAGCGAGGACAGAAACCTGAAAATGTATTTTTTGACCTATAATTGCCAAACAGGCCTTAATTTTTACATATTATCGTATTCATTTTGAGACCCTCTACATTTTTAGTGCTATGACTTTTTTCGATAGGCGGCATGGTTTACAAGTTATCTCCGGCCTATAATTGGCAAATGGACCATCATATCCTCAATCTTTACATACGCCGTCGTATGTATTCTGAGCCCTTGTACATGTTTAGTGGTATGAGTTTTTTCAATAGGGACCCCGGTTTTCGAGTAATTTCGAATTCGCTATGTGTGGTGTAGAAAAAAATGGAACACTTTCATATATACGTCCATCAAATGGGTCTCATCCTGCTGGTATTATAAATATACTAGGTTTGATACCTTTATCTTTAAAAAGACAAAAGAAAATTGACAAAAAACCTGCCATAAGAGGCAATGTGAGAGTGACGGAAAACGTTCTTCTACGTAGTGGAGTCGGTTGGAATACATTGCTTCTTATGGCAGGATGTTCATTTCACAGGTACCTTTAAAGGTAATAATAGAAACAAAAGTTGATTTAAAAAAAACTAAACACTCTGGATAACTAAAAATTACACTAAAACAAATTCGTACAAATGGAAAAAAACTTTTGTATTTAACTTAAATTGATATCAAAAAAAAGTTGGGGTGTACATTTATAATCAAAACCCTGTACATATATCATTTTCGTTGCCTTGACCTCAGACGAAACAAAGAACTCTAAGCCTTGACTTTATTTGGTAAGAATTTATTATGAGAGAGGTTCCATGGTTTTTAATTGTTGTAAGTAGGACCCTTCAAACTTATGGAAAATTGCTTTTAGTGAATTTTTCTTGATTTAATGGAGTTGTCGGTATCTCGATCAAAAGTTCACATGGGCATGGAGCAACCTAATCCTATGTCTAGTTTTTAATATAGAGGGTGTTAAACTTTGTTCAAATCCTATTAAATATATGGGAAAAAACGATAACACAAAATATGCCTCTCAACATGTTAATATATAATATGTCTCAAAGTAAAAAAAAAGTTTTATATAAAGATAGGTCCGCAAATGCGTTATTCTCAATATATACTTCTACTATAAAAATACTTTATTGTCAGAAAAAATAGCATAAGATATATAACAAAAAATATAATAAAATAAAATGTAAAATTGATAATTGATAATATAAGTCAGTGAACACCGACACTTAAAATCGAAAAATTATTAATTAATATATATTAAATTAAAATTAAAATATACCTTTAATAAGGACATAATATTAAATTAATTAAAAGTGAAATGCATGGTCAAAATATAGAATAAACAAGAACTTAATAAAAAACTTCAGGAACCAATATTTAAAGCCATAATAAAACGCAGTCGGGTTATCACAAGATAAAATACTTAACTAAACTACATCCTGCTACGTAGGACACAATGTATAATATAACGATATTTATCCTAAATAATATCAATAATACATATGTGTAGTCAAAAACAAATACATCAACATAAAACTCACCGAGGCTGTAATATGTTTTAAGTATTAAGTTGTGACCTAAAAAGCTTTAGTGAACTAGAAGTTTTAATATTAGGAGACAAATTATTAAAGATCTTTCTGCCCTGATAAATCAGAGACCTCTTTGTCAGTGTTCTGGTAGGTATCGGCAAGGGTAACTGTAAAGCCTGCCGAGTATCCCGCTGACACAAAGGAATCTGAATGCTGTTTGCCGATTCCTAAACACAAGTGATGCATCTTCAAGAATAAACAAAGGTCTGAACGTCATAATTTTTTGAGAAATGAAGTGAGACCTGCAAGATTACACTCGGCCTGTGCCAGCGATGAACCTAACACCAGTCTTTTGTAGCATAAAAAGCTCGTCTCTCGCAATCATAACCGCATAGTTCCCCGATGAAAGTTTCTTGCCCAATCCCAGAATGTGATCCTCAGTCCGCAGTTCACGGTCGACATACAACCCATTCTTATTTTGAGAAGTATTACAGGTGAAATATGTTGAATAAATTAATTTGGAGTCGTCCTGACATCCCGATGTGTTTTGGGATGTTGGGCAAAATTTTACGCCCTGTATCTTAAAAACTAGCATATCATTATATTGTGCTCATGAAAATTCACGGAAAGCCGTTTTTCATAAGGGTTGAGATAGTGATAGTGGTATCAATCAATGCGAATTTAAATGGCAATGTTAAAATTTTAACGTCGAGATCGGTGTTTGTTTCTTAAGAGGTCGTGATTTAATGTTTTCCCGCCATTTAAAATCTTTTCGTTTATTTTTTTTATCTTTTTTAAGATGTTTAATCCCCTTAAACAAATTTATAGCAACCATGATTATCGCGATCATACTTTTTTCAACATTTACGTATATATGTATTCTGTATTGCGATATATTTAATGATGTTGCTTTTTCTTGCAGAATATTCAAGAAATTAGAAAACTGAAAGATATATGCCCTGTTCCATTTTTGTTTGTAAGTGTAACAAGTACCGATTCTCGATTGAATGAAGCAGCAATCTCTACTCTAAGTACTGAATCTTTAACTGAGTCAGAGAAACATTTAGTTGAGAGTTCCAGTCAGAAAAGTGAAAATAAACTGCATAGCTTACAAGAACAGCTTTCTAGATTAGGTAATTCATTCTGTTAGGTAACTGAGTGTAATAATTATGATTTATTTTGTATCTAGGGTATGTCAATAATGATTCAGATAGTGAAAATACTGAAAAGACAGATGCTTTTTTAAGAAAAAAATCATATTGTTTGGAATGTTCATTGGATAATGTTGTGATGAGTGATAAAACCATTAACAAGGAGTTTATTGTATTTATAAAGGATATTTTGAGATCCAGCATTCTTAAAATGGCTAAATCATTGAGTGAGGTATGTTTTATTCGTATTATTATTTATTATTATTATCATATATATATATGTTATATTCACTTTTCCAAATTTCACTTTTTAAAAAAAATATTTTATTAATACTTAAAAATACTGCTTTATAATTTCAAAAATTAAACTAACATTCTAACAGCCTAAAATGTCAACTGACTATTTATTTACAATTCAGAACAATTTATATTAATTTGAATGCTGATGCAGCGTCTTCTATCCGTGCGAACTGCAACGGCTGGTTGCTGGCTCGGCATTCTCGGAGGTGTCGCAATTTCCTGTGCTCGATACCGTGTGACCGAAGGTCATCACCTGCACGTGGCTATCAGCGGATATAACAACTCCCCCTATAAAAGAAAAGTTGTTGCCTTGCAGCGACTTTTACAAGCCTTGGTGGAATTGAAGTTCTACTGCTTCTTCTATGGTCTCATCGGGATGGGCACTTGGTCTTCTTTTGGGCATCAAGTTCCTTATTATTTGATGGACAGCGTCTCTGGACTTGGGAACTGGAGGTGCTGGTGGATTATCGTCGTTTGTAATTGCTATACCAATCCTGGGGTGTCTTTTACGTCCACATTTGCAGAGGATGTATAGAGTTACAAGTGCAACAATAAGGGTAATAGTGAAAATTGTGAACCAATGAACATGTTTGGTCACAAAGGGTTCATTGATGAGATTGTTTAGTTCATCAGAATACTGATTGAGTTTGTGTTGGGCAATATTTAGATCCTCAATATCAAGTTTATTGAGTTTGAGAGGTTTCAGATCTAGGATCTGAGACTTTTTGGGAAGATGAATGCAGCATTCGAAGGGTATTTTTACCGGGTGATTTTGGTATGTGACAGTTTTGTATTTGTCAATGGGGTATTTGGCGTGCACCCTTGTGCTTCCAATGAAGGCACTGCATTCCGGTTGTAGTTTTAGTAATGAGTTCATGTTGATTACGTTGATGACGATGTTTTTGCTTCCGCATTTCACTGTGACTGGCAAGGGATCAGAAACTGTTATCAGCCAATAGTTTTGGTTGAGTTCCTGCACGTTGTATTCCTTGGCTAGCAACACAGAAGTCTGGCAAGTTGCTGGTAGTCGTGTCTGTTGTTTCAGTAGCTGGGCCTCGCAGATGGAGTCGCTATCGATTGGGTACGGCAGGACATCAGAGCAGATCTTTGTATTGCTCTTCAGCTGTTTGCAATTATTGTCCAAGTTTCGAAATGATGTACAATAATGAATCATCATCACGCGCAATGTATTTTTTAGTGGTTGGTAATATGTGGTGGAAGCCTGTTCGATTGTCCAAGATCGGGATAGGGTACAAGTGATAAAGGGTATAGGTTTCAGGTTCGGTTAGTGGGATTTTTAGTACAAAAATAATTTTTTGATCAGATTGGTATGCTTCTAATTCAATTATATCGAGATATTCTGCTACATTTGATGAATAAGTAGGTAATGGTAAGTTGTTTTTTATTAAAGATCTAGAGATTTCTTGCAACGAGGTGATCATATCTTGTGGGGTTATAATTGAGCTATGGAGTATTTTTAAACGTGCGAACGTTATTGCATCCAAGATGTCATTGAGATAATCTTCTAAAAATGCATAGCTTTCCATTAGCGATTCACATAAACTAATAGTCTTTATCTGCCCTTCATAAAAATCGATCGCGCTTGATATATTGTTGATTGAATTTTGAATATCTTTGATATTATTGTTAAAAGTTTCCTCGTCTATTTGTAGTTTGCGAATGGCAGTATTAAAAGTTTTAATTACAGATGTGGTAACGGAAATTTGGTTCTTTAAGAGGTTTTCGATTTGATGTTCGTCCCGTGTTACTTTTTCTATGCAATCGTTGAAGTATTCTCCGTCCGAAGCGTCTAGATTACCTGTAATCGATTTCCATACAGTACCAATGCCATTGAATATACCGCGTTTTGTCCTAAATTCGTAAGGTTTAGTGTCCGCGATTATTTCTCTGTATTTTTAATTAACGGCGTTGGCGAGTTGTTTTAGAAGACTAATGTGTGTTTGTACGTCTACTTTAGAGGCTAAAATTCTAGGTTCAGGTATTTCATATGTGTCTATTAGTTCGGAGAGAATTTTGTCGATGTGTGAGATGGCTTCTTTTAAGGGTTTCAATTCTTTATAGACCAGAAGCGTCCATTTTTCGTTTGATATTTTGATGATACTTTCTTCATCGAAAAACAGTCCTACGGTATTGTTTATTGGAGTAATGGTAAACTGGGATGTCACGGCTGACAGTAAGAGTCTGAAAAGAATAGACTAGTCATAGAAAGGTTTTAGTCTATCAAAATTTATTTTAGAATATTGGTTCGTAGATAAATTTTTGACTGTGGTGGAAGTTCCGAAGATTTCGGTTATTTCGAAAAGTCCGTTAAATTTGTTGTTAGCTTTAGTGACTATTTGGGATTCTTTCACGTAGACTTTGTCTCCAATTTTATATTCGGTGGTGTTTCGTTTAACTGCGTTGTCAAATCGTATTTTAGATTTTTCTTTTTGTGCGTTTTTTCTTGTCCGTGCGACTTTATAGTAATGTTCCATTCTGTTGTTAAGGTCTCTGACATATTTTGTAATCAGTTGTTCTTGATTATAAAGGGTCTCGGGTGGACGACTAGATGTATGGCCGAAGATGAGCGCATACGGTGTAAAACCATGTGTCTTATTTTTGGTATTATTGTAGCAAATAATGGCGTAAGGGAGAATATTGAATGGGTGTTCGTTTGGGTTTTCAGCTTTATGTACTCGGATCATTTCGGTCAGGGTCGCGTGAAATCGCTCAAGAGATCCATTTGACTGTGGATGACTGACGCTAGAAAATGTCAGTCCGCAAAGATCCTTCATTAAAGCGTTGTCGAATTCACAGCCATGGTCACAATGTATCCTTAAGGGGGTGCCGAAATGTTAGAAGAATAGTAGGGGTGTGCTCACGACTGTCGAGGCTTTTTTATCGGAAATGGGATCAGCTTGTGTGAACTTGGTCAGTTCATCCCTAATAGTGAGAGCGTAATTACTAACAGGATATTCAAAAAGATCGATGTTAATCCTCTCGAATGGTGTTTTCGGGGTTTCGGTAATTACGAGGGGTGTACTGAGGTTTTTTCGACAAAATTTTACTTTTTGGTATATTTCGCACTTTTTGATTAAATTTTCGACATCTTTCGTTAATCCGGGCCAATTATATTTTTCCTTTATCCTTTTAATAGTTTCATTTATTCCGCGGTGAAGGTTGTTTCTTCCGGAATGATAGTGGTCTAGGATAATGGGGATTTGATCCTCATCAGGTGTTTTTACAATATTTTGGCATATTTTGAACTTAACGTCTAGGTCGGAAAGGATAAATGAAAGCATTTCCAAAATTGGGAGTTCTAAGTTATTTTCGACACAATACGGATGTTTTGCGTCAAAATGGTCTTTGCCAGTAAATAGGGCATAAAAGAGGTATTGGGCTACGATGTCGTTGTCAGATGGCAGAGGAATTATAAAATATTTCCGATCTTTCACGGTTTTGCTGGACACAATGTTTATTTTGTTATTTACAAAGTGAAAGTTTTCCTCAAAAATATCTTCAATGATTTTAAGGTGGATGTCCTCTAATTTTGCTCGACGAAAGAAGGTAATGATATTTTTATGACACTTGTCTAAAAGTTGGGAGTTTGATGATTCTATTTTGGAATAATCTATAATGGATTTAGTTTTATAGAGGTGTACAAAACGATTATATTCCTGTGTTAGTTGTTCTGTGTCTGGTTCGTCTCCATTTTCGTTGTCTGATTGGAATGTTTCTTTGCTAGTTGACGGTCTGTTTCGTACGTCGTCTTTGTTAGAGGCAAATATTTGAAGTTTAGACTGGAGTTTTGCGCATTCTTGGAAATGGTTAATTTTAATCCGAGATAGCGCGTCGGCATTTTTATTAACTTTCCCGGGTTTGTACTCGATTTTATAATCATACTCTTCGAGCTTCCTGGGTCTTTTATCGAGAACAACCACGTCAAGGGCCGATGGTCCGTAATGAGAATGAATTTTCTCCCAAAAAGGTAGGGGCGAAAGTGCTTTACGGCCCAAACGATTGCAAGTAATTCGCGTTCTATTGTCGAATATTTTGTTTCCGCACTACATAAGGTTCTAGACGCATACGCAATAGGGAGGTCTTTGCCTATTGGTCCTTGCGATAGAACAGCGCCAATGGCAAACGCGCTTGCGTCCGTGGTTAGTAAGAATTGTTCTTGAAAATTTGGGTATATCAAAATTGGGTTAGAGATAAGGGCTTTTTTCAGTTCTTCGAAACTTGATTTGCATTCAGGGTCGAATGAGAAAGGAGTGTCCTTTTTAAGAAGTTTGGTTAATGGTTTTGAGATTTTTGCAAAATTGGGAATAAACCGTCGATAATAGCCGGCCAGTCCCAAAAATGACTGAATGCCTTTAGAATTTTTTGGTTCGGGAAAATTGACGATACAATCTACTTTTGATGGCTTTGGTTTAACACCATTTTGGGTTATAAGATGTCCAAGGTAGGCGACTTCTTTTCTGAGAAATTCACATTTATCGGGCTGAATTTTTAGATTGGCTTTTCTTAAACGTTTGAATACTTCTGTTATGCGAGAAATGTGTTCGTGGATTGTGGGAGAGTACATAATTATATCGTCTATGTATACTAGACAACGCTCATTCTGAATGCCAAGGAGAATGTTGTCCATAACCCTTTGAAAGGTGGACGGCGCATTTTTAAGGCCGAAGGGCATACGAATAAATTCGTAGTGACCATTTTCTACTGAAAAAGCAGTCTTTGGGATGTCCTTAGGGTCGATTTCAATTTGGTGGAATCCGGAGGCCAGATCTAGGGTGGTAAAATATTCACATTTCACTAGCTGGTCGAGGAGGTCAGATATGTTCGGTAAAGAATACTTATCGTCCACAGTAAGCTCATTAAGCTTGCGGTAGTCTATAACTACGCGCCATTTTTGCTTTCCCGAAGCGTCGAGCTTCTTTGGGACAACCCAGACTGGTGAAGACCAGGGTGAGATAGACGGACGTATGATACCTTCGCCTAACATTTTGTTAACTTGATTTTTTACTTCGTCCTTATGTATTTGTGGGTATCTGTACGATTTAGTAAAAACAGGACGAGCGTTGTTTGTTTCTATTGAGTGTTTTATTTCATTCGTGAAAGAAAGGGCGTCTCCTTCAAGGTAAAAAATATCAGAGAAATCTAAACAAACATTTGTCACAAGTTCTTTCTCTTCCTCATTTAAATGCTCGGTTCTTAATAAATTTTGTATTTGTGAGACTCTGTCGTGTTGACATTCTTTTAAATTTGGTTCGGTTATATTATAGACAGGTTCAGAGGTGTCGTTAATCGGGTCTAAGGTTATATCGGAGAAATCGATATTTTTTGGAATAGCGTTTGTATTTACAATCGAAGTGAAAAATTCACCGTGTTCGTTAACTCGCACTAAAGCATGTGGGAACCTAACTTTGTCTTTTTCTTGCGCAACTAACAAGGCATCAGTGTGTTTTTGATTGGTAATGCCTTGGATGGTCACGTTCTCTGGTGATCTATTTCGAAAATTCTGAACAGTACTTTCCTTAAAAATAGAAATTCCAGCTCCGGAATCTATAAGTAACTTATATTTTTCAGTGGCATCTTTGATGTAATATAAGTTTTTAGAATTTACTGTGAGAAAGGGGCTTAAAGAAATGTCTGTTCGGGGAAGTTCAGATCGGGGTTCATGTCGTCCTAGTTCATTGTTTCGATTTGAGTTTGGATTACTACTAGGGGATCTACTTCTGGGTAGTTTTGGTACGGGGGCTGAGGGTTCACTGGGAGAGAAAGAAAATCCTGGTAATTTGTATGGCCTATCGGCTCTATTGGACACTGATCATAATCGTAATCTTGGTTGGGGTAGTTTTGTGGGTAGTCAAAATTTTGGTATTCATAATCATTATATGATGTTTCAATAGGATTAGAAGCTTGACCTTGCGAATAGTCGCTAGCGTTTACATGATATGTCCTTTGTTGATTAGGACGGAAATTAGAATTTTTATTAATTATCGGAGGGCGATATTGTGGTGGATTATTAAATTGTTGGGGCCTCTGCTGATTTTGCGAGAAGCCGCTTGCTTGTTGTGGTCTAGATTGATTTTGGGAATAACTACTAGACTGCTGAGGGCTGTTTTGGGTTTGGTGTTGATACGGTCTTTGAAAACCTGAATTAAAATTATTTAGAAAATTTTGCTGTCCCGATTGGGGAGTGCGGCACTGACTAGCAGAATGACCTGCGCGTCCGCAATTAAAGCATCGCATAGGTTGTGGCTGTGGCTTTCTAATAGGTACAGTGGGTCTTGAGGGTTGATTCCTATCTTGTTTTTGGGTTTCAAAATATGACAACTGAAGTTTCCTTCTAATTCGAGAATGGGCTTCTAAAAGGTTGACTGGATTTCCGGCACGAATAAGTTGGCCTAATCGAGGTTCAAGCCCTGTTGATAATGTATTTAGGGCCATAGTTTCTATAAGAGTACTTTGAGCTGTTTTTTGTTCAGTTGTAAGGTTAATTGCTTTTTGGATATTTGCATGCATTTTAGCATTTAATACCTGGAGGCGGTTAAAGAAAGTGAGTGGGGATTCATTGGATAATTGCTTAAGTCGTTGTAAATCTTGTATCAGGGAAGATAAATCGCGAGAATCTCCAAAATGTAGATTAAGTAATTGTTTTATTTCTAGGTACGAACCTGGATTTCTAGAACTAACGAGCTGTGCAGCTCTACCTCTAAGTTTGTTTTTTATATGAATAGCTAATAGAGTTTTTTGACTTGTAGTAGCCATATTGTATGCAGAATCACACGCATTTAAAAACGTTCCTAAAAAGATCTGATCACCTTCAAATTCGGGGATTAAAGAAAATATTTCTGATAATTTATAAGGCTCTACTTCTACTTGACTAACATTATTTTGAGTTGAATCAGGCATTTTGAAAAATTACAAAGGTTCTGTAACTTATTTAATAGTGAAAAATCGAGTGAAAAATATTTAATTCTTGATATTCAAATTCTTAAAATCAATAAAAAATATCGGGAAAAATATTTGGAAAATCGAACAGTTTCAATAAGTAAATACCACAATAAAATAAACAATAACGAGATGATTCATTAACTTACAGCAGGATTATTTGCATCGTCGTGTTCTTAGCGTATATTACCAGGGGCTTCACCGGGTGTTCCTTCCGTAGTTTTGCGAAGTGAGAGCGATTCGTCCTTCTTCTGTTTAGGGATTGAAATCCGCCGCTACCAGTTAGAAAACACTCTTGTTCTGACAGCGTTAGACAGATCCTACCGACTGCGCCAATTGTTATATTCACTTTTCCAAATTTCACTTTTTTAAAAAAAATATTTTATTAATACTTAAAAATACTACTTTATAATTTCAAAAATTAAACTAACATTCTAACAGCCTAAAATGTCAACTGACTATTTATTTACAATTCAGAACAATTTATATTCATTTGAATGCTGATGCAGCGTCTTCTATCCGTGCGAACTGCAACGGCTGGTTGCTGGCTCGGCATTCTCGGAGGTGTCGCAATTTCCTGTGCTCGATACCGTGTGACCGAAGGTCATCACCTGCACGTGTCTATCAGCGGATATAACATATATATATATATATATATATATATATATATATATATATATATATATATATATATATATATGTGTATATATATATATATATATATATATATATATATATATATATATATATATATATATATATATATATATATATATATGTATTTGTTGATGGTCTTTTTAATTTAGATAAAACTCTATAACAGTGTTTTAAAGAACAAAAAAAGATATTAGTAATATTTTCAAAATACGGAATTATAGAAAAAGAAACCCGGGGTAACAAAGGGTAGCCTGTAAAAGTATCTGCTAAAAAACTGGAAAATCATAAATAAATTAAGTGGCAAAAATAATTGACCTGCGCCAAAGATAAACATTGAGCCAAACGCGATAAACTACTTTTACTGTTCAGTGGCACAAAGTCTTACATCCAACTTGAGTTAGATCACACTTGATAACAGTCATTTAATAGAATCTAAAACTTTTGTGACATTTTTTGGAGTTACTTTAGATGGCAAACTGGAATTTAATGAACGTATCATCAATCTTAATTCTAAACTAACATCTGCATGCTTTGTATTGAGAATTGCATCTAAAGAATTGAACTGATAGTCAGCGAGGATGGTCTATTTTTGACCAATTGAGATATGGTATAGCCTTTTGCGGTCAATTCCCTCAATATTTGTTTAACTCAGTGTTTGTGTTGCAGCAGAGGGCAGTTCGATATTTAAATAGGGCGGGATTAAGGGATCAATGTAAACCCATATTTATTTCCTCACAAATCCAGACTCTGCCTTGTTTATTTATTCTTGAAACAATCTATATTATATATATATATATATATATATATATATATATATATATATATATATATATAAATATATAAAAGACGCGATCAGTATCGTAATAACGCCATATAACGCCAGCCAAGCTAACATCCCCTCGCTGCCTATTCCCAGGATGGCCATGATTAGGCATTCTCTTATTTTTGATAGCATAAAGATCTCCAACCACTTTCCGCTAAGCCTGAGAAATGTTACTGACTAAAAATTATTCCGAAAATGAATTTCTAGAGTTGTGACGTTAAGGATCGAACCCATTTTTGTTACTGTATGCGAGCGTGTTGTCCGATGTTATGCTTTTCTGTTATTGTCACATTACCTGTTTGTTTGATTTTTTACATGTTTTTAACCATGACTTTATTTTGTTTTAGTTTTAGCTAGAGTTAGAATGATTTTATACATCTTAGTAATTACTTCTTTGAAAAGTGCTATTAACGATAATACATAAATAATGCAGCTGTGTTAATAGAACACATAATATTTTAGAAGTCAATTTATAGGTGAAGGGAGTTTTCACACTTTCCCCTTTAAAATTCAAATAAAACAACTAATCAACAAAAAATCGTAAAATTTACATATTTTTCAGGGCCGTTGTTAAAGACGAGAAATAGTGCAGAATATGCAGAAATCCGTAAGTGTATATTTATTCAAACAAATAAAAAGTAATCATCAAAAATATTAAAATTAAAAAACTAAAAATAAAAATCAAAAATGTTTGAAACAAAAAAAAAATAAACTACTTTAAAAAAGCATTGCAAAGTAAAAAAATAACATTTTAAATAACCTTACGAATCTGACTTATGAAGTCGGCGCCAAACTCATAAACTATAATGAATAGATAATTCTTGAGGTAGTAGACCTTATTATCTCTGTAAAATGTATGAGTTCTAAAGAAACGCATCTAATATCAAATACACGGCTTTTCTTAGTTCCCCAGTAATCAAATAGTAGTTTGATACCGACTTTATATGAAAAATTTTTAAGTCGATTTCATTTTTGCTTTTTTAAAAATTTTTAATTCTTATTTTTATTATTTTTGACATTTTTTATTTTTGTTTTAAATCTATTTTCTATTAATATAGTATGTGTTCCCCAACACAACTGCATTAATGATTATCGTTAAGAGCACTTTCCTTATAAGTCATTTTCGTCAGGTATTCACGTTTTTCCGCACTTTTTGTACTACTGCGCATGCCCTTATAATTTAGCGAGCCCCTTTTGGTACTAAAACCACCCTGATATTTGCTTTACCACATCGAGAAAACCCCCCTTCAACTATGTTCAGTAACTGCAGAGGAAATCGCGGACATACGAAATACATACATGCAGGTTGGAAACAGAACTTCCTTTTCACTTCCTTCGTAAGAGGGAAGTATTGCAATCGTGAAAAAATCTCCCTCCAAGATTTTTGCAGGGTTTTGCATTTTATGGCTCCTGGACCCAGAAAAACATGTTTTCCTATTTCTGTCAGTCTATCGGTCTCTCGTTCTGTCAGAACGCGGCATAACTCAGAAACTAATTATCCGATTCACTTCAAATTTTCGTTAAAAATCAAGAGTCATATGGAGATGGAATGGTAACATTTTGGTAAAAATCCGATATGACGGAGCAAAATGGCGGCCTAATGAAATATTTAAATATTTAGTAAAATTCCGTTTCTTGAAATTATGGGGGAAAATACGGACATAATTTATTTTTATAGAGTTATGAAAAATAAATAAACATAATAATAAATTAAAAAGTAAAAGAAATTAAATACATTACAGTTTATAATATTTGTATAAAGTTATTACCAAATAATTATATGCATATAATATAGACTGTGTTATCTGTATTATGTGTTATACAGGGTGGCCCAACGAAAAGGTCCCACCCTTATTTATGACTTTCCTGGTATATTTTGGGAAAAACGCTTGGACACGTCAATTTTGATTTTTAGGGGGACGTCTTTTCATGTAATTGTATAATACAGGGTGTTCCAAAAATAAGATATCGCATTACACTTGACATTTTTAAATGGAAACCCCCAATTTTTTTTCTATTTTTGGATTCTCCAGGAAGATTTTAGTAACTTTTGTATAATAGAGTTTATACCTATCTTCAACCATTTTGAAGTTTTTTTAATTTTTTTTATAAAAAAATTTAATTTACTACTGATAATACGGAAAAAAATAATAATCACCGATACCAGCAAAAATTTAATCCGTCAATGTCATCGTAAATCATAGAACAACTTTATCTTTGATTTGAAATCGTTAAGTTGCCTAGTTCTATTATAATATTTTGCAATGATTTATTCAATTCAAGAAAGGGTCGAAATAACGAAACTGTATTATCAAAACGGAAGCATTGCAAGAGCTACCGCCCGGTTGTTTAATGCGTTACATCCAGACAAAAATATTAACCATAAGTATGTGGCTAAATTAATAAGAAAATTTGAAGCAACTGGATCTGTATCTAATATTCGCCGGAATCAGGAAAATCGTCCAAGTAGAAATGAAGCCAGAGAAATAGCAGTTTTGGGACACGCTCTTGACAACACCCAAAGTACTCGTGGTCTGGCTACTTCTTCAGGATTTACACGCTCAACAGTGCAAAGAATTTTGAAATCCTATAAATTTCACCCGTACAAAACTAAACTTGTCCATGAGCTTAATGAAGACGATTATGATAGAAGGTTGGAGTTTTGCGAATTAATGACACAACGTTTGAACAATAACCCAAATTTGTTATTTAACATTTGTTTTTCGGATGAATGTACCTTCTATTTACATGGTGCTGTAAATAGACATAATTGTCGATATTGGAGCGATCGAATCCACATTTGTTTCCAACAGGTACATTCGCAATACCCACAAAAAATTAATGTCTGGGCCGGCATTTTCGGAAATCATATTGTAGGACCTTTCTTTATTCCTGGAAACTTGACGGGGGAGTTGTACTTGGACATGTTGGAAAATACAATAGAGCCACGAATAACCGAAATAATAGAAAATGAGGTTAATTATAATGAAAATTTTCTTCATTTCCAACAAGATGGTGCACCACCGCACTATGTAGCTCCAGTACGACAGTTTTTGGACACCCATTTCCCAAATCAGTGGATCGGACGGCGCGGCCCCATTGAGTGGCCACCAAGGTCTCCGGACTTGAGTCCTTTAGATTACTTTCTTTGGGGACATATAAAAAGTAAGGTTTTTAGTACGAAGCCAGACTCCATCCAAGATCTTCGGGAGCGGATCAAAATGCAGACAAATAACTCCAGAAATGTGTGAAAATGTTAGGAATAGATTTGAGCAAAATATTTATTATTGCATGGAGGTAAACGGACACCACTTTCAACATTTATTACCACATTGACTTTTTGACACATTGTAGCTAAGTAACTAATTTTTGTTTAAATTTTAATGTGAATGTAAAACTGTAAATGGTTTAGTGTTCCTGATTCCGGCGAATATTAGATACAGATCTAGTTGCTTCAAATTTTCTTATTAATTTAGCCACATACTTATGGTTAATATTTTTGACTGAATGTAACGTATTAAACAACCGGGCAGTAGCCCTTGCAATGTTTCCGTTTTGATAATAAAGTTTCGTTATTTTGACCCTTTCTTGAATTTAATTTATCAATACTTGATATTATTCAATTATTCAAATAACTTCAAAATGGTTGAAGATAGGTATAAACTCTATTATACAAAAGTTACTAAAAACTTCCTGGAGAATCCAAAAATAGAAAAAAAATTGGGGGTTTCCATTTAAAAATGTCAAGTGTAATGCGATATCTTATTTTTGGAACACCCTGTATTATACAATCATACATGAAAAGACGCCCCCCTAAAAATCAAAATTGACGTGTCCAAGCGTTTTTCCCAAAATATACCAGGAAAGTCATAAATAAGGGTGGGACCTTTTCGTTGGGCCACCCTGTATATCACACTTAATGTTAGTAATAAGTAGTTTTTCAGGCTTGATTTTTGTGCAAAATTTGAGGTAAATTGGGTAATAAGTTTTTTTCAGTAATAATTTTTCTAACATTTCACTAGGCCGCCATCTTTTTCCGGCATATTGAATTTTTACCAAAATATTACCAAGTCATCCTCATATGACTTAAATGTTTGACCAAAATTTGAAATCAACGAACTGCCACAGACAGACTAAACTAATCTAGGGCCGTTAAAACATGAAAATATGTAAAACCTAAGAAGGTGATTTTTTTCACAATTAGAAACATTTTATTTGGCCGCCAGCTTGAATTCTTACTATAATTTTATCAGTTCACCTTTATACCGCAATCAGTGATGGCATAAAATTTGAAATCATTCCATTTAGTAGTCTTTTCAGGCTGAAGTTTTAAATATTTTATTACGCTGCAATTTTTGTTTCGCTATCTAGGTAAATTGATTAACCAGTTTTTTAATATTTTTTTTTTACATTTCACTAAGCTGCCATTTGTTTCGCCATATTAGATTTTTACTAAAATGTTAGCAGGTCATCCCCATATGACCCTTAATTTTTGATCAAAATTTTAAGTCAATCGGATAAGTAGTTTTTTAGCCATGCTGCGAAGAGATAGACCGACAGATAGACAGACAGACGCTATTGCGAAAACATGTTTTTCGACATTTATGGACCCTGAAGCGTAAAGATCTGAAAAAATCTCGGAGGGTGATTTTTTTCACGATTACAGTAAAAATTCCTCGTGTGTATATTGTCATAATATGATTCAGTCTTTTAAAGGCATAACCAAAATTTTGACTAATTGACAGCACATGCAGGTAATTAATAATCTATGAGCTATTAGACTGTACCAGAATTTTATGATCGCGATGCTACGTCAGTTTTTGAAGTACCTACACTTTAAAGATTTTTTTAACGTTTATTTACTGTTACCATATAAACATTATTGTTATTATTATTATTATTACTTCAAGATGGTGTTTAGCGGGTTAGGGACATAAATCAAACCTCAGTTTTTTAAAAAATTGGCCGACGTTTCGACGATTTATTTGTCGTCTTCTTCAAGGCTAATTCCTTAGAATTAGAGGCTCACGTAAAAAATACAACTAATACACTACGTGATACTAAATTGGATATTATGCTTGAGTTTGAGGAAAACCCACATATTTCTAGTCGACAAGCCGCCGCAATGTTCGATATTAGCCATTCGTCGATTATTCGAACATTAAAAGAAAATAAAATGCATCCCTATAAAGTGATACCAACTCAGGAGCTCATGGAAGACGATTATGATAGGAGAACTTATTTTTGTGAACAAATGATGGCTATGTTAGATAACAATGTTATTCAATTAGAACATGATTTGTTTTCGGATGAGTGCACCTTTACACTTCACGGTCATGTAAATCGTCAAAATTGCCGCTATTGGTCTAGGGAAAATCCTCACTGGATCAGCGAAGAACATACTCAATATCCTGAAAAGGTTAATGTTTGGGCAGGAATTGTTAGGGATCATATCATAGGCCCCTTTTTCATTGACGGCAATTTGAATGGCGATAATTATTTAGCACTGCTCCAAAATAATGTCGTGCCAACTTTGACAAATTTGTATCCGGATCCAGCAAACCCACAAGTTCCAGCGAATATGATATGGTTTCAGCAAGATGGAGCACCGCCCCATTACCAAATTAATGTCCGGCAGTACCTCAACGGAATATTTCCAAATCGGTGGATAGGGAGACGAGGATCGATAGAATGGCCAGCGCGATCCCCTGATCTGACGCCATTAGACTTTTTCTTATGGGGACATATTAAAAATGTTGTATACAAAACTAAACCCCTCGACTTAGCTGACTTAAGAAGACGAATAACGCTTGCGATTAGATCGGTCACGCCTGAGATGCTAAATAACGTTAGAAGAAATTTCTATTTAAGATTAGGAATTTGCCAAGACGTTCGCGGCGAGCATATTCAACAGTTCCTAAATTTACTTTTTACTTTTGTTTAAACATTATGAAGAAATAAATAATTTTATTTTTTTAATCTTAATTTTTACAATAAATTTGAAAACACTTAATATTGCCGAAATAGTTGAAGATAGGTATAGGACATTGAACATAAAATATGTTTAGAATCTCCTAAAGAATCCAAAAATTAAATAATATCCGGGGTGTTGCATTTGAAATAAGAAAGTTGGCATTGACCACTGTTACAGGACACACCCTGTATAAAAAGTTTTTATTGGAGAAAATGAGCAACTAAAAATACCAATCGACGGGTCCAAGCGTTTTTCCGAACACGCCCCATTTATTTATTATCGAATTTATTCCATTTGGCTGATACACACTGTATATATATATATATATATATATATATATATATATATATATATATTATTTTTTTTTTTTTTTTATATATATATATATATATATATATATATATATATATATATATATATATATATATATATTTATATATATCTATCTATATCTATATACAGGGTGTTCGCTAATTAATGGTACACCAAAACTTACCTCAGTCAAAAAGTTGTTAATAACCGAGATACAGGGTGTCAAAGTTGTAACTTTCATTTCATTTTTTCTTAATACTTTATCAGAAGGGTGATAGAATGGCACGAAATTAGGAATTCGAGGGTTTTTTGAGGCGAGAAATTCAAATATGTTTCGGATGTCACTTGTAAAAGACGCCACTTACGGTATATTAGATCTATTTAAAATGACAACTTTTTTGTGTCATGGTATATTAGCCTAAATGTTAAAGATGTATTTTCCAGTTTTTTTTAACGCAAAAAAGGTATACTTTGTAAATGTCGCCCCGAGTGATCGTTTTCCTGATTTCTGCGTATCAGTTATTCAGTACACCTTTTCAAATTCCTAAATGTAAAATTTTTATCGAAGTAGGCTGTTAATAAATCAGATGGCAGTTGTTCTAACGAAGAGATGCAGGATATAGTGTTATGTACACGCACAGGAAAACTGTAATGGACGCATATTTAGAAATGTATCCACAACGCAGACAGCTAGCATAGATAATCTCTATGACCGATTGGGAGAAACAGGCTCTTTTCGTCCCAAACACTGCAGGACGTCCTAAGACTATAACTCTTGGCTAGGAAGAAGAAATTCTGATATTCGTAGCTAAATTAATAGGATACCTTTCTGCGAGAACTAGTGTAGGCAAGTCCACCATTTCCAAATTTTTCTTCATGAAGAGGGAGTGTATCTATTTTATTTCACGCCAGTGCAGAATCAATTGCCAGCTAGACTATTCGCTCGTTACTGTCTTATCCAGCACAATGCCGACCCGTTGTTTTTAAACAAAATATTATTTATAGATGAAGCAAGGTTTACGCGTAGAGGCGTTTTTAACTATAGAAATAAACATATATATGATTTAGAAAATCCTCATTTAATAGCCGAAAGTCGATTCCAACATGCATTTAAAATTAATGCTTGGTGTGGTATTATTGATAATCATGTATTGGGCCCTTTCAAATTGCCTCCTAATTTAAACCGCGGAATATACCTTAATTTTCACAGTTACTTGAATATTTTGATGAGTTTTCTTTAGAACTAAGACAAAGTATGCTGTTCATGCACACTCTCTAGACCTGTCAGAGATTACCTAAATATTCAATTTCCTCATCGCTGTATATGGGGATATGTGAAGTCGCTCGTGTATAAAAAAGCAGTGAACACTCGAGAAGAATTATGGAATAAAATTGTGAATGCTCTGGAACGGTTTCGATATGATCAGTTATTATTTAAGATAAGACGGTCGTTTAGCAAATGGATTGTTAAATGTATTGAAGTAAATGGAAATCACTTTCATTGTGGAAACATGCCCTCTTTTTTATTAAACCTTCTTGTTTTTGTATCGTTTGACGTTTGGGAATTTAAAAAGGTGTACTGAATAATTTATACATTTACAAAGTAAACCTTTTTTTGGCGTCAAAAAAGTCGAAAATACATAATATTTAATTTTTTGGGTAATACACTGTGGCACAAAAAATTGAAAACAAAATGAAAATTACAACTTTGATACCCAGTATCTCTGTTATAATCAACTTTTAGACTGAGGTAAGCTTGATTAAATCGCAATATTCTCACCTAAATAATCTGTAGTTTTGCCGTGTACCATTAATTAGCGGACACCATGGGTATATGAATTATAAGGATAATTATAATATTTACTTATAATTGCAGATTCATAATGTGTGCCTTAGAAAGTTTATACTTTGTGCGTTTGATATGGCTCGGGAAATTCAAATAACACCCAAAAGAATTTTATATGCCCAAAATATCGAACTGAAGATGTACACAACTCTTATGAAATTAGCCGGTGAACAACAGGAAGAAATCACATCCATTATACAAAGAACTTTGCAAGATATGAAATCTAACGTTGCAGAAGTTTTGGAAGGATATAATTCTTCCGGTTTAAGTAAGTTGAAATGTAATTTTAAAATTCATATTGACCAGTGTAAAATTTTGTTGATATTTAATGATGCTGAGGATAATAATTGTCAGCGAAAATTGAAACAAGCAAATGGGCTTTAATCATGGCTTAATTTCTGCAGTCATATTTTTATTTTGTAATTCATTTGAAATAAAAAAGCTTTTATGACAATAATCTTGTTTATATGTTTCAATCTCCAACCGTTTTCAAGAACAAAACTGTTCTCTTCAGAACGACAATAGTAAACGAATGTACGCTCGGAATGAACACACACACACATTATATATATATATATATATATATATATATATATATATATACACAGTGTGTCTACTTAAGTTCTCTATATATGGGAAACTTTTTTATTAGTAGTTTTACCGAAAAAAGTTACTCTTTATAAAAAGTTCTTCTTTCTGCAAAAATAATATTAAAATATTCAAACTTGAGATTGCATATACAGGGTGGTCAAAAATTCCAAAAAATCGAAATTGACTCAAGAGAAAAGTAACTTTAATTTTTATTTTATAGCAAAATGTAATACAAAATCTTACTTAGAATAAAAAAACATATCTAGCACTAGATTCGTTGCTTCCTATCTGAAATCACTTCTTAAGGAATGTAAAACTTTGGCTTCTTACTGGCAAGTCCAGTTTCTTACTTTTGTTTCTACCTACATACCAGCAAAATTTCCTTATTTATCGATTGTTGATAATGGCGTTGTCACTGCCATCGTCAACCACAATATTGTATTACTTTATTGAAACATCAGTTTGAATATTATAGTAAAAAGAAATGCCGCTGAAATTAAGCAAAGAAGATAAAATTGAAATAATTTTAATTGTTCGAGAAAATTATAAAACATTTCGAGAAGCTGCAGACATTTTTAACAACAGACATCCCGATAAAATTATACATTTCACAATGGGGAATATGCTAACTAATTTCAAGACTTTTGGAAGTGTAGAAAATAACTTTAACAAGAAACGGAGGTCAAGGGTTGCGAATGACGAAACTACAAATCAAGTAATGCTCTCTGTGATAGAAGACCTTAAAAAGTCCCTACGCAAAAGGTCAGCAACATTGCCAAATAACGTAGATAAAGATACAGTTTCAAAAATATTGAAAGAAAACAGTTTTCGACCTTAGAAACCAAAATTTATACATACCTTGAGACCAGGAAACTTTGAGCGACGGTTCGAGTTTTGGTGTCTGATACAAGGGGAGCTAGAAGATGATCCTTTTATGGCAAGACGCATTATTTTTACCGATGAAGCAACGTTTACTTCCAATGGGACTGTAAGTTCGCAAAACTGTCGTTGGTGGAGTGACGTTAATCCTAATTTTGTTATACAAACTCGTGATCAGTATTCATTCAAAACAAATGTGTGGTGCGGAATTTATAAAGATAGAGTAATTGGACCAGTTTTTTTTCCACATAATTTAAATAGTCAACGCTACTTGGATTTTCTAAATACTTGTACGATTTTATTCATGAACTACCCATAAGTGAGAGGTTCCAAATATGGTACCAGCAGGATGGCGCACCATGCCACGGAGCAAGGGATGTACGACAATACTTAAATTTTTGTCTTTAATGGACGAGTAATCGACAGGTATTCTGATATTTTCTGGCCAGCTAGATCTCCGGACTTGAACCTTCTTGATTATTTCTTTTGGGGCTACTTAAAAGAGAAAGTGTATCTAAAGAGGCGATTTCAGAATGTTGATCATTTGGAAGGGTAATTAGGGAAGAGATACAGGCCATAACGCCTGCCATGATTAGAAACGTTTTAAGAGAATTTTCTGTAAGAACGGTTACCTGTATGGAAAGAGATGGTGGATATGTTGAGGCAAATGTGCAATGACGGAACATTTAGTTTTTATTGTTAATTAAGTTATTTACATGTAATGTTTATTAGAATTAAAATTAGTGAAGTTATATATATATATATATATATATATATATATATATATATATATATATATATATATATCAATCGATGTTTTATGGTTTTGTATTTATTGTAGGCCAATAATATCCTTTTGAAAAAGCTCTCTATGAAGCGTGAAACGTAATGAAAATAAATAATTCTTTTAAGAAAATAAACCAGTACCCAAGAATTTTTAACAAAAAAAATATTAGACATGGTTTAAGAAAACGCAAAAAAAATATATATATATATATATATATATATATATATATATATATATATATATATATATATATACAGATGCAGACATCGTTTTACATTTTTCTGTTAACTTGTCCTAACCATATGTTTTTTCTTGCTTTAGACCCGTCTGTACTTTCGCCGAAAGTGGCAACTATGGAAATTCAGCAACTAGTTTTAAAAAGGTTAAGGACTTCAGTTGCCACTCAGATAGTACAGTCTGTGGGCTGCCTTCAAGACAGTTTCACTGGGACGCTTCAGAGATGTCTGGAAAGTCTAGAGAAAAACTGTAATGAATTAGAGGGAAACTTATCTGCATCTGATGCGGTAAAACAAATTATTCATGCGGCATATGATATAGACTTTACAACCCCAACATCATTTTCCATCGTCCACACATTTATGGACAAGCTAAGGAAATTACTGGGGACTTTTGCTTCGCCTTGGTCATCCAGTAGTCAGTTTCAATGCACCTTACAGTGGCAACTTCAAGTTGTCAGTAATATGATCGATTCTTTGAGCGCTTCAAAACTAGCCAAAACGATTTCAACTCAGGTAAGAAATATGTTTTTTAAAAAGAACGTTAATTTTCGATTTTTGAGTATGTCAGAGTACAGCTGTTTCTAGGGGTTATGAAAATATTTTTTAATTTATAATTAAGGTTTTTATTACCTATATTTTGCAAACAAATTATATATTTATAAAATTGTTTGGTTAAGTGCTGCCTCGAAGACTATTTACTCTACGAAACTAGTAAAAATATCTTATAAAAAATTAATTTAAGTTGAAAAACCAATCCTAGGTTATGAGAACCCGTGAAAAAAACACAGTTCAAAATGTCTTTACATAAAGATCGGAGAAAGTTAAATTACTGTCCAAACATATTTGCATATTAGTTCTAAACATGATATATTCGACAATTCTCAAATCATTTTTTAGAACTTCGAGTTAAGGCAAACACTTTTAAAAATTCTCGTAATACGTTACTTTTGACTTTTAATATCAAGCCTCTTTAAATAGCAGGTATAATTAAAACTTCGAATATGTCTAGGGATATAAGTCGTAAAGGTAAGTGGCATTCACAGTTTTGGCTCACAACTTTTGTAAGATGTATAAATGTCAATAACAATAGCACTGACCCTAAAGGTGCAGGTTTAACATGTTTAAAAGTCCAATAAAAAAAAAGTAGCAAAATTATACACTCTCAAGTATTCACCAAAATTAAGAGGTTCCACTTAGATTTAGCATTTAGTTTTGTTTTGTGCAAACAAACTTATTCAAAGCCGTCAACAATATTTTTATGTCAGTTTTTCGAAGTTTTGTAATTTTTTTAAAATATCACATTTTTTTTATTTTAGGTTTTTTTTTCATATCATACTGTAATTTCTCAACAGTCTACCTAACAAACATTTTTTTTTAAGATCTTATTAGTTCTTCATATTTCTAAGGTTTTTGGAACCTACATTATGCATACAGAGTGTTCAGAAATTAATTTTAGTGTCATAGTGTAAGTAAAATTTATTAGAGTGGATTTCAATTCCATGTAGAATAGACATCAAACGTTTTTATTTCAGGTTTTAGTAATATAGACCACCTTTTTCAAAACGTGTTTTTATTTTATTTCTATAGTCTGTTTCAGAAATGTATAGAGTAGGGATGCAAAAGGACTACGGGGTGACCAACCAAAAATATATGCCACTATCATAGTTTGGCACTGATCTCATTGCAAAATTCTTTCTTTTCATCAAGTGCAGGTAGTACCACCCGGTTTTGGGTGAATTTATGCGTTTTACCTATTGGTATAATGGTTCATAAACACTGAAAATGGTACGTCAAAGCTGTGCAGTTGCATACTTTTTATTTTATTAGGATTTAAATTTAACGAAATTTTATTTTAACAAAATAAAAATTATTATAATATGTATATAATATATATATATATATATATATATAGATAAAATAATTATTATTATATATTATTATACAACAATTCAATTATAATAGGTTATATTCTTCGTCATCTGAGGAACTGTCATCACCTCTTGACATAATTAAAGGGCCGACCGTCTGATAAATCAGGTTGTCAAGAGTCCACATATTCTCCTCCTGTTTAGTCACATGCTGGACTGCTTTTCGCCAGTTCTCTGGTGTCACTTCCTTAACGGCTTAATCAAATCAATTTAAATGTCGTGTTTTGTGTTTCAACAAATCCTTTCACTTCCGCCTGTATAAGTTCTATAGGATTTAGTTCGCAATGATATGGCGGTAAGCGCAGCACAGTTACATTATATTTTTCTGCTATATCTATGCCAGATATGCCAATTTCATAGTTTGGCACTGATCTCAATGCAAAATTATTTCTTTTCATCAACTGCAGGTAGTACCACCCGGTTTTGGATCAGTTTAAAGGGTCGACCGTCTGATCAGGTTATCAATACCCCACATTTTTCCCCCTGTTTAATCACATGCTAAACTCGTGTTTTGTCTTTCTACAAATCCTTTCACTTGCGCCCATATAAGTTCTATAGGATTCAGTTCGCATTGATATGGCGGTAAGCGCAGCACAGTTACATTATATTTTTCTGCTATATCTTCCACGGCATATTTCATAAAACGGTTTTGGTGTACATTTTGCTATGGCTAGTAGTTCTTTCTTTGTCAAATTGGGTTCAAACTCAATACCTTTGGTAGTTAGCCAGTCGATAATTTATTATTTTCTCCGAGATTAAGTTTGTGTCTATGCGCCGTGAATGATAGCTTGCGTTATCCATAACCACTACCGAACCAGACGGAAAATTAAAAAGTTAGCAAACCTTCTTTTAAAAATCCCTCTTCGCTTCCAATTATTAATTTATTCCCTTTTCCCGAAGGCACTTTAATACCCGTTGACAGGCCTTCGATGAAGGCTTGGCGGGCTCTGGTTATATTTTTGTCTTGCCACCTTTTTTGCACTATATAACCTTCATTGATCCACGTCTTATCAAGATACAAATCTATAGAGTAATTAAACCTCATTGCAAAAAGTCTGCAGTAAGACAGAGCAAAAGGACAGGGATTTAAAAGGATCTTAATTATTATTTCTATAAACAAAGTTTTCCTACGCCTATGGACGACCCCGAAATTCAGCCAAACTGGATGGAATTTACAATTTTGTTACTCTATACATTTTTGAAACAGACTATAGATGCATAAATTATAAAATTGATATAGACATTTCTTTGGAAACCAAAAATGGCAATGCATAAGCATGGCGCCCGCAGTACCATTTCTAAAGGGGGTTTAAAAATAATAGCTAATAACTAAAAAAAAGTCATCTATATGCACTTGGTATCTAAGCTACTCACTCAGGGGATTCGTTCAGTTCGATTTGTCTGAATGAACGATTGTATTGTTAGTTTTGTGGCTGTAGATGCCAAACAGTTGAGTTGATAAGTTGAATTGGTCGAACGAACAATGTGAATTTCAAACCTGGGAATTACAGATAGATATATATATATATATATATATATATATATATATATATATATATATATATATAGTTAGTGTTTTTTTTTCTCTTGAACCAATCACAAAAATATTGTTATACCAAAACTTTTCTTGGGGTATCTGGTTCTAAATGAAACTACAAGGTGGCAGGTCAGTTACATATTATTTTAAGTAAAAAGGATATGTTTTAGGCAGTACGTTTCGGTCACTTTCGTGGCCTTTGTCAACTGCGAAATCTCACTGAAAGAGACAAAACAAAATAGGTGCAATTTTTCGGGTTAAATTTAACTGACCACAAACAACAGGAATCCATTTAGTTCAAAGTTTAAAATACATTCGCACTATAATACTTGGCGAACCACAACACAATACAAAATAAAAATAAACACATGAATATGGTCTTAAAACTGGACGTATTTACAGTAACATATATAGACGTGCACTGGGAAGTGAGTATATCGGTCAACACACCACCGCATCATACCGATTGATAAAACATGTACCTTTATGATTTTCGGAGTATTTTTTTTTAATATAATAAGTTTTAAATTGCTTTCTTTCGGTGGAATATTAGTATGATGGATATCAAACAATTCTTTTTATATGTTTTAGTATGTGATTATTCTGGAGGAAGAAAACAAAAAAAAAAGGAAAAAAAATTTAAATGAAAAAACAAAAATAGGGGGACATATTATACGCATATATACATATACATACACATACATACATACATACATACATACATATATATATATATATATATATATATATATATATATATATATATATATATATATATATATATATATATATACATACACACATACAGACATACATACCTATAATATAACTATAACCTATCTACCCAATTACGTTGTAATAAATCTTACTCAGGTTTGTTATGTCGGACTTGTCGTTGATTGCTTCAGGGGTCTTTTTAATGCATATCATCTCATAAATCTCCCGTTTTTTTTATGTTGTTCAGTTTTTAAGATTCTTTTCAAAATCAAAACAATATTTTTTAGAATGTTCATGTTTTTTTAGGGCGGTTATATTTTTGTTGTCATATTTGTGTCCGTTTATTCTATTTTGAAGATATTGGCTAGTTTGTCCGATATAAACAGCAGGACAGTTTTTACAAGGTATTTGATAAACAATGTTACTTTTCTTATTCTGTGGTATTGTACTTTTTAATTGGCTGAAATTTTGACTTACCAAATTATGCCCTTTGTGGCTTACTTTAATTTCGTGTTTTGTAAAAAGTTTTTGAAAATTTTCTGATAGACCTGGGATATATGGTAACGAGAGAAAGTTTAGACTCTTTTTATTGTATGGTCCCGTGTTTTGAACGTTTAAAGAATTAGTATATTTTTGGTGCCTTTCTCTAAACACGTATATATACGTATATATATATTTATATACAGGGTTGCCCAAAAGTCCGGAATTAAAATAATATAGTCTCAACCAATAACTTTTTGAAAAAACGCTCAGACCCGTTAAATTAGTTTTTTTTTAATTGCTCACATTTTGACGTAATTCATTTGTTTTTGTATTGACATTTGGTATGACGTCATCGACCTTTTTTGAAATGGTAAAATACAGCTTGTGGTACATCATTGGAAAGCTCTTATCTTATACGGTATGTTCTTAAATTGTGGCGCGATTCTGTCAAGTTATTTCAAAATGGCTACCGTTCAAAGTAAAAAAAAATTATTTCACTAATGAATCTATTTTTTCATTTAACACTAGATATAGATATCTGTTTAGTGGTGATGATAAAATCCGCCCACGGAATTCCGAATGGCTTCAGCCGGTATGTCATTTGACTCCATTCGAATTCTGATTTTCAAATCTTCAATATTATTTGGCCTGTTTTAATAAACCTTCTCTTTTAGATGTCCTCAAAAAAAGTAGTCTAAAGGCGTTAAATCTGGGGACCTCGGTGGCCATTCAACTGTACCACGTCATCCGATCCAGCGACCTGTAAATACTTTATTTAAATATCCTCTCACATTGACACCAAAATGTGGTGGAGCACCGTCTTGTTGAAATCAAATTGTTTCATTAGGTATATCAGGATCTACTTCGTTAGGAAAAATAACAGCTAGAGTAGGCATCAACTCAAAGATTAAGAAGTCCGGGTATCGTTCAGTAGTAAGGTTTTCTTCAAAAAAGAATGGCCTTATAACTCGGTTATTAATTATACCTGCCCATATATTTACTTTCTGGGGACGCTGCGTTTGAGCTTCACATATCCAGTGTGGATCATCCTGACTCCAGAAATGATAATTGTGTCTGTTAACCCCTCCGTTTAAAAAGAAGGTACATTCATCCGAAAATAATATGTTATGGGGAAACCTATTATTCTCGCCACACCGTCTCATGATTTCCTTGCAAAATTCCAAACGCCTGTTACAGTCATCTTCTAAAAGCTCTTGGACAAGATATACTTTATAAGGATGGTATTTTTCTGCTTCCAAAAACCTGCCAATTGGACCTCTAGACGTAAAATGATTTTGGGCCAATGAAACTGTTGAAACGTGTGGATTTTCCTGCAGAGATAATGCAATGTTAAATTTTTCATTGTCGTCTAAAACACGTGGCCGTCCATTTCTGGGTAAGCCCTTGTAAAATTTGATTTTCCGGATATTTAGCATTAAACAAAGCGCACACTTCTTTTTGACTTCTCATTTTATCTCCACATCCTAACCATATCAAAACTTCGATACGCTGCCTTTCAGAGAATACCATTTTTATTTAAAAAAAAATATAAGAGAACACTTTTACAGTACCAAAATTACTTTTACTAAGTAATACTTGTCACAAAATGTCAAGCAGTACAGGTTTTCACTTTTAAAGGTAAAAAAACATGGATGACTGATCATTTTCGCTTAGTGAAATAATCTTTTCAAATTTGTGGAATATCTTACTACCCTTTTACTAACAGTACCCTGTGAGATTTGATTTTCCGGATATTTAGCATTAAACAAAGCGCACTCTTCACTTTGACTTCTCATTTTATCTCCACATGCTAACAATATCAAGACTTCGATAAGCTGCCTTTAGGACGATATCATTTTTATTAGGATAATTGTAAAAGAACACTCTAATAGTAATAAAATTAATTTTACTGAGTAGTACTTGTCACAAAATGTCATGCAAACCAGGTTTTTATTTTGAATGGTCTTCATTTAAAAAAAAGCTGTAAGTTTTTTTATTAACATTTGCCAAATATATAACGTCATCGACCTTATTTTTAATGACAACATACAGCTTGTAAGACGTCATTTGAAAGCTCTTATCTCATACAATAAGCTCCTAAATTTTGGCTCGTTTCATGTTGATTTTAATTTTAAAAGTAAAAACTTGCATTGCTTGACATTTTGGCATTTTGTAAAAAGAATTACTTACAAATTTTGGTATTATTAAAGTGTTCTTTTATAATTATCTTAATAAAAATGGCATTGTCGAAGCAGGGGCGTGCGGTGAAATTTTAAGAAGGGGAAGCAATTTTTAGAAACTTACCTATTTGTAATGTAATTCGATTCTTCGATCATTTTTTGCAAATTCGTCAATGGCGTCATCATAAAAACGTTGATGCTCCGACATATTTTCGAGAAGTTTATTTCCAATGGACAACAGCGATGTATGCGAAAGTCTCTCCTGCCCCGTTGAATTCCTCACGAAATTTTTTATACTTTTAAGTGTTAAAAAATTGCGTTCTACTGATGAACTTGTGGCAGGTATTGTCAATACTAATTCACACAATTTCGACACGTCGGTGTAGGCATCTTCCAGCTCCTTGTCTTTTAAAAATTGCATTAGTTCTTTAGCGTTATTTTTTGGCTAATGTCATCAGTTTTGTAAATCACTTTTAGTTCAGATCGCAGTAACACTCGGTCGCATCTTCTGGAAAAGTTTTTCCTTTAAATGCATCAAAATTGTAGAGCTCGAGAAATTTAAAATCATTTAAACCGTTAAATCTATAGTTTATTTGTTGCTGAATTTGATCGATTATCTCATAAAAGAGGCGTCTGTATGATGTTTGAACATCTCCCACCTTGTCTGTTCGAAGACGCTTGGCTTGTGGTTCTACATTTAACGTCATCGTTTTCTCCCAAAATAGGTCAAAGTCATTTTTTGGCTTAACCTGGACTTAAAAGCATCTACTTTTTTTAGGCAAAAAGCAATATCATTTGTTTTAGTTTGTAATATATTAAAAACATTGTCCGAGAATGGAAATATTTCTGAAAGTATGTTCAACAAATAATTAAAATTAAAATCTCGTTTCAAACAGTCCAAAAACCCCCTCGAACTATTGCTTATTGCTTCTGAGTCCCACGTTTCATTATTTTCTATTATATTCTCAAATAGTTCAATCAGTGATTCACGATTTTCAGATACTGTTGACACAAGTCTTCCATTATAGTTCCACCTAGTAGGAGCTCCTTTGGGCAATCGTTTGTGGACAATGGAGTCCAAAGCTTGTGTACGTTTTGTTGACTTGAAAAAATAAGCAGTCATGCCACTTAAAGTAACGAAAAATACATTCTTTAATGTGATTGATGGACTGGGATAAAACTAAATTTAATTTATGAGCAAAACAGTGGACAAACACAGCACTTGGGAAAGTTTCTCGAACTTTAGCTTGCAGACCCCCTAATTGTCCTGCTATCACTGCAGCTCCATCATAGCTTTGAGCAACTAATTTTTTCTCTCCATTAATTTCTTTAGTAACGTTATAAACTACGGTATATAATGCATCTGCTGTACGATTTTCGGACACATTCTTAAAACCTGAAAATCGCTCTTGAATACTTCCGTCTGTTTTAACGGAGCGTGTTACTATAGATAATTGGCTAAAATTAGTGATATCAGTTATTTCGTCCAGAACAATAGCAATGAACCGCTCCTCGCCAATCTCCTGCTTAATTCTTTTTAGAATAATGGTTGCAACAGCTGAAATTAAATTATTCTGGATTCGATTCGACGTTCCGCGAAAAACGCTAGACTGCTCTAAATGATTTTTTAAGCAATGGTCATATTTAGCCACTAAACTAAGTAAATCTTGAAAATTTCCTCTATTTGAAGAAACCCATGTTTCGTCATGACCTCTAAATCTCAATTCGTGCTGTCCGAAAAAACAAACAACATCGATAAGTCTTCTTAATATTTGCCTGTTTTTATCGACTAGTTGATTGTGTTGGCGGTGACTAATTTCCAACTGTTTATTAAGGGCGTGTTCAATTCTGGTTTTGCCGAAGACTTTTTCTTTTATGACGGCCTGCAAATGCGCTTTGGACATTGTCATTTTACAGCTTTATGGAAATTGTTTAAATCGGAAGAACCAGTTTTATTCCAGAGACCTTATTCGTTTTCAAAAAGTAAACATGGCCAATAAAATAATTTACTTATATTTTCACACCCAGTTAGCCATTTAAACTGTTCGTATTGTTTTTCCGGATAAAAATGTCTAATACAGTTTTTCATTTTTTTGGAAATTATTTGAAGCTTATCAGCAAAGTTTAATGATGAAAATCCCTTTATTATTAAGACACACACCACACATTCACACACACTCTTATTACTAAATTCTCCAACATTTTCAACGTTATTACCGACAGCCGAACTTGACGGTATTTGCATATCCAAGTCCGTATTATTGTCTTCCATATCGCACCATGCAAGACATAACGTACAGGGTTGTCCAACGAAGGGTAAACACCTTTATAATTTCTTTATTTTACAAGATATTGAAAAATGGTAAAAACAAAAGTTGTAGGGATTTTAGAGAGGAATAAGGATAATTTATGATAAAAACAATTGAACATCAAATAAAAAAATTACGCGAAAAAATTATGGTTATTTTGCTTATTTTAAATGGAACATCCTGTATATTATTGCATTTTTGGATTCTCCAGAAAATTCTAAACACTTTTTATTTAAGATATTACACCTTTAAACCTAATAGTTTCAGAGCTATGAACAGTTGAAAATCAGTATTTTGGCTAATTTGCATTATTGTAAAACCTATCTAATGAAATAGGTACCATGATTATACGAAAGTTGGTACTTCAGCTTGTACCATAGTAAGCACCACTATTAATTAAAGTGGCCAAGAGGCCGATTTTTACTTGTTTTTAGCTTAAAAACATATGAATTTAGGAATAACGAAGTGGCAACATATCTGCAATAACTAAACGAGTAGATATTAAATAACGATGGAACAATATTTATTATAAACCAAATCTATAATAACTTAACGAATATGTATTAAATAACGACGGAACAATATGTATTATAAACAAAATCTATAATAACTAAACAAATAGGTATCAAAGAACAAGGAAACAAAACTTATGAGAAAAAAATCTAGTTTTCAAAAATGCCTCCTTAAGCGGCTAAGCACATTTGCATGCGTTCTATAAAGTTTTCTTGAGTGTTACGTAACATTTCGTTGTTAACGGCTCTAAAGGCCTCTTGTATTCTCTCCTTCATTTCGTTTGGACCTTCACATAAAAAGTAATCCAAAGGACTGAGGTCCGGAGACCTAGGGGGCCATAGAATCGGTCCTTCGGCTTCATTATTTACGTACCATGGATTCCCCCTATTACCTATCCAATTCGATCCATGACGTTCAGTTAAAAAGTATGTGACATCACGTGTGCCATGCGGTGGGGCCCCATCATGTTGAAACCACATATTGTTTCTAACTTGAATGTTCACATTTTCTAATAAAATCGGCAGTGACTCCCTTAAAAAGTTTAAATATATGTTACCAGTTAAATTACCCTGGAAAAAATATGGTCCAATAACATAATCGTTTACAATGCCACCCTACACGTTCACGGACCATCTTCCTTGTTTCATAATTTCCCCTCTCCAATTAGGATTTTGTTGACTGTAGTACCTTATATTATGTCGGTTCATAGTACGGTCACTCCTAAACGTAGACTCATCTGTGAATAACACATTTCTAAAAAAGTCAGGGTTTTGGTAAGTTTTCTCTATAGCCCAAGAACAAAAATCTACTCTTTTTTTCTATATCTCCAGGTAGTAACTTTTGGTGATATGAAATACGATAGGGATGGACTTTGTGATTTTGTAAAATTCTCTTCACAGATGTGTAAGACATACCAAGTGCTTCGCTCCGAGAATTGGTACTTTGAATTGGATTTTCATAAATGGAAAGCAGAACTCTTAGCTGATTTTCCTCATTGAGAACAGGCTTGTTAACAACGACTCTCTTCTTATAATCCACGTTTCCGGTCTCACGGAATCTAACTCCTAATTTTTTTAATGTTCCTAAACTTGGTTGTCGTCTATCGGGATATCTGTCCAGATACTCTCGTTTGGACGGTCTTAACTGATAACCATTCCTCGCCAATATATTTAACAAATCTATCATTTCGGCTTTGGAATAACGTGTGACGTTTCTGTTCATCTTTAACAACTAACAACTTCACTAAAATAATATTCTTTAAAAAGTAAACTACCGAAAGTTTGACAAATCTTTGATTAACTTGTTGCCCGGCAACCAAACGACAGTATTTGCACAGGTATCTCGATAGACGATAACCAAGTTTAAACACGTTAAAGAAATTAGGAGTTAGATTCTGCAGCGAGCCCGGGAATGCGGATTATAAGAAGAGAGTTGTTAACAAGCCTTTTTTTAATGAGGAAAATCAGCCACGAGTTTTTTTTTGAAACATATATTTTGTTTATAATAAATATTGTTCCGTCGTTATTTAATATCTACTCGTTTAGTTATTGCAGATATGTTGCCACTTCGTTATTCCTAAATTCATATGTTTTTAAGCTAAAAACAAGTAAAAATCGGCCTCTTGGCCACTTTAATTAATAGTGGTGCTTACTATGGTACAAGCTTAAGTACCAACTTTCGTATACTCATGGTACCTATTTCATTAGATAGGTTTTACAATAATGCAAATTAGCCAAAATACTGATTTTCAACTGTTCATAGCTCCGAAACTATTAGGTTTAAAGGTGTAATATCTTATATAAAAAGTGTTTAGAATTCTCGGGAGAATCCAAAAATGCAACAATATATAGGGTGTTCCATTTAAAATAAGCAAAATAACCATAATTTTTTCGCGTAATTTTTTTATTTGATGTTCAATTGTTTTTATCATAAATTATCCTTATTCCTCTCTAAAATCCCTACAACTTTTGTTTTTACCATTTTTCAATATCTTGTAAAATAAAGAAATTATAAAGGTGTTTACCCTTCGTTGGACAACCCTGTACATATCACACAACACACGGATAGCCGTTCAAACAAAGAACCTACTCCAACGATAGCTTCCGCCCCCACTTAAATCACGCGACTGAAATACAAAAATTGCAAACAGCTCTTGGAAAGTTCAGTAACCTCTGGCTCTATTCACATGAAATCAAGCATACAGGACTTGGCTGCAGAGAAGCTAGCGGCCCGCATAGGTTCTATTCCATTTTCTGTTGTCGCTCGGTCGGAGTCAAGTCCGCATTTATTATGGGCTTGATAATTAAGATAATATTTTAGCATTTTTAATATAAACTAAATTAATGGTTTCCTATTTCAAAAATTACATTTTAGAAGATGTTTTGTAATTTTTTTTGGGAAGCACTGCTTCTCTTGCTTCCATGGACTACACGCCTCTGTGTCGAAGTCTTGATATTGTGGAGATAAAATGAGAAGACAAAAAGAAGTGTGCACTTTGTTTAATGCTAAATATCCTGAAAATCCAACCTCACAGGGTACTGTCAGTATGATATTCTACAAATTTGAGCAACATGGTACAGTAAAGGACTTGCCCAGAAATGTACGGCCATGAGTTTTAGACGACATCAAAAAATTGAACATTGCATTATCGTATATATATATATATATATATATATATATATATATATATATATATATATGTTTGTCTTTCAAATACAGTAAAAGTAACTATACAACTAAAAATTAAAACATAACTAACCTACTATAAGGGTCATTTAACGACAAAATAAAACTTGACCAGTAGCATTTTTGTTTCGCCAATCTGTCACAGAAACAGCTGTTTACTGAACTCCCAATTTTACAAAGCGAATCAATTACTTGAAATGTTCAGCTAACTGGTTCGTTCCAAAAAATTCGTTCGTTTACGAACCGTTACAACTCTACCGCGAACCACGTAATGTGTGGGAGCAGCGGTTATTATTGTATTTTACATTAATTTTTATGTTGTAAAACAGTGGAATTATATGAATTGTAATAAATATTCCTGTTAAAATGTCCTATTGTTGGTGTATAGTGCTAATGTGTATAAATACATCAATAAAAGCACTTACAAAAACATTTATCCAATTTCCCATGGACAAAAAGCGAAGAGAGTTGTCGCTAAAGATGGTAAGGCGGGATCCAAAGGAGCATTCGAAAACGAGTATTATTTTTGTATGCGAAGACCATTTTGATGTAAGTGTTTAAATAACTTCAATATAAATAAACACTTTAAAATAAAAAAAAATGACTGAAAATAGAAATAAGAAAGCAAATATCATATATAAATTCAACTACGTCTGATGGTGTTATTGTAGGGGGGCGAACATCCAATGCTGTTATAGTGGAACAATCTGGAGTTAAACTGCAACCTGGCCCAGCTATAATGGCAACGAGGTTTTGAGTACATCGAACATTTAATTATACAAAAAAATGCACTCTAGTAAGAGCACCAGTTAGCTTGAGTGCTGGTCAATAACTAGATAGATCCAAAGTACTTAAAACAAAACGTATCTCTAGCCCAGTGGAGTAGCTACACCCCCGCTAGTAGACCCACTGATGCCAGGAGCCTGCTAATAATGGGGCCGAAGGGGAAGTATGGTTTTTTTAAAGAGGTTGACAGCAAAGTACAACACTGAGGACTTTTTTTGCAAACACCCGTAAATCCGGCGTCGCTTTTAAGGTAACATTTGTAATTTGATTATCTATGAGCGTATCGTTTGAATAGGCGGTCCTTTGTCGAAAACTGCGACTGAGACCCAAAATTTGCAGTTACGCTAGTTAAATACGTCGACCATAGGAGTACGTTTTAAAAACAATTTTATTTTTATAAAGGCTGAACTTAATATTAATGAACAAAAATACGAACAGCTATCAAGCTTTGACACTATATTAATGTTACCGATGATTACAACAAATTTCCTTAAATACGAAATAAATATACATTCAGCAGAATTGAAAATAAATATATACATCGGGACTGGTTCAGGGATATTTCTCCTCCACCCTTAGTTTCTTTAACGTCCTTGTTGATGAATTCCTGTAGGGTCTTCAAAGTAACCGCCTTTTTGCTTCTTTGCTTTTGCCACAGATGTGTAGTTAGAACTAATATGCATATAAATATTATGAAAATAATATGTGTTTTTTGTTGTGGGATAGGGTCCTGAAAATAGATGGGTTCCATAAGATCTTCTTGAATTTTTTTCAGATTCTCCAAGTGTCTGATCTGTAGATTTAAAGACAAAATTTGTATTTTTAATTTTTACGATTTCTAGTAACTCAAAGGATATATTATTTACAGCCAAGGAGTACTTGTGTTGGTTTATAATGACATCACATTGGCTCTCTATAAGGTAACAATCCATTAGAATTATTTTTTGAAATGGGAAGCAATTTTCGTAAATTGTTTCTGGAGCTTTGGTACAGAAAAGCAGATAATTTTTATTTTTAGGCAAAGGACAACTATTAGCAATTGGACCTGAGCAGATCCATTTTGAATTGACTTCTTTGCAATTGTCGTATTATAATGTGTTGCAGTAGTACTTGCTAGGACTTATAAGTATTTTGGATTCATTCTTCGGTATAGGATTTTGGGTGTATATAAGATTATCGCTATAAGAGTTATGTGACAAGGGTTTTTGGTAAAATGACGAAGGTTATTCATTAAAATATTGCTCGTCTTAAGAAGGTTCCGTATATGTCTCTAAAATAGTTAATTCTTGAGATAAGAAATTTCGGGACCCAGAAGATTGGAAGAAATTTGGTGGTTTATACAATTGTCTTTGTTGATACATTCTGGACGGGCCGGCTGTGAAGGTCGACATAGAGACTGGTTCTTCGGACCTTGACGGTCTATTACTATTTTGTGGCGCAAAAATATTTTTGAGTTTACCAAAAACTTGGGCGTTGGTTGGATAATGTTTTGGAACCGTCTCGGTTGTAGGCCAACTAGCAAAACTTTGAGACTGTGGAAAATTCATAGGAAAAAGGTTGCGGGTTATTCCATCTCTTTGGATTTTCTGCACATTATGATTATTTACACCATTTTGATTAAAATTAGAATTATAATTTTGCAAGTTGAAATTTTTGTGAAATTGACGCGATTCTATCATATTATAATTTAATACATAATTAAAAGCATCGTCTATTGTATTAGGTCGTTGTAACATAAGCATTGTTTTTAAAAGTTTGTGGAGAATTTGCCGTTAAAATTAAAACAAATGTTTTTTTGACATGATTAATTAGAAAGCTTTGAGCCTATTTACAAATTATAAAATATTTTCATTTTTATTTATTCTCATATACTGCAATTTTTGTACCAATATTTGATAAATAATCGGATCTCCGAATTTGTGTCTTACTGCAATCTTTGTAAAAATTCTCTAACATTATCTACTAAATTAGATTTTATTGCGGCTAGAACCACTTTTCTTTGATCTTGATCTTCATTATGATATAAATTAAACAGTTCGTCAGTTGCGTTTAAAAAGCTTTCGAGGTGATTTTGAACACTAGCAAAAGGTGGCAATAGTATTGTATGAAATCTAATGTTTTCCATTTTGGATATACTAAAATTATTTTTACTAGAATCTAAGCTTAAATTATTTTCAGATTTTTTTCAGTGCTTAATCCTAACGAGGCCTTATTTTTTATCAAAATGTTTCATGTTCGGAAGGGTCAGACATTAAAAAATAAATTGCAAATCAAGCAATAACTTACAATATAATCAATGATGAATCCATATAAAGGCTGGAACTTGGACCACACGTTTCTTGACAGGGATCTGAGCTTCACCACTCGTTCCTTCTTCTCCTTGGATAGAACACTTCTCGAGCTCTCAACGCAGGACCCAAAAGGGAATCTTGAAGGTTCTCGATAGCGTACAAAGATTAGAAAATAACTTCCGCACAACGAAAAACCGATAAAGGGCAGAATTACACTATCCTGTTCACAGCCCCAGTTAAATACGTCGACCAGCGGAGTACGTTAAAAACAATTTTATTTTCAAAAAGGCCGAACTTAATACTAATAAACAAAAATATGAACAGCTATCAAACTTTGACACATTATTAATGTTACCGATGATTACAACAAATTTCCTTAAATACTAAATGAATATACATTCAGCAGAATTGCAAATAAATATATACATCAGAATTGGTTCAGGGATATTTCTCGCTAATGCGCTAGCTTCAGAATTTACATTGAAAAGGTTATCACAGGAGTTTGTGAATATAAACTTCTTAAATCCCATTCTTGTGTGCATTTTAAATTATTTAATTTCATGGATTATGCAATTACAATAGCCTGCGGCTTAATAAATTTGCAATGACCTTTGGGAAAAATAGGTTTTTCATTTGCTTTAGGTTTCAAAATAATATCACGTTTAATATAAAGTTATGTACTATTGAACTATAATGGCGTATAATATTGTAATTGTGAGTCTGTTCTATATATCCATACTTGTTTAACGAACAAATGAAATGTTTAGCTGTGTCGTTCTGTACCCGATTGCAGGATCATCATTTATTTTTTATTATTTCGATTATCAAATTACATCAATGCTTAATGCATTCAGTTCAACATTAAAAATAATAGAACTTAGAACTAAAACAGTTAAAAGTGCGTAACATGTACCTACTTTAAAACCAGAAAACAACGATAAATAAAAGTTAACACTCTTTATCTTAGAAACGTAGATAAATCGAACCCATGTTTATATTTTTCGTCTTAAAATTAGTCAAGCAATTGGCCCCTTAAATATGTTGATGTACTTAGTAACCACCCTGTACATTTACATTATGTAAATGTACATAAAATAGAATATACTACCAAACTACTACAATTGAGTTCCGTTATTATTTTATAGAGTAGTATAATTGTATAGTATGTAACATAATAGATCTCGTCGAAAATCAAGTCGAATTATCAAATTTTTCACACAGCGCAACAGAGGCTTGGGAAACTTGGTAACAAGTGACGTCACTCTAGTCGGAGGGGGCGTGTTCTGTTGGATCTGTTGGCAATTTAATAATTATTATATAATGAAAATTATGTAAATAGATTTGATATTTAGTATTGTTCGGTGTGATTGCATTATATATCAACTTATTGTAAATGCGTGATGTGTGCAGGAGGCCTATTGAATAAAAAAGTTTTTTACGCTGATTTTTTCATTATTTTATTTTGCTGCAATTTCGTTCCGCCATCTTGAATTCGTACCAAAATTTTCTTGGGCAAAATTTGGAGTAAACTAGATAAGCTGTTTTTGTTACTATTGTTACCATTTGATCCCCATATATCCCTTAATATTTGGCCAAAATTTGTCAATCGGGCAAGTAGTTTTTTTGCTATGCTGCGAACAGACAGACATAAACCTACGGAATTGAGAAAACAAGTTTTTTGTCTCCTAGGGACCCTTTCACGACTACATTACTTCTCCCTTACGAGGAAACTAAAAATGCTTAGACAAGCCGTATTTATAATCCTATATTCGAGAGCTCGTGACAGAGAGTTTTCAGAGGAGATAGGAGATGAGGTTATATGAACAAGCTTTTCATAAAAAAAAGTCATTAAAAAATAGTCAAAGAGCCAATAAGTAATGCCAAAATATGTGATGGAAAAAATCATGACGTGTTTGAGCATCTTGTATAAAACTCATTTCTAATAAAAATATTAAGGGTATGCCTTACTTTTGCCACACTCTAAAGGAGAAAACATTTTATTTGGAATTCCTTATTTGTATCCGAAAATAGTAAAATGAAGATACAAAACAACAACAAAATTTGTAGTTTAACACTTCAGCTTCTAACTAGCAGGAATTCTAAAATTGGCGTAACAGATTTTTTGTAGTTTCTTTAGATATTTGTTCATGTTTTTGCTCCTCTACATAGATTTGGTTTAAAGTGTGGAGGCTGATTTTGCGAGACCCTAGAAACAGCCCTATTATATGTTAAAGCTTTGACATATTCAGAATTAAAATAGTGAAATTTGGTCTAAACTATATCAAAAAAGACAAAAAAGTCAGGCACTTTGTATTTTTCTTATTACAAACCATTCTTATGTATTAAAGCCTCTTAGGAAGGACCATTTCCTGTTTTAGTTTCAAGAACATGTCAGGTCGTCACATGAAGCTTTCCAATCAGCAATCAGAGGTTTAGAAAATCAGCTCTCCGGTCAGTTAGAACAAACTGAAGAGCAAAGGATCGCCATTAGGAAAAAACACGCTCCCAGGTTTGCTAGATTAGCACTGGAAAGTACTTCGTTATGTGATTTGGTAAGGTGGGGTATGCCTAAGCAAATTCGAGAAATCGGTAGAGGGCAGTACGGAGTGGTGTCATCGTGTGAACCCTGGGGAAAAATCAATCCTTGCGCATTCAAATCAGTAGTACCACCAGATGATAGGCATTGGAACGATCTAGCTATGGAATTTTATTATACGCGGTAAATTTTCAAATTATTAAAAGCCAAAACTAATCTTTCTTCTTGAATTATTTTTCAAGCAAAAACTTTCTGTTAACCTTAATTTCACGTCAACTGTTAAAAAACTCCCATAGACGGACTTTACTAGTCACACTTTAACTTATAATAACATATGTACACTTACATATGACCTTACTTAGATCGAACCCTATTTTGGGACACTCTCTATAAGTTAAAAGGTCCCATTTTGGTTGAAATTGCGGGGTATCTCCCTTACTTTTAAAGACAGAACATTGCGGTTTTCGCGAACTTGTGCTATTGAGTTGTGAAACGAAAGATGCCGTAAACAAAATAGTAACAGCCCTCTTAGTTTCCGAGCTATAGGGTGATATTGAAAATATTGCCTTTTCAGGTACCCCTTGTTTCTCAGTTGTCTAACAACTTGCCTAAAACATAAAAACAAATCCTTTTAGAACGTTTTACGTAGAATGCTGTGGCGTAGTCAGTTTTTTCTAAATATTACTTTTTTTGAAAACAATAACCAATGCTTGGTTTTTTAAATGGGACACCCTGTATATTTGTCAAAAAATTAATTTGTCTTTTTACAAGCTTCCCAAAAATATATAACAGTATGGCCCTATTTTATTAAACAACAAAAATCCTAATTTTCATAATTCGCATTCAAGATTTTGCAGTACGCCCATGCCAAACAATGCTGTTTCTTATTGTTTACTTGGAAGCAAGTGACAGTTCCCAAATTTTGCTCTATGCCGTGTCATTACTTGTTTTATTTATATAATTTTTGTGTTTTATTTTTAAATTTTGCTAGTTTTGTTGTATTTATTTATTGTGTAAAAGTATATTTGTAATTATGTCAGAAAACCAAACTTTCGAACATTTTAAGAAATACGACATGTTAGTTTGGGGGGTATTTTAACAGGTAAATAGTTGGTTTTTAGATATGTTTAAATACTATTGCTTAATTTTCATTTTGTTATCCAGAAAGGAGGCAACCTAATAATATAACCGCTTAAGAAAACATGGTTCTTGGGATTAGACCATGTCAAATTGGAATTACTATCCGACATTTCGCCTTCGATTGCACGAGGTATCTTCAGGGATCTTTACTCCACGAGATCTGAACACTGAATGAGCTCGAAAAGATTCCGACGGGCTTTTATACCCGACTTGTACTCTCCGAACCGTGACCCTATGTTTAGATTGTTTTCCACGTGTGATGTAAACCGTAACTCTATTGAAATGTTTTTGTATGTTTAAATATTTCCATGGATTCTCTAATTAAAAGTAATAGGGCGCCAGGTAATGATTTAGTAACATCCGATATGTTAAAAAGTTAAAAACGAAATAGCTCCAATCCTAGTAAGCCTGTGTAACCAGTCATTTTCCGAAGGTATCTGTGCCTGAAAAAGGCTATTGTTATACTTTTACACAAAGGCGGAAAGAGTACAGATGTGGGAAATTATAGACCTTTGCTTTCCATATTTTCTAAGCTATTCGAAAAAATAGTGTTGAAAACACTAAACCACTTTTTGAAAACAAAACCTGTTTTTTTCATATCAGTTTGGGTTTCTGGAGAACAGAGAGACGGAACTAGCCTTGCTTAACTTTAGCAGTCAAATTGTTAAGGGGCTGGATGATGGTAACCTGGTCACTGGATTGTTTTTGGATATCTTTAGACTTTTGACACCTTATTGCATGGTGCTTTGTTGGAGAAATTGTTTAGAGAGGGTATTACAGGTACTAGCTACCGGTGGTTCAAGTCTTAAGTAACCGTAAACAAGTAGGAATAGGTGAGGAGTTGAGCCAGGAGAGCATCCTTTGGCGTGAAGTCCCACAGGGTTCAGTGATCTCTCCCACTCTATTTCCCATATGTATTAACGACCTGTGTGATGCCCCACTGGAGAGGTGCACTCTGACTTGAAGTTGCTGGCTGTCTGGTTCTCGATTAACAGACTATGTGTAAATGTTAGAAAAACCAAATTTGTCAATTTTTCAATCAGATCCTCCTTTAAATTTGAGTCCCCTATCCGATTTCACCATAAAGAATGCAAAAGTGACAATTGCAACTGTGATGTAGTAACAGGCAGAGGCAATAAAACACTTAGGATTAACTTTTGACCATAATATGACTTAGAAAACGCATACCCTAAATTTGAAAGAAAAAAAAACTAAACACATTGTTATCAAAATTTTATTTTCTTCGTGAAGTTGTCTCTTGTAGTACACTAAGAATGATATATCTGGCACTAGTGCCCGTCTGTAATAACTTATGTAATAAGTGTTGGGGTGGGGGGGGGGGCATCTACAAAACTAATATACAACCGCTGGTTGTGTTGCAAAAATGTATTGTACGCGTGATTCTAAAAGCCAAAAGAATGCACCCCTCGAAACCTTTGTTCGAACGCCTGCAATTGCTGAACTTAGAAGCTCTACATAGACTGTACTTCTGTAATGCTGTTTTAGATATACAGCCTTACTAAACTTGCGAATTTATGAAAATATAAGGGGTTATCTTAATTTTACACAGCCATTGCTAAAACGTACCATTTCTATAAATTTATTTTATTATCAGGGTCTTAAACATTTAATTCTAGTAAAATTACTGCGACTTTATCTCAAGACAGAGTCATTAAACAATTTATAATGAAAAATGTAAAAAACGGATAAAAGAATGCAGATTATGCTTACTTATAAAATAATGTATATCATAGCTTGTTTCGTCGCCCTAACACATTTTTATTCCACTTTCATGTTATTAATTTAAATTATTTAAACACAACACTTTTCTCATATTTTCTTCCCTTTTTTTACTTTGTGGAGTATTGTCACAGTTATATACGTACTTAAGTAACTTCTTAGTAAGTTTTTTACTTTTTCTGCACTCAGGCACTTATGTCTTGCAGAAACATAAAAGTTGACAATAGAATGTTAATTGATTATTTGTAATATATAGTAACAAATAACAATAGCTTGGTATTGGATTAATATTAATGTATTGTATTGTGATGATGGATGGAAATAAATTATTATTATTAATATTATTATTATTATTAATTTTTCGTTTATAAAATCCTGGAACCGATGCTAGAACCTTGGTTTCCTTTACTTTTATAATATGGCCAGTATTATGCTGGTGTTCAGCTACAGCTATACCTGATTTGCTTGATGATGTGCCTTTAGCGCATGTAAACGAAATTGAATTTCAACAGGACTGGGCTCCTGCAGGCAATTCTCAAATGGCGAGGTTTTTCTGGAGAATAATTTTACCAAACAATGGATTGGAACAAATGGGCCTATAAGATGGACCCCAAGGTCCCCAGACTTGTCGATATTGGATTTCTTTCTATGGTTATATCTGGAGAATATAATTTTCAAAGTTCGTTATGATAATATTCAAGATTTAGAAAACGCAATAAGAGCAAGTTTTTACTACTTACAAAATTATCTCGTTGTTTTGCTTAATTTCTTAAAACAAATAAAACATTCTTTTGATTTACTTGATTAATTTAGTGCGTATGTTACGACTTTCAAAGTTGGTTTTTGCTGACAGGCTTATTGGATAATAATTTTTTTTCCTTTTGTTACATAAATCTTGGTAGGTAGCACTTTTTTTTACAAAATTATTAATAGGTATATTGATAAATAGCGCTATTATTAAATAATTTTTTTATTTATTGTTAGCATATAGATACTGTTAATGACTTTAATTAGAAACCAGCATTGTTTTGCATGGCCTACTGCAAAATTTTGAATGCGAATTATGTAAATTAGGATTTTTGTTATTGCTTATTAAAATAGACACACACTATTATATATTTTTGAAAAGCAAAAAAAGGCAAATAAATTTCTTGACAAATATACAGGGCGTCCCATTTAAAAAAACATTGGTCAATATTTCAAAAACAGTAATATTTAGAAAAAAACTGACTAAGCTAGTGGACTCTACGTAAAAAGTTCTAAAAGGATTTGCTTTTATCTTTTTGACAAGTTGTCATACAACAAGGGGTACCTGAAAATGTAACATTTTCAATATACCTCTGTAGATCTAGAGGGCTATGACTATTCTGTTTCGGGCAACTTTCGTTTCACAAAAAAGTAGCACAGGTTCGCGAAAACCGCAAGATTCTATCTTTAAAAATAAGCGAGAAGTCCCGCAATTGCAACCAAAATGGAAAGCCGGTACAACGCTAAAAAATAATATGAAAAAAGTATGTCCTGCCGTTGATTCTACATGAAACAAGGTTTTAGAATCCAAAAAGCTTATTCAAATCGGTTAAGAAACGCCGTAACAAATGACATTCAAATGTCATATCAAATATACCTTTTGTCGTTCTTTTTGAGGAGCATAAAATACATCCCAATGGTCGGGATCTTATCCATGGGGTCCATGGCCTTATTTAATTTTAGTCTTTTGTATTTATCATTTAAAACGTGATTTACAATCTTCTTTATTTACCGAATTATTGTGTTGCGTTATATTCGGTAAAATTTTAGTGAAGGCATTATTTATATAGTTAATAACTTTTTTTGTCTTAATCAGGACAATACCAGAACACCCTCGGATTGTCAAATTAAGAGGCTCAGTAATAGATTATACATATGGAGGAGGCAATTCACCAGCAGTGCTTCTCATAATGGAACGAATGACAAGGGATTTATATTGCGGTTTGAGATGCGGATTATCTTGGATTAAACGACTTCGGATAGCCATAGATGTTATTGAGGGTATTCGATATTTACATTCTCAAGGCTTAGTACACAGGGATATTAAATTAAAAAATGTTTTGGTAAGTTTATTATAGATTTAAATCAGACGTTTTATGTTTTTATTTTTTGGACCTGCAAATAATAAAACAAAACAGAATTATTGTGTGATACGCAGACACTCGAATTAATAATTTCTAATGATTGTCTTTTTTTGATACATTTTGTACATTCCGAGAGATATTTATATTAAATTCCTTATTCTATTCTGTAACTTGTTGGTTTCTTAGATTTGTTTTGTCTTTTGCATCATTTGAAAGGTATTTGGCAAAATTTCCTTTCGTGAATAACTAATTTGATAGTTGTAAAGCATGTGGAAAGTGAAAAAAAAAACATTTTGCTAATTAACTTCTAAACGGTGCCAAAGATCGAAAAAATCTATGAGACGAAAAAGTTACAGGACAGAGTGAGGTTTTCCGGACTCCTGTTTATATGTATATTTTTTTATTTTTTATGACACAAAACATCTCCCAGACTTTTCGGTGGTGTAGCTAGGTCTCTTAGGCTGGAGCAAAATTATTTATGGGGCCCTTAGATACATGTCACACTCCCAATCTACCGTGTCGGTACTTTCTATTAACCCGGTGTATACTGTGGTAACCTTTGGACTGTAAAATCCTTATAATTAATAAAAGAATACAAACTATTTACGTTTTTCGACTTTTCTGGCCCATAAAATAATTAGTGTATTTAATAAAAGTTGTAGTTTATTTAACGTACTACATAACACTTCTGTGTAAGTGACGATTAAAGAAATATTGAAAAAAAATGTATGCATCTTTCTTTTCAGTGTAACGCATACATGAGTGTTGCGGCCCAAAATGTTTGCTTTGCATAAACACTTGACTCATCCCCATTTAACGAAAAACTAAAATGTCTGCTTATCCAAAATGCTCAAGATGGTTTTTTTTTTCGACCATTTCACTGGAGTATATTGCTAGTTTTATATACAGATACGTATTTTTATAGCATATACCGCATGTGCCTGGATTTGGGTAGCATATGGACAACTTTTTTATTTGTAATTTTAGGCGAAAAAGTTATTCTTCCTAAAAAATTTTGTTTGTCTAAAAAATAAGATTGATTTAAACAATAATGTCATTCTATATACTGGGTACGAAATAAATACAAAAATATAAGTTGCAAAACAAAAAAAAATTGAAATTCCAACTAAATAGCCTGCAAATACAAGTCAAAAAGCTTTTAGAAGTTTTTTTATAATATACTTAGTAAATGAATGGTGAATATGTAAAAATTAGACCTTTTTTACATATTAACTTTTAATTTTCTCAAAAACTAAGCCTATTATCAAAGAAATTCTAATCGCTTGTTGACTTTTGATTGATTTGATTTTCAGACTCTTTAATTTAGTTGGAATTTCATTTTTTTTTGTTTTGCAAACTTCTATTTTTGTATTTATTTCGTACCCCCGTACATAAAATGGCATTCTTTTTTAAATCAATCGTACAATCGTATTTTTCAGATAAGCAAAATTTTGTATGAAAAATATATGTTACCCATTTCCGACTTATTGACCAATAAATTACCTAAAAACGTACAAAAAAAACTTTAAATGACTTTTTGTCTTATATTTATGTGCTCTCCAATTTGGCTATCTTGATTGATTTTCCATTTTTTTTTGTTTACCTACATGCTTTTGCGCATTTTATGTGCTCTCCAATTTGGCTATCTTGATTGATTTCCCATTTTTTTTTGTTTACCTACATGCTTTTGCGCATCTTCTATATTATTTGGCAATTTTGTGCAGCCAAACTTTTTTTAAGTAAGCAAATTACATTATATATTACGTCTTTTTAAGCCCGTTTACTGCAACAAACATCATAATTATTGATTTGAAATATAATAAAAAAACTGTCATTATGGCATAAAGCAGACTGCACGTATGTTAATAACAAAAAATCACTAACCACTGTAAGTGGAAGCACTACAATACATTACCCCTGTCACTCCACTTTTTATGAATAAGCACGTTGTTGTTACTAAGTCCAAAAAAGAGTAAAAAGTTGAGCTACAACGTAAACTGGCGTCAAACATTTCGTTTTTATAACCATTTTTTCCTCCTTGGGTGTTGTATGTTCGCATAGTTCACAATAGTTACGCTTTATATTTTTGTACACTTGTGACAGAGGCGGTGTCGTTTGTAATGTTCCAAGTATAATACAGCATACAGATTCGCCGATAAAGTGTATTTTATTGAAATGTTCAGATTTCTATGAATTAAAAAGCTCTAAGACGGTCTCAGATAATACACTAAAGACTTTTTTTACGACAAAGCTGGTTAAAGAGCATTGTTATAATATAAAGTAAATATTCAAATTCCGAAATAGCAGTTTTCTTTCTTTTTATGCATCTAATTAAAATTTCATTTTTCTTATTTCGCATTGGCTCCGTGGGCATCTTCAAAAACGCAAGGGCCTCGGACAAATGTCCGATGTGCTCTACCGTAGCTACGCCACGCCACTTTAAACCACACCCTGTTTAAGTGTTTTGGAACAGGCCGATTTTAAAAACAATTCAAATTAGGCGGGTGGTATACTATAGAATAATTAAATCATCTATAACGTCATATCTCGCATCTATAACGTCAAATCTCACATCTATAGGGGTGTAATGCTTTCCGTGGTGTACCCTGGATAGCGTCAAAGTTTACTGAATAAAAATATAAGTTGTAGCACTGGGCCTTCGGCACTTTGAAAATCGCAGATAAAAGACGAGCCGTCTAGTTTCAAATCCCATCGACACTGTCTCCTATTACCGAGCTGTTTAAAAGTAGTTTAGCTTCGCGCTACGAATTTTTATTTACCATGGAATTTCAAAAGTTTTAATAATAACTTTAGACAAAAATTATTGAGTTGAATTTTGTCGTCGGACTAGTTTAATATTTTGCAATTACAGTTTTAAATATTATTTAAATATAGTGAATTTAATATTAAATTGTTACTTACCTGCTAGTTGAATTTAAGAATACAATATTTTTATTATATAAATAAAAAAATCGGTAAATTTCCTTTACCCGGATCTTCCCTCGTTTTTTTCCATTTATTCGGAATAGTGAAGTGTGACTCAGTTTAGTTCAGTACATAGTCACGGTATATAAGTGTTACATATACTTTTAATTTTTATTGGCGGCCATTTTGTTTCATGATATTGAATTCCTACCAATATTTTACCATTTTCTTTCTACCTACGTCACACTTAACCATTTATAAACTTAATATCTGGGAAATAACTGTGGGCCAACGTAGTAGGTAAAGACTGAAAATACGGGTTTTGTGCAGGATATAGAATTTAAATATGTGTCCTGAGAATGCAACAATAAAATAGTGAAACGTCGACAGTTTAAAAAAATCTATTGTTTTTTTACTGGATCCCAACACCAAATAATACACCACTCAAAAATAAAAACAAGAGGATCGTTAATGAAAACCATTTAGAAACTTAATATCTGGGAAATATCTGCGGACCAGCGTAATAGGTAAAGACTGATAATGTAAGTTATAGAATTTTTATGTATCCTGAAGATGCACAATAAAATAGCGAAACGTCGACAGTTTAAAAAAGTCTGTTGGTTTTTTACTGGATCCCAACCCTAAATAATACACCACTCTAATATAACAACAAGAGGATCGTTAACGAAAACCATTTAGACACTTAATATCTGGGAAATATCTACAGTCCAACGGAGTAGGTAAAGACTGATAATATGGGTTTCATGCAGGATATAGAATCTATATGTGTTCTGAGGATGCAACAATAAAGTTGGGAAACATCGACAATTTAAAAAAAGACTTGCTTTTTTTACTGGATCTTAATCCCAAATAATACACCACTCTAACAATTTTTTTTAACATAGTACTAGGTCATCCTCATATGAACCTTAATTTTTGGTCAAAAATCGGAGTCAATCGAGTAAGTAGTATTTAAGCTGTCGCGAACTAATAGACAGACATACAGACCGACAGATGAAACGACGGAATTGATGAAACATGTTTTTTGCAACCATCTACAGAGCAAAATCTAATAGGCATATTGACTCATATTTGTCAAAGAAATAAAAAAAAATTGTCTCACTATATAGCACAATAACAAACTGGCGTGATCACGAAGCCTGACCAACTGTGTATGTGTCAGAGACCCGACCGGTACCCAGAATGTATCAGCCAGGGAGGGACGCGAGGAGAATAGGTAAATCGAGTCACGTATTCAAGTGCCGCAACTTATATTTTTATTCAGTAAACTTTGATAGCGTCTCTTCAAACGGGAACTCAATGAGCTAGCAACAATTGGCAACCAGTCTATCCTGAAAATTAAGACGTTAGCAGCTCACAACCGGTCCTTCTCTCTTAACTAGAAATATCGGAGCCTCTCTCCGGATTTGTCAACTGAACATCGAAGGTATCAGTAGATCAGAGTGCCAATATTTGTCAAAAATACTCAGGGAGAACAAGGTGAATGTACTTTTCATCCAGGAAACCCACCTAGAGAATGAAGAACAGGCCAGCAAAAATCCCTATATGTATGACACTACAGTCATCACACTTATGGGATTGCTAGCTATATAAGAAGTGATACTGAGAACTGCGACCTGATCTCCACATCCACGACATCCACACAATTGCGGTCAAAATATGCGAAGCAAGTATAGGAAATTTGTATAGGCCACCTGTCGCCTTTTTGTATCATTTGACCTAAACAGCTGACTAGTTATTATGTTTAGAAGAGTATTGGAAAACTGCCCGAGAAGCCAACATATCCCAATACTATTGGAGTTTTAGGATCTAAATGCTGATCATCAGATCATTCTCATGATTCAGGTGGAACTTCAAGAGGGCCAATCGGCGGTTTTCCCCCCACGTATAAAAACTATAGTAGGTTTGTGGATGAAGTTTTATCAACTTTGCCATAGGACACCGTAAGGAATATATCCCTGGATGGGACCACGAAATCGAGATTCTGGATGAGAATTTTATTGAGAGCCGTGATCCCGGAATAGCAGACGAAGCACTCTCTCGATGCTGTGCGAAAGCCGAAATGGATTGAATCAATTGACAACATGAATTTTTGGCGCCCAAATAGAATGGCGTGGAGTCTCCTTAAAAAATTAGGGGCACATTAGCCACCAATTCGAGCGAGCCCATCAGTTAGTCCAAAGCAAGTCGCAAACTAAAACAGTGTCTCTATCAAGAGCCCCCAGGTAACGATATCACACGAAAATAGAGCAGAGCTTAGCGCCACAAAAAGGAACAGTCCTGATAATCCGAGTATTCAAGACGTTTTACTACAAAAGAAATAACAGTGGCTATTGCAGATGTAAAGCATTTTAACGCACCTGGATTCGAGGGTATACTTAATTAACAGCAGCAGTTTTATTAGGACATGGCTGGCTAATTTTTTCATTGCTGTTCCGATATCAGAAAACTTACCAAATGGATTCAAGAGAGCCAAAATCGTAGCAGTTCTTAAGCCTAAGAACCCCGAAGACAGGGTAGAAAGCTATAGACTTATTTCTCTGCTGAGTTCGTGCTACAAGTTGCTGGAAACGTTGTTACTGAATAGACTTGGCGGCACGATCTGCAAACATATTCCGGTAGAACAAACGGGATTCAGACCACAACGAAGTTGTATAGATCAGTTTGTCAACATAATTGAGGCAGGCTTTCAGCGTGGTTAAAAGACGTCGGCGATGTTTATCGACATATGATACTGTTTGCAGGGAAGACTTACTATATAAGTTTCTTAAAATATTTCCTTGCAAAACGCTGTCTCAATTACTTAACAATCTGGTCTGTGAAATAATATTTCAAGTAAATGTTAGCGATAAGACAAGCAGGCTAAGACAGCTGAAAATCGGGCTGCCACAAGGGTTCAAGTTCTGTTCTGGCACCAGCTTTATTCAACTTGTATGCCCTTGCCTGCGCAGATGACGCAGCAATACCCGTCAGACATAAATCACTTAAGGCCACTGAGCGGATACTATCAAATGACGGTACAACAATTAGGGCATACTACCTAAAATGGAGATTGACATCAAGCTCTAGTAAAACCGAATGCTTCACCTTCCACCTAAACAACAGCTCGACTCAAATAATTCCACACCAAAGTACCTTGGAATAATTCTCGATAGAACCATAACCTTGACATACAAATAAGATTTAACCAACACCGCAGCCAAGGTACGCACAAGAAACAATATAATACAGTAATGTTGCAGCTCAACATGGGGTGCTGCGGGTCAAACACTCCGAAACTCGTCTTGGATCTCCTGTAGGACACTACAAAGTAGTATGTAGCCTGCTGCTGGCTGAACAGAAACCACCTGTATAAACTTGATGTGCCTAATAAAAGGCTGCAGTCCAATTCGTCCCATTGGCTTCCGACACTTGAACCACATTGCTCCTCCGCAAATGCAGCACTGATCGAGCAATACAAAAAGATCATCATTACAATCAATACAATAGACAACTTCTGATCTGCGATGACATACCAGCGGCTGAGTTAACTAGATTGGGGTCAAGACGCCCAGCAATCGTAGCGGCGCGAACACTGCATGAGGAAGGCTTCGACCTCTCTCTAAAATGGAGAAAAATGTCATGCACTTCATATATCTCCAATCATATAAACACCAACCATCGCTCTTTGAGATACACGACTGACTTGGAGGACCACTAACACAATTAGAACTTGCCATGGGCGTTGCGCCGACATGCTTTATAAGAGGCAAAAAATACCTTCACCGGTGTGGTGCCAAACGCCAAACCATGAACAGCAGACAAAGACAAGACATCTCAAAGCCTATTAGAGCTAACACCAGACGCAATAGAGTTGATTAGTTATTCTTGTGTTTTATTTTATATTATTGTTTTTTAGATAAACACTTTTGTAATGTTTACTATGTCCACTATGTGTGCCATACGATAAATAAAATCACATCTACCTCCCCATACATTTTGATTTTCCTGTGCAATCCGTTCTTCTGGAAACTTTGGAATATGTTCACCTACTTCCATGCTTTTGGAATATAGCGATGTGCAAGGCTTGTCAATATTCCGATAAGGTGCGACAATAGGTCTGTTAGACCCCACTGCACCTAGGTTGATCCTATGCCTTTAAATTTGACCATGACGTTACTTAACAAAAATTACTGCGAATTTTAGGTCAGAGTTTTGGGACATAAACTGAGGATAACTCTAGTCAAATTTGCCCGAAAAAAGAAGTTTCTTCACAAAATTGATTTTGTCACGTACGATCTAAGGAAATAAATTTAATTTTGATGTGCCATTTATTTGGCGTCTGTCATCTTAGTACATATTGTTTAGAACAGATTAGTGTAAAGATCCAGTATTTATTTATTCAGTTACCCGCTTTTTAGTTTGAAATGCAAAATACACTGGTGAACAGACGAAATGTTTGGACAAAATTCTCAAGAATTTAAATATTCAGTAGGGATTTTTGTCAGTGTCTAACACTAGGTGTGTAGTTTTTGGCCTAGAAAGCGTAAATTCAGAGGTCTTTAACAAATACGTTTTACAAAATGTTATATAAGACTTTTAATGTTCTAAAAATTTTCTTTAACATTGATAAGATAATATAAGCCTAAATATCAGATAATATAAGCCTGAATTAAAAAAAAAAAATCGGTAAATTTCCTTTACCCGGAACTTCCCACGTTGAATACGTCCTCTTATAAGGATTAGTGAAGTATGTCAAGTGTAACACATATATTAATTACCGCGTTTTTTTTCATTTTTGTCTACAAAAAATTCAGGAAAGAATTTTCGGTTAAATTTCTTTACAGACTCTTTTGAGTTATTTATAAAGATATTAATCTGCGAAATTTGCAACTACCAAAAAGAAGCCCATTTCACGGTCCGATCAAATACAGGGTAATCTATTAAAAATATAAACTGTTTTGTGCGCTTTTTTGTAACACCTTATATACCCTAGAACATTTGTAGAAAAAAAATCATCCTCATTAAGGAAAAAAAATTCAAAAAAGATCCGTTTTAGTGTAACTCTGTATACAAAATTAAACAACTGGGACGTCAACTTTTTGTTACGGTTTATGTTAAAAAAATATTTTTTGTTTTAGTATTCAATCTATAATAAATTTTACTTTGTCGGCAGTTGGCAGGTTAGTAAAAACGAAAAAGACAAAATTTTCATTTTTTTACTTTTCTCGTGAAAGGGAAGCATTGTAATCGTGAAAAAATCTCTTAACGTTTCAGCCGTCGCGCGTCTGTCTGTCTGTTCGCGGCATAGCTAAAAAACTCCTTACCCGATTGACTTCAAGTTTTGGTAAAAAATTGAGATCATATAGAGATGACCTGGTAATATTTTGTTAAAAATCAAATTTGGCGATCTATAAAATTTTAAATTTATTTTTAATATTTATTTATTAAAAAACTACTTATACAATTTATCTGAAATTTTGTACAAACATCAAGTATTATGATGGAATCAACTGGTAACATTTTGGTATGAATCCAAGATGGCGGAACAAAATGGCGGCTTAATAAAATATTCAAAAATTCATCCTGAAAAAACTACATTTCAAATTATGTGCCATAACTAGTTGTGGTATAGGGATTAACTAGTAAATATGTGGTACTAATTCATCTTCACGTTTTAGCGTCCTTAGATGCCAACACATATGTTTTGTTATTTCCGTCGATCCGTCTGTCGGTCTTTCTGTCTGTCAATTCGTGGTATAGCTTAAAAACTATTTACCAAAGTGACTTCAAATTCTAGTCAAAATTAAGGGTCATAAACCGGTAAAGTTGTGGTACCAATTTAAAATGGCGACCATATAATTTTTTTTTAAGATGAACGTAAAAAATCTTGTTCAATTGAGTTTAATTTTGCAGAAAAATTAAATATGAAAATGAGATAAATTGGTAGGAATTCAACATGAGGTAACAAAATGGCGGTATGTGTCAGTATTACAAATTAACCTAATACAGATGCGAAAGAATACCGAAATACGCATATTGTTTGCTGTAGCCTTGAGAAAGAGTTCATAGACAATCAATGCATGTATCGAGTTATTATTTGTTTAGGTAAAAATAATCTGCACCGATACATTCTCGAGGCATATTATCTCACAGTAAATTAATATATTGCTCGTATATCATATCCTAGGAAATTAGAGAAAAAAAATAAAACTTTCCAAATATTAGAATTTAATTTATTTAACGAAACTTAACTAAAAATGTGACAAAATGTTTAATTGTCTATTGGTTGCATCGGATTTTTTTCGGCTATATAAATCTCCGGGAACCCATAAAACGACATATTACTCGATTTTTTCAACATCTTAATTTTTTTCATCCCCTTTTTTTTCACCCTAACCTTTACTTTAGACAGGAGTATCAAAGAGGGTTTATTAATAAAATCTATATCTCCAAAGATCCACAAAAGAACATATTACACGGTCATTTCCAAAGAATCCTGTTTTTACCAATTAACCTTAACCTCCTGTTTCAACCCTTTCCCCTCAACCGATTTTGCCCAAAAACAATACGAACCGTTCTCTTATGAACCACTCCATGTATACTTTTACCATTTTGTAATTTTAACTGGATAGTTCAATTCCTTCTAAAGTTATCGCTTAAACTGACCGACAGACAATCTTTTTTCACCAAAATTATGTTTTACGCGTTTTGAGTAATTTTTAGACGATTTAGCAAAAAAGAAATTTGAAAATTTTTTCTCCGATACTATAGTTCTCCATTTTTTATAGATAGAGTAAAACAATTAATTCTTATTTAAAATAACTTATTCCTATTGCGTATGGCAAATATAATATACCTAATCCTTGCGCTAATAATTTTTTCTTTACCGTAAGTGATCCTCTGGGAACCTAAAAAGTGATTTTCCTCTTCCGCTTTTTGATGAACAGAATAAATAACACATTTGTATCCCATTTTAAATAAGAAAATTTAACAAAACATGACGTGAATTTTGTCTCCCAATTTTTTCAAAATTAACTTCCGGTCGTTCGTGAGTTTGGGAGGGGTTTGAAGACACAATTATATTCTGTGCATACTCCTACCTGAACATTGTTAGCATCCGTGCACCCTTATTCGTAGACTCATTGTACAATAATATACACTTTTATGCGTACTTAACGAGACAAAACTATTATCAATATTCCCGCACTTTGTGTTGTCAAGGAACTGTGGATATGATGATTTTAGTATATTTGCAAATAGATGTTACACTTTTTTGTTCTATTTAAAATTAAGAGCCTTGACTCTTTGTGTCGAGGGTACGGGTACATTGATGCTTTGTAGGTTGGTTGAAAAATTACATGTTACAAACAGAGGATATTACATATAACATAAAATGTAGTAAAAGAACAAGAGTAAACAATGTAGCCATTTAATATTTTAAAATTAATAACAATAAAATTTTAAAAAAGGGGGCTCCAGTAGTAATAAGGAGTTTTCTCATTATATCTAATATATTTTTTGAATGTTTTTGCTGTCCTTGTGTTTATCTAACATATTGCTATAAATAGCACTTAAATTCTGTGTGTTCGATCTTAGATTGATAGTATCATTCAAATATATGTAAATCATTTCGCCTATGTTACGCTTGTACCAGTTAGTTTCTCTACCTAGAATGGTAGTATTTTCGAATTGAATGGTGTGGCCAGTGTTAAAGCGATGGGAAGCTAATGCAGTTTTATATTTTTTTGTTTGATTCTGGTTTTACAGTCGTTTTTATGTGGGTTTATTATGTCGCCTAAATATTGTTTCGTTTGATGTTAGATATAATGGGAAAACCCCTTATTACTACTGCAGCCCCTTTTTTAAATTTTATTGTCATTAATTTTAAAATGTTAAATGGCTACAATGTTTACTTTTGTTCTTTTACTACATTTTATGTTACATCTAATATCCTCTGTTTGTAACATGTAATTTTTCAACCAACCTACAAAGCATCAATGTACCCGTACCCTCGACACAAAGAGTCAAGGCTCTTAACTTTAAATAGAACAAATATCTATTTGCAAATATACTAAAATCACCATCTCCACAGTTCCTTGGCAACACGCAGTGCAGGAATATTGATAATAGTTTTGTCTCCTTAAGTATGCACAAAAGTGTATATTATTGTGTAATGAGTCTAGGAATAAGGGGTGTACGGATGGTAACACTGTTCAGCTAGAAGCATGTGTTTGTAATGTATATTTTTATTTTCTATATGAAATGTGCTTTGGTTCTTTTAGTGCTTGATAAAGTAGAAATAAATCTACGAAACGTTGCACAGAATATAATTGTGTCTTTTCAAACCCCTCCCAAACCAAACAAAACATTAAACAACTACAATAACACCAGTCATGTAAAAGAAATTGAAAAGTGCAAAAAATTCATATACGCGTATTCAAAGCAGAAACACAACTACGCACTATCTCGTTAACGTACTAAACAATTGGTGTATTTACACCACTCAGTAGGCGTGTCGAGATTGACGATCAATTCCCGATGCTTGCTTTCGCATCTGTATTAGGTTAATCTGTGTCAATGTAAAAACTACTTATTGAATTTATTTTATATTATGCCCAAAAGTCAAGTTGGCATAGGTAGAAAGAAAATGGCAAAATACTGGGAGGAATCCAATATGGAACAAAATGGCGCCTAATAAAAATATTTGAAAAGACAGTATATTTAAGACATATATACTGTGACTATGGACTGAATTAAATTGGGTCACATTTCACTATTCCTAACAAATGGAAAGAAATTCATAACGAGGGAAGTTTCGGGTAAACGAAATTTACCGATTTTTTACCTTTATGCTGACAGTTTTTATACAAAATATATGTTTTTCCCTTTTGCGACTTCCAATGTAAAATTTTCAAAAACTGTCGTTAAATCTGGGACAAAAAAACATACTTACCGATTTTTGGTAAATTTTTATATATATTTATAATAATTTCACAAAGAAAAATATCAACGTTTTGAAAATTTACACCTACTACATAAAAACAGAAAAACTCAGTTTCTGTATAATTTTTTTTCTAGATATAAGAATTTTAAATATATCTAAATTTTTATTTTTAGTTATATCCCAAGCGTCGTTGCGTAAACGCTTATCGCGGTGCAAAGTTTTGCACAAAAAGACAAATAAAAAATACGCATAAATATAATGACCCTCATTTTTTAACAAGCCTCTATATACAATAGTTATATTAAAACGTTTAGAGGCATGTACTCTTGATTATAATTGAAGTAAGAAAGAATTATTTAATGCATATAGAAGCTGGGAAAAACGTGTTCAGAGAAATTTCAATTTGTTGAAAACACCCTGTATAACGAGATCCGAAAAAAATTGCAAAAACGCTAAAAATCTTTTTTTATATTTAGTCGTAGATTATTTTGGGTAGAAAAGAACAAGAACAACTCCATTTTATAACAATTAACAATTAAGAATCTTTTGAGAAAATGACAAGGTCGTACATAACACACTGTATAACAGAATTGTTGTGGCCCTCTAGGCCATAAATTCCATATCTAGCGCCGAAAACCGCAACTCAATATCTTAATTCTTATCGAAAAGAAACTTAAGTTGTATATATAAGTTGTCTGTCCAGCCCTTTAGTTTAAACACAGGTTACAAAAATAATAAATATTACGAGAATAAACAGAACAGCTCAAAAGAGTTTAAGGAGACACATGAAAAAAATATGTCGAACAAATAGAAGACTGACCTTTCTTAGAAAGTCGAGTATTATTTTTGATATGTATTGACATTTTTTCAGTTAGATAACAGCGATAGAGCTAAACTGACAGATTTTGGGTTTTGCATACCAGAAGCTATGATGTCTGGAAGTATAGTTGGTACTCCCGTTCACATGGCACCGGAACTATTAAGCGGCAGATACGATTCAAGCGTAGATGTGTATGCTTTTGGAATATTATTTTGGTACATTTGTGCAGGACAGGTTAAGCTTCCTACGCGTTTCGACCAATTTCAGAATAAAGAACAGCTATGGAATAGTGTTAGGAAAGGTAAACTTTTTTCCTATTTCAGTAATTACTTTTAAAGTGATTATAAAAGAATGTTTAGCCAATTGTTTGTGTTTCTCTTAAACATATTTAATAGCGTGATTCCATTTCAAATTTGTATTTTCACGCATCCTTACTGTGTTGAAGCAGTTGATCCGTGAGTTTAGGGTCAAGGACTAGAATTTGTTTTTTCTGAACCAATTTCTTATACCAGATGACTTTATGTTCGTTTTTACTCAGTTCCTAGCTATTTGACACTTCAGGAGCCGGCCTAAAACAAAGAAGGCAAATAAGGATCAAGCCATGTATTGCATGTTCATTCCATCCCGACCTTTGAATTCAGACCCGGTCTTTTGAAGTATATGCAGACATCAAAACAATACATAGCAAAAATTATAACGGGGGATTTATATATTAGATTTTCAGTAAAAACTATGTGTTGTTTCATGTATATCTTAACAGACACTGTAAAATTAACCCTGCAAAATTGTTTTTTTACTGCCCCAAATAATAGCCAATATATTGTATTATTAATACACTATACAGCGTGTGACAAAAGTAAGAAAACGGTACTGCAGTACTGCTTCCCTGAATTTAATGAAAATATGTGAATTTAAGTATGAAATTATGCCCGATCCAATGGCGAGTTCCGCATTGCCAAGTTTACCGTTTTTCTGTTATAAAAGGCAAATTATTTTTTTTTTAATGAAACATCCTATATCATATTATTTTTTTAAAATCTGGGTAAAATTTTTTTTTGAAAGTCAACAGTTTTTGCGAAAATAAGGGTCTTTTATTAAAATACCTGCACATAAAGGGTTACCTGATATGATGTTTAATAATAATAAAATGGATCGTTTAATTGAAACCCAAAGAATTGAATGTTTAATAATACTGGGTTATAGTGATAGAATGCGAAATCTGTAACATGTTTGTAACGTTTTTATTGGCAAATATCCTAACAGAAATCCAGTAATTAAATCGACCGTAAATAACATTAACAAAAATTTTCGGGACACTGGAAATATGCTGTACGTTCTGGCAGCAACAGATGGTGATAGGGCTCTGAATGTTTTGATCAGTTTAGAAGAAAATCGGCACCTTTCTACCAGGAACATTAGGAAGAGAAAATGACGTCTCACACATATCCGTAGACCGACTTCTAAAAACCGAAAAGTTTCATCCGCACAAAACAGTGGCGGCTCGTGAGTATATTGAAGGGTGAGGCTACATGAGGTTAATTTTGTTTAAATGTGAATAAATTTCCACGTCACCCATGAGGTATTATTCTGCGACGCGTTGACCTTTTTTTTTAATGGAGGTCATCGCCAATAGCCCTACTAAACCATTAAAAACTAAAAAAATAAACTCTAAAAAAAGTAAATAAAAAGTAAACAAAACAAGTAAAATATGTACACCTATCACTAAAATATAGCGGTGATTGCGATAATAAAAACATAATTTAGTTTATTAAAACTTAAAATAAATAGTTGTATGAAATAAGATAAAAAAACTACTTTTTGTACATTAAATCTATACGTCTGTCTTTTAAGGTTGCAAATTTATCTATAATTTGGTCGTAAAAGTTTTGGTCTTCACTAAGTTCTGACAGTAATTCCTGCTCTATTGACATCATTGCTAAACCCGAAAGCCGTTCTCGTGTCATTGTGTTTCTTAGGTAGGTTTTGATCCGTTTAAGACATGAAAAATTTCGTTCGGCCGATACACTTGTTGCGGGAATAGTTAAAACTAAATTAAAAAGCTTATATGCTTCCGCAAAAATTGCTTTAAAATCTTTAAATAACAAAGCTAGACTTTTTTCGACATCTAAATTTGAAAATTGGTCATCCCTATACAATACAGAAAGCTCATTCTTTAATCTATCTCTGTCAAAAATGTTTGGATAATTTTTTAATAAATTATTTAATAAGTCGTCTGGAAAGCATTTAACATATTCCGATTTTTTTTTGCAATCGACTAAAGCAAAGAAATTTAAATTATTTAAATTTTCAAACCGCGTCCCTAATTGAAGAATTATACAATCTATTATTTCGAAATATAATATTTTATATTTAGTAAAAATATCAAAGTCGCTAGAACATTGCCCTCGACGTGTGTTAGTTGGCAGAATAGTGGCTTTTTTAGCAATATTGAAAAGTTCTTTGAAATGGTCCTCGTTTCTAAATTCAATAATTCGTTGCTTGGCAAGGTTTGTTTGCGAAATGCAGTAATTTATATCTAAATGCTTTAACTGTAATATTTGAAACAGTACATCAGTGCAACTAAAAATTTGTTTATAAATATGCGTTAAAAGGCAAAATTCGAAATCATTAAAATGCTTTAGAAATCCTTTTGCACCATTAATAGATTCTGTTCCAGAACTTAAGTCATTAATAATAGTTTCAAATACTATAATTAAATTGTCCCATTCATTAGCCACTAAGTTTAAAATTTTAGACCGTGTATACCATCGGGTTTCTACAGCTCGCGGAATTCTTTTACCTACTATCTGATTAAGCACAAAAGACCGTTTTGGTGATTGGTGGAAATAATTTGGTATTCCTAATAAAGTGGCAAAAAATATACGACTTTGGGTAATCAGTTTTGTTCCCTGTTGTAAAACTAGATTTAATCTGTGGGAGCAACAATGAGTAAACATAGCTAAAGGAGCAATAGATCTAACTTTTGTTTGAAGCCCATTTATTTCACCTGCCATAACACTAGCCCCATCGTAACATTGCGCGACCAATTTATTTTTAAAGTCATAAGGCTCTGTCATTGATTTCTTTTTTTATATATTCTTGAATATAGTCATGTATGCAACCAATTAGTTCATTTTGTATAGTCTTAGATTGTCCCGTAAAAATATTACTAAATTTAGCACAATGTTCAGTAAGTTCGGCATTTCTTTTTATTAAGCATGCAAATATTTCCTTAAAATTGCCACGGTTAAAAGAATCTGTTGTTTCATTATGACCTCGAAATGCCAAGTCCTGTTTACCCAAAGTAATAGTAACATTAATTAAATAATTTAATAATAAACGGTTTTTTCGAACATTTTCATTATAAACAATTTTATTAAGACTTGCATTTTCTTGTAGTGCATCCGCAATAGTCGCCCTATTTTGCTCCAGTCTTGTAAGTGCTACCGAATTTTTAATATGCTCTCTTGAACTTTCATGCGATTTTACTGCTCGTGAAAAATTTTTTAAATCCGAATATCCGCCCCCTGAACTCCAATTATTTTTGACGCAACCTAATAAAATACAAGGCCAACAATATAAGCTTTCTTTATAAATACTTCCGCATAGCCACCTATAAGTTTCGTACCAAGATATTTGAAAAGTTCTTGAATATTTTTTACCTTGCCTCTTATCGTTAAATATTGCTAAAATTTTCGGCGTCGGACGGCTACCTAATATCTGTTTCTTTTCAGTTTCGCTTCTTCTTAAAAAAGGCGTTTCAATTAATGAAGCAATAATGTCGTGAATAGGATTCATTTCAAAAGCAAAAAGCAAATACAAAAAATGGAACGGTCCAACTTACCAAATCAAAACAAAACAAAAACTTACTCACGCGTATTTATTCACCTTAAAAGACAGAACGCCTTCAATCAGCGATTATCGCAATCTATTTCCTATTTCTTTCTCAGCCGCACGCACCACATAAAAAGAAGCCGTTGGAATATTTCGCTAGTTATGTGATTTAAATAACCAATAAAAGCATATCCAAGCTACAGATTTATCGCCTCAAGAATGCAATAGAAAACGCGTGCATCGGCAATCGCCATCCCGCTCTGTCGTAATCAGGTGACTCGCCGGCATCGGCACCGGCCGTTGATAAATAGGTCAGAAGTCGAAACTTTCCAAGCTAAAATTATTTCGCCTCATTCGAGAGCACTTTCTTTAGGAATGGGTTTGCACGGATTGCACGGTCGGTTTTTTGATGTGGTCAGAATTTATTTTCTAAAATATTTATTATGGGATTATATTTTGTTTTTTTTTTAATGTTATTATGTTGTAAAACTGTTAAAAAGTATATTTCTAATTGGTAATAGATAAAAAGTTATATAAAAAAATTCTCTTTTCCTTTATTTTGGGGGTGAGGCGCGGCCTCAGAGGCCTACCCTGACGAGCCGCCACTGGCACAAAATAACTTTGGTGTAAAAACTCTCTGAGGATGATCACGATATGCGCTTAGAATTTTGTGAATCAAATTATTTTTTCTAACCAAGCAATTTTTTTTTTAATGGAAAAGTTAACAGGCATAATTATCGATATTGGGCCAGAGAAAATCCACATTGGATATGTGAAAATTATAACCTATTTCGGCAAAAGATAAAATGTTTGGTGTGGTATAAGGGGTGCAAAAGTCCCTTCTTCATGAAAGATACATTAGCTGGAGAAAGATATTTGAATATTTTAAGGACCGAAATTGTGCCAGCTATTGCAGAACTATTTCCGAATAACCGTAAGTTCCTTACTTTACCCGCTGTATAAAGTATTTGAACTTCATTTTGCTCGGAATGTACGGGAATATTTAGACATGTTTTTTTTTGGAAGAGGGTTGGAACGTAGGACTACAATAGAGTGGCCACCTCGGACTCCGGACTTGGCGCCACTCGACTACTTTTTGTGGGGACACCTTAAAAATGTGGTGTATAAAACTAAGCACAATGACCTCGAGGATTTAAATGAGCAATTAGAAAATAGAAGAATGTAGACGAATCGAGGAGCCTGGCATTCTTTTTAATGTATTAAATGTTTTCCCATAGTATTCGGCCTACTGTCAGGAAGTAAATGGACAACCTTTTACTTACTCAGTTTCATTAATTTATTGTTTGTTGTATTAGTTATTTATTTTTTGTATGGTATTGTTTCCTTTGTTTTTTACAACCTACTTTTAAAGTTGAGAGTAATGCTTTGATTGCAAGATGAAAAATCATTGTGCTTTTCGGTCTGCCAGAACGTACAGCATCTTTTACTTTTCTGGTTTCACGAAATTTTTTACTTACGGTAGATTTAGTTATTGGATTTCTGTTAGGATATTTATCATTAAACATGTTACAAACATCTGGCAGGTTTTCAAAATTTCAATTCTTTAGGTTTCAGTTAAACGATCTATTTTTGTAAATCAACAAAACAGACATTGTCAAACATATTATGTAACCTTTTGTGTGTAGGTATTTTAATAAAAGGTTTATACATTAAAGTATGGATAGTAGACCCTAATTTTCGCAAAAACTGTTGACTTTCATAACAGGTGCTCTTAATAAAAAGTATTGAGATTTTAAAAAAGTAATATTATATAGTGTGTTCCAGTAAAAAAAAATAATTTTCCTTTTATAACAGAAAAAGTAAACTTGGCAGCAATTCACCATTGGATCCGGCATAATTTCATACGTCAGTGTATATATTTTCATTAAATTTAGGTAAGCGGTACGTGAGATATTTCGCTGTTTCCTACTTTTGTTACACGCTGTATATACTAAATTGTCGAAAATATAAGTTTTTTTTCGATGTTTAAGAGTCCCTTGGTTACGAAAAACATAACTGTGTCCAATGATAACGGTCAAACCAATTCCTTTAAAATTTGCATCAGAAATAATCTAGGTTAGCGTATTCGGGGATTAGATTTTGATTGTCATGAGCTTAGATCTTCGATATATTTAAGGGGTTTGTGCGAGAACGCACAAACCGATAATAGTCTAATTGAAAACACAAATAGTTAGGGTAAATGTTCTGACATCGAAAATGTGTGGAAGTCATTGACGTAGATGCTTTAAATAGACTTTACGTAATATTTTGAAAAACGGCGAATATATCAGATTTATTTTATTTTTCGTAAAAAAATATTTCTCTCCACTATACAGGGTAGCCGAAAAAGGATGAGGCAGCCCCTAGGAAATATAATGGTTAGCTTTTTTAAAACAGCATTTTAGGAGAAAAATGTATGCTTCACAAAAAGTTTTGGTGGCCTCGAAACTTCAAAAACTAATGATAAAAATCTGAAATGGCCTCAGGAATAAAGTATCCTTATTTCTGTAGTGTTTCAAATATTTTATAAAAAAGGTTATTCAGAGGGGTTTAGATATTGCAAATTCTTTATGTTTATTTCAGATCAGCTATAATAAATCTAAACATATTCCCCCTACCGTGGAAAATTGGAAATTGACAACCTGTATAAGTCATATTCCAACATCAATTTTCGAAGTTTCAAGACAAGCAAAACTTTTTATGAAGAATGGAATTCTTCATGAAAAATGGAATATTATAACGTTTACAGGTATATAGCTATGTCAATCGGAGGACACACTGTATAGCGTGAATATAAAGGGGTGAAACAGCAGCTCTCTAAAAACCGAAGTTTTTTTAAAAGAGTGTAAAACGATAAATTTTAATATACCATTAATACTAAAAAAATGGCAAGACAGCATCAATTTATTATATTTATTGCATATATAAACCATATACAGTGCGAGTTTGTAACTTGGAATAAATTAATTAAATCAAATACCTTTCTTTTTGGAAAAAACGCTCGGACACTTCGATTAATATTTTCAGTTGGGGTTAAAAAAATTATACAGGGCGTCGATAATTAGAGATATGACGTCATCGATAATTTTTTTAAATTGCAATCATATTTTTTTGGTGTATGTTTTTAAAGGGCTTAATAAGTTACACGTAACTACCAAATATAAATTTTTTATTGCTTGCGGTTTCCAAGATAATTAAAAAATATTTTTTTACTTCAAACATCTTAAAAAATCTATTTCATTAACATTTTGTTTTTGATAAATGCTCAAAATATTGTGCATTCACTATTTGGCAATACTCTAAACGCAAATGAAACTCGTTTTGAACATTTCTTATTTTTATTTCGTTATAAAATTCAGAATGTAAATAAACATCTGATAATTTTGCTATAGGGTTTCACCTCTGTTTAAACAGTAATACCTACCAGTACATTGAAACACTTATTTTGTCAAAGTTAGATCTTTTAAAGTCATCCCAATGTAATGCCTTACCTAACTGAAACGCACAAGACTGAAATCTTGAAGAAAATCCTAATATCACTACTAGGCAGGTAGCGCGCGAACTTGATATTAGTCAGTCTTCAGTAGTAAGAATTCTTAACGCTCAAAAATATTATCCCTATAAATTGAAAATGCGCCAAGAACTGAGTGAAGATGGTCCAGATCGAAGTCTCAAATTTTGTGAACAATTTATGGATCATTTGTAAGCCTTTCGCCGCTGCAATATTATGTTAAAATTATAAGAGATATGTATTAGCTTCAATGTGATTTTAATAGAGAAATACATATAGTTGGGCGCTAAATGCGAATTTTTATGAAAAAATCGAATCTAGATTTATGAAATCGAAGCAGATTTGTCCATTTTCGACCATTTTTTGATGCAAATGCCGTCGCATATATTTTTTTCCCACAAAATGGCTCTTTACCGCCTTGCATTGATCCTTTGTCTACGTAACTACAAAATTTGAAATGGTAAATCTTACTCATGTCTTTGTATTTCTGCAGCGCGTGAACCCTTTCGAACCCATTTTTAACCGAAATGTAATTTAAATTGCCTATACATAACACATTTTTTTGAGGTAAGACGTGCAGGAAGTTTTTTCTAATACGTAGGTACCTTTTCATTTTACTTTAAACTTGACTAGACCTTGTTGCTGATTTTTCACTTTTTGCGTGCAGTTCTCTCTTAAATGAAGAGGTAAATCGACAAAATGTGCAGACGGGAATCCACGCTGGATGAGGGAAGCCCACACTCAACACCTGGAGAAAGTCAGTGTTTCGGCAGGGATTGTCGGTCAGCAAGTTATTATTAAAGGACCAGTATTCTATATCTATATCAAGAATATATCGCTATGCGCCTTCCAATCCTTCGCGATTTCTTGTAGAATCGACCCAATGGGCTGCGGTTTTCGCGATACCATACATTGTATTATACAGGGTTGTTTTAAAAAACGATCCTTTTGCAAAATTTCATCTGAGAGACGATATTGGAAAAAGCGTATAAAGCTTTTTTTATATCTTACAGGGTGATTTAAGAGGATATAAAAAAAAACAAGTTCATGGGTATTTCGAAATCCCCTCCATTTTTAGAAATATATTTTTTTTTATTGGAAAGAGTCACCCATTTTACGTTTAACCCTGTAACTTTTTAATGTTACATTATTTTAATGATATTGTCCTGGTGAGTATATAGAACGAATGCTTTTACGACATTCAAATAAAACAGTTTATTGTTATTTTAAAGAAACTTCTTTCTTCTATGGGTCAAGGTCTCGGGACGGTTTGGGCATTTTCTTAGAAACTTGACAAACAAGGGAATTACCACAATAATAAGCTTGGCTTGTATCCTGAGGAATAAAAAATACCATAAAGCATAACGCACTTTTAATGATCTTTCTAGCATCGCGAACCCTACGTACAAATTTTAGTGAATTGTTTTATAAGCAGACAAGTATTTATTATCGAAGGCCCAAAGTGGTAATTCTACAGGGTGAATCAGAAAATCCGCTACGTAAGGCAAGACCAGCTTCCATAATCTGATCTGATGAAATTTTGAAAAAATGTCATCGTTTTTTAAAACTACCCTGTATGGTGTCGCGAAAACTGCAGCCCATTGGGTCGATTCTACAAGAAATGCAGAATCGACCCAATATGTCACTTTAAAATTCAACTAAAAATTTCGTTGGTGCACTTGATGTGTCCAGCAGTGTAGATCCGAATTTGGCTATTTTATTTCCTGATCTGGTAGAAGCTGATCTCCTAAACAGAAACATCTGGTGTCAACAAGATGGATTGGAAGGCCTTTGAATGGCCACCGAGATCCCCAGATCTCACTCCAGTAGATTATTTTCTATCTGGATATTTGAAAAGCAAGGTTTTCAAGACCAAGCCAGCAAGCATTGAGGAATTGAAAGCACGAATAAGATATGAGTGTAGACTAATTTCTCCAGAAATAAGAAATGGTCAAAACGAAGATCCACAGATCTCACTCCAGTAGATTATTTTCTATCAGCATACTTGAAAAGCAATGTTTTCAAGACCAAGCCACCAAACACTGAGGAGTTGAAAGCACGAATAAGACATGAGTCTAGACTAATTTTCCCAGAAATAATAGGAAAAGGTCAAAACGAATTTCAGTTGCAATTAGGGTATTACCAAATAGTGAATAGACAACATTTATTTACATTCATATATTTATTAAAAACAAAATATTCATTAAATAGATTTTTTAAATTTGGTAGTTATGTGTAACTCATTAAACCCTTTAAAAACATTCATAAAAAACATGGTTGCCATTTAACAAAATTATCGATGATGTCATATATAATTGGACACCCTGTAAATTTTTTTCTATGAAAAAAACAGCAACTGAAAATATTAACCGAATAGCCGAGCGTTTTTTCCAAAAAAAGGTATTTGGTTTAATGAATTTTTTTCCAAGTTAACAGAATCGGACGATGTGTGGAGAAGTACTATGTTTGCATGTTTTATTTATGTTGTATTAAAATAAATACACATTTTATAGGGGGGAGATAATTTGTAACTTCATACTGACATTTGGCGGCGCATACTACTAAAACAACCACACGAGGTGCTCTCATAAACAAAATAATCTTGTTGTAGGTATAAGGCCGGAATGTTTGTCACATTTTAACGATGCTTGTTGGAATCTGATGGAACAGTGTTGGGCCGCTGAACCTTCTGAACGGCCTCTTTTGGGTAATGTGCAGCCGCAGCTTGAACAGATCTACAGAAGTGCCAAATTTGAGGCCAATCAAGGCAAGTTTTCTTATAGTTCGAACTCTATAGGATTTTATGATTATAAGAAGGAAGAGTGCTACATGCAGCTTAGGGAATATTAAAATATATAATCTGAGACATAAACATAGTTTTGACTGAATTTGTTATTTCAGATTCGTAGTCAGAGGAGGATTTGAAATGAAATCAATGTACATAGCTGTAAATATGTTTTTATATATAAAATTTTATATTTCTATTTTTATTAAATGATGTTACACTAAACCATATCGTATTTATTTATTCAGATATTCAGAAAATAAAATAGTTGTTATAAATTTGAGTAGTTATTTTATTAACATTAACAGTAGTTTTCTAACAAACGTTTAGGGTAATATATGTATAGGACACTAACTCACTATCCCTAGTAGCTAGGACGCCTAGTTTTGAAGAAATGTCTCTGAAACCGGCGCTATCATGCAAACGGTGCCACCGCGCAGGGCACAGCATCAACAGGTAGGCAGCAATTTGTCTTCGATCCACAAAAATATATTTATATTATTATATTATATTAAATATTATTCTTTTGATGTGGATACAGTCGACAAATATTATGTATACAAACGTCGTGCTTAATTTGCTTAAACTAGATACGGATCGAATACGATAACCAACGAGGGAAGTAAAAATTGAGTGTGTGTCTCTCAAAAACTGAAACAAACCTCAACTTGGGATGCTTTATTTAAAATATTGTGTCACCCCAATTTCCATAGTTTCGTCGACTGAAGTGATAATGTAACATGGAAAATCAATAATTACGAAATTGTAGTGGCAGATTCATGGTTTAAAACTATTTTTTGGAGTTTTTGCCGTATATAATCTGAAAATAAAAAAAAAATATTTACCTTATAAAATCAATAGACAGTCTTAAGTTCTGGGTCCACTATGAAGGTACCCGAGGAACTACACTAAAAAATGTTTGTTTTCTGGACTTTTCGGGGGAAAGTCTACCCCCGTCTTCAGAGATTAGCCATTCTGGTTATATTTCTGATACCAAACATAAGAAATATTATGTTTTCACAGTCATAGAAATTCCATGAGTGAAGCATGGAATACCGAGTTTTCCGATGCGACAGAGATTACGTGCATTTGCATTGCGAGAGGGGCGACGGTACTCTCATTGCTGTTAAGCCTGAATTGTGTCCTAAACAATTGAATGGTAGCATTAACAACTGCTATGAAGATCTGTGGGTGTCCATTGGACTCGAGAACGAAACTATTATTTTGGGGGCGGTATACTTTCCACCGAATTCGGCTACCACCTTGTATGAGGATTTTGTGACTACTCTGAAAGCACTAAAGAATTCTAATGAGAGTGCAAAGTTTCTTATCTGTGGAGACTTCAATTTACCACATATTAAATGGGTAGAAGAGGACGGTCACCTGATTCCTACAAATGTTATGTCCGGCCCAGGGGTGACACTTTTCGACAGCATCTATTACCTTGAGTTGCAACAAATGAATTCAATAAAGAACACAAACGACAGAACTCTAGATCTGGTCGTGCAGGATGCTTTTGATTATGTCTGTGTGGGTAATTGTAATGACCCATTAATTAATCCTGATACTCATCACCCACCACTGGAAATCTCTTTTAGTGTCAGAAATTTGCCAACATTAGAGAACCGAACAAATATTACTGTTCATAATTTTGGCAAGGCGAATTTTCCTGCACTTAACATCCATCTGAGTGACATTGACTGGAGTTTTATTCTGGACATGGATGATGTGGATATTATTGTTGATGAAGTTTTATAATACACTCAACGGTGCTATTGAAATGTATGTTCCTCTAAAGACTATTGTAGAAGATAAGTATCCTAAGTGGTATAGCAACGATTTAAAAAAGCTTATAAATCATAAAAACAAACTTCACAAAAAGTTTAAATATACTCATCAGCATTCCGATTATTTGATATATTCTGAGGTTAGACGTGAAACTAAGTTCATGATCGAGTACTGCTATATTATGTATGTAACTAATACAGAACACATGATACCATCTAACATCAAATATTTTTGGTCCTATGTCAATTCCCTACGTAAAGATAATGGTATTCCTCGGGAACTTGAACTCAATGGCGAACCAATCGAGAGTGCTGAAGACATCGTAAATGCCTTTGCAGATCACTTCCAATCCTGTTTCTCGAACTATGGCTCTGTCACTCCTCTCGCCCTTCCCGACTTACTTGGTTGCATGCTATCTACACACAATTTCACACCAGAAGAAATTGAAAATAAAATCAGATCAATGGATATAAATAAGACCGCGGGACCTGATGGTATACCCCCCATTTTCTACAAAAAATGTTCTGACGTTTTATCCATGCCGTTATGTCATATTTTTCAAAGGTCTTTTAATTCTGGAAGATTCCCTTCAGTCTGGAAACTATTTAGGACCTATAAACACCTTATAGCAGTTGAACAACACGGCTTCTTCCAAGGTAGATCCACAACAACAAATCTTGCCCTATTCCAGAACGACTTGACTCTGAACATCGAGAATGGACACCAGATCGATGTAATTTACACTGACATATCCAAGGCCTTCGACAGTGTGCATCATGGACTTCTTCTCAATAAGCTTCATTCGATTGGTGTGTGTGGTACATACCTCAAATGGATTAGATCCTACCTTGATGGAAGAAAAGAATGTGTTAAGCTGAATGGACTGTCATCGCGCGAAATTAATGTCACTTCGGGAGTTCCTCAGGGTTCCCATTTGGGTCCAATACTGTTTCTGTTATTTATAAATAGTGTTATATCAGTATTTAAAAAATGTAAATCTCTGTTATACGCGGGCGACCTGAAGTTTTATGGTACTGTTGATGCTAGTAATGATTGCCTTTCTATTCAGGAGGATCTAGATAATTTGTTTTCTTGGTGTCAAAATAATTACTTGGCTCTTAATATCAAAAAATGTAAAATAATGCGCTTTTACAGATGTAATGATCCAGTACTTTTTGATTACTCTATCAATACTGTCACTCTAGACTCTGTGGACGTTATTAATGATTTGGGTGTGACTTTCGACAAAGAATTGAATTTTAAGAGACATATAGATAATATCATCATGAAAGCTTGTAGAATGCTCGGGTTTTTGAAAAGAAACTCTAAACATATCTATGACACTAAAGCTATTTTGTCTGTATATAACTGTAGTCAGAAGTATTCTGGAATATTGTAGTGTTGTTTGGTCTTCGTCATATTTGTGTCATATACAACGTATCGAGGCAGTGCAGAATAGATTTGCCAAGTTCCTTCTTTTCAAACATAGGTTTCCTTATAAAGACATACCATACAGCACTAGAATCCAATTAGCTGGACTAACTAGCCTTCAGGAACGTCGGCGAAATGCGATGGCCTTTTTCCTGTACAAGTTGTTGAATGGGCTTATCGATTGTAGTGATTTGCTCACTAATATTTTATTTCGGATTCCACGGAGACATACCCGTTCCACGGCTTTATTTCACGAAAATTTTCATCGCACAAACTATGGTAATAATTCTTTTGCCGGTAAAATGGTCATAAATTACAATAGACATTTTACGCAATGTGACCTCTTTACAGGTAATTTTATGCGCTTTAAACGAGCAATTTTAAACTAATGTTAATGCAGTTTGTTTTTTTTTTGTTGATGTTTTCTATTTTCCATATTTTTTAATGTGCTTAATGTCAGAATCGTGTCTTTGGATGGTTAACTTTTGTCTTGTTTATGGCTCAATTTATCCATAGTTTTAAGGTTATTTACTTATTTACATTTTATAGATTTAGATTGAACCATTTGGAGTTGTTTGATACTCTGTAGTGTTGCTGTGAATAAATAAATTTTGTTTGATATTCAAATAAACTCCCCTAAACCGATATCCGCGTTCAAATGCATAGTTTCTGGTTGTTGTAGTTGTTTTGTGAACGTAATTATTTTGGAAATAAAATACTAATTAAAGATTGTGCGTCTATTCAGTAGGAAACCAGCTTTTTGTACCTGTTTGTATTTTGTGCTCTCAGTTGACTTGTCCCTCATTTAAAACTAGTGTTTTAAAAATCAATAATCAATTTCATGTAATTTATTTTGTCATTTATAAATTACGTTTCCGAGTATTTTGCCAATTATCTTCTAATACTCAATCATAAAAAGTGCGATTATGTGAAAGACAGGTGGTAAAGGGGGCAACAAGTTGTAAAAGCGGCGAATAAGCTAGCGCTGACCCTAGCTGCTGAAATCTATTCCTATAAATGTTAGCTTATTAAAGATTGTCTGTCTATTTAGTGAAAAACCAACTGTTTGTATTTTGTGCTCTCACCGTCGTTTAAAAATCAATAATAATCAATTTTATTTTACTTTTTTTTTTGTCATAAATTACGGGCCAAGCATTTTGCTGCCAATTATCTTCTAAGTTTCTAAATCTTAAAGCTCACTCACCAGAGATACCTTAATTATAATTGTCGGTCGAAGAGAAAAAATATACAGGTTCTCGTTAAAATTTTTGAAGTCGATGTCAAAATCATCCTGGTTTTGGTCTGATTTGGGATGTCCTGTATAGGACACAAATAAATTACAAGCAAAATGACAACAAAATGGGTATATTTTTGAATAGTTACAAAAAAATAAGCATAAAACTATTAACTAAACTAATATTATCTCTAAAACATTGTTTCAGAAAGAGGTTGTGTTTTAAAAACACATATTCGTTGGAAAACAAAAGTAATGCTACAATAATCAGTCTCGTATAACAATATTAAATATAAAATGCATTAACAAATTTTTGTAACAAAAATTATCCAATAAATTAGTCTGCATAGAACTAATGAACCAATTCTATGTAAACATTTATTATTTTCAATATGTTCATTATATCATGGTAAACATATTTTATAGAATACCAATATTATAATATAGTGGCGATCCCGAGAGTCTGTTTACTTACCTTTAAAGGATTTTCGAGTTACATATTTGCTTTGCCCCCTTTTCTTGTTAATCGTCCAAAACACCTTTTTCCAAAAATGGAAAACTCCATACAAGTTCGTCAAACGCCAGTACACAACTTTTTTAAGGATACCCCAGGTCTTATCAATTTGTGGTTTCTCATTTGCATAAAATTAAACATAATATCTAGGCTTAGGATAATTATGCATTTAAAAATCTAAGAATATGCATGCAAATATGCTCCGAAACAAGGGAAAATATGCACTTAAAAATGCATTTATTATCGGATCAAAAAAACAGAAATAAAGCAAGAGTATAGCAATTAAAATACTATATTATTTACACTTCAAGGTATCCTTAAGACGCTATTTTTACCAGTAATTGTTACATTAATACAACTATATAATAAAAGTATTTTTTTAAATAAAATTTTAATATATAGCTAACTAAACAAACTAAAGAATAAACCTGCTTAAAATTTATTGTTTACGCTATTCAACAAGTTCCGGTTACATTTTATAACTATATGATGCAACAAATTATCAAATTCAAATTTTCTTCTATTATCTGACAATAGCACTTTATACTCACAAAATACTCGTTCAACATCACAAGATACAATTGGAACATATTCAAATCGCTGTTTATTAAAAATTGTACATTATCTGGATTCAATGTCTCTTTATTGTCCAAAACTGCACTAATATTTTTCAAAATTTTTGTAATATTTTTTTGTAAAACCATAGCTAATTTTTGAGAAATTACTTTAATTTTGGTGTTAAGTATAGTCTCACTCACTTTTTCTATCATTTCTACGCTTTTGGACAAAGAAAGCCCTTTCATCTCCAATTTTTTTATAGTATCGGACAAGCAAGAAAAATTGTTTTTAATGTAAATTAAATCCTCATGTACATCTTCTTTACGCAAAACGTTTTGTGCTTCTTGTATACGATGTGAGTATTCCGCATTAAATTGGTTGACTATGTTTTTTATTGCCTCGTAATGTTCTGCGTAATAAATGGCAGCGTTTATCCAAGTTCCCCATCTAGTTACAATTTGTGATGGGGGCAGGGGGATATTTCTTGCAGTTTCCCTACATTTTTCTACCCGAGTCGGAGCTTTTAGGAATACTTTCTTGACCGAGGAAATCAGATCGTTCACTCGCGGATAAAAAGCACGAACTTGTTCTGCAACTCGATGAAGTCCATGGGCAAGACATGTGGCATGTAACACTACCACTCTATCATATTTAATACCACCGGGCCATAAAAGAGTAAGAGAGTCGTTGAAAAATCCAGCAACAGTTGAATGATTTACTTTTTCTAAGGTCTTCATTGTAAGTAAATACGATTTATCCCTTTCTGCTTCTAAACCCAACACACCAAAAACAAAATTAGCAAGACATCTTTGTTTCACATCAGTTGTTTCATCTAGTGACACCCATATACTTTTATCTTCTACTTTTCCCGCAATTCGGTAACTGTCTTATTGTACAAATCTGGAACATAGTTTTTCCTCAACGTGGATTCATGTGGAATTGATGTCTTTGTGTAGTGCTCTAAAAATGACTTCAGGGCAGGATTACTTAATTTATTCAGTAGAATATCCGCACTAATAAACGCCTTGCACAAATCCTTATTGAACTTTGATCATTTGGGTCCCGGTCCTGGTGAAAATGCTGTGGTGATGAAAACTTGTTTCTGAGCACACTTTTTACTTTTTCGGATCTGATGCTTTGTAGTTCTTGTTCGCACTAACAGGAACATCACAATATTTACAAAACAGCACAAAACTGTCAGTCGTAAAATCAGGAAAATCTTTCACGAATTGATTTAATACCGCACTTGCTTTTCTTTTGGCATATTGGACAATGTTCACGCCACAATGTGTAAACTAAACTGAATTGAAAAATTATTTCTAACATTCTTAAAACGTGCGTATTTATGATTGTAAATCCATAGTTTTTAAAGCACAGATGTTTTATTGGGTACCTATAACAATTTTAAGAAAGGATGGGTAAAACCCTCAGCCCGCCAGCAACTAGACATTTTTTATTATTTTATTATTATGGATTATATTTGAAATACATCAAATTTGTCTTGGGAAATAAAAATATATTCGAAAAAATTAGAATATATGCATTTTCCTGTAAGAACTGCAAAATATGCATTTAAATTGCCAAAATATGCATTTGCATATGCTTTCATACAAATGCATATATATCCTAAGCCTAATAATATCATATTTGCGACCATAAGCGGATACGCACACTGCTGGAGGTTTTGGCTGTTTTTGGGTTTAAATCCCCACCCATCGCCATTTGCTCAGCTGCGCTCGGACAAATTGTGGGCTGACCACTCAACTGTTTTCCTGACAATATTAGCGAGGTATCGTCGATCGTATATACTGATCGACTACGCTAGGGATATGTGCGTCACATAGTCTGTTCGCGTATCCTTGAGGAACTCCCTGTTCACCCACATCAATTCTATCTGACCAATTTTAATTTCCGGTGTCGCTGGTACATATATATACTGCTGTCTTTGACGAATATCATTTAAGTCATCTATAGTGAAATGACAATAGATGGCATTTAAATTTTGAATTTAAAGGTCTTACATGTTTGCATTGATACTATTGATATATTTGTATACTGAATCCTCCTTGCGAGACAAATCTGGGATCGCCACTGAGAACATATGTGTATAATATGGTTTAACATAGGAATTCATTATGCTGTTATATTATTAAAATTCAACACTAAAATAAACTAACGTCTACATAAATAAATATAGACCTTATGGTTTGTGATTCCAGCTAAAATCAGCACATTTCTAGCTACTAATTTTCTACGACATTTATTTAACTATAGAAATAAAATTAGTCACACTCAGAAAATAAACCGTAGATGTAAAAGACAACACTGTTATGATTGCAGAATATAAGGGGAGGAGACTGACATCTAAGTGAAGACGACTGGTTAAGACATAGTCTATAATAGAACATAGACATACGATGGTAGTAAGAGACACAGTACGTTAATTTTTACATACTATAATGGCTAAGTGCGCATTTACTTAAAAAAATGAGTGAACTAAAATTATCATTTATAAGAACAAATTAAAATATTTTACCTGATTTCCTGCCAGTTTATACCAAAATGTAAAATCTTGATACAGATTTGGGAAAAATACCTACTGCCCCAGAGTAAGTGGGTTATCTTTCAGATCCAAACAGCAAAAGCAAAAAGAATTCTAGTTTATCAAATAAATATTTTCTCCTAACAGCCTTATTCGACTCCTAAAGACAGGTTGTGTAATATAATTTTTCCAAAAAAAGATCTTAATTTTGAAGCTTGGGTAAAATGGTTACTAACTTTTTAATAATGCAATGTTCATAATTTGGTTTAAAAAAATATATGCTTAGCAACTGGTCTTTTTAAACATGTTGATAACAGTAGCGAAACAACCAGTCCAAGAGTAAGGGAGGGGTCACAACCAAATTGACTGACTTCTCAGAAACATTTTTTTTACTCTTACCTATACAACAGCTGTAAGCTGGTTTTGCATTTATTGCCAATTATTTCGAGCAAATGTTTTGTAATCGTATTTTGATTAAATGGAGAACTTTATTTAAACATTCTATAAGATATTAAAATTTATTTATTTAATAGTGGAGTTAATCTCTCAGAAAGTTTTGTGAAAAATGAACTGCTCTTGGGTTTTTTTTTTGTATAAACATGTTGATAGCATCAATTACAAATGAAGGGAAACCTGAGTTCTTGCACTTTTTGACAATTTTTTTTAAAGCATTGATATAGAGGCGTCTATTGCTCCGATAGGATATATCATCACCACCATCATGTTATGTCTGGTTGTTCTTCTGACCCCATATTTTTTATTTTTTGTTATTTTTAGTTTCTGATTGTGTTACTTTTGATTCATTTAGATTTGTATTCTCTCTCTTCCATTTTCAATACTTGGTCTCTATCGTTTGAACTGCGATGCCACCAAGGTATTTACAGAAAAAAGCCGAGCGGAAGTTTTTCAAGAAAATTTCTGGTAGACTGACTCCACTATAAAAGTAGTTCATGGTTATTAGGCTTAAGCGGTCATATTCTTTTTAACTGGGAGTAAAAATCAGGTAAGATTTGCGAATCAAATATAAAAAATATTTACAAAATAAATCTAAAGGTTTTTCAAAACTATCGACCATTTTTTTCTTATGACGGTAAGAAATTTAAAATAATCTCAAACAATTATGCAGACTACTGTATAATTAACATTACAAATAATATTATCTTAAAACAAGAGCCTAAACAAATTAGTCATTTATATCACTTTTTTTAAGAACTAAGTAAGTTGCTCAATAGAAAAATATATTTGGAGAAGTGTTTCTGAAACTGTGATATAGTTAAATGTAGAGTTATAATGAATTTAAATCGAGTTCAACTGAGTAACACAGAAAGGAAATCACATCCATAATCTTATTTACCATAGACATATTATAACACCTAAGAGACACATATAAAAGGGATAATGGATACATATCTCTATTAATTTACGATACACATTTAATAGGGGTAGGTTTTTGATATTTTCTTTGATTTTAATATGAAACTGCGAGATTTCTTTGGGTAGGTATATAGCAAATTTGCTTTGTTTGTTGGCTTTTTAATTAGAGGTCTGTAAGAAACCTTGTGTGTTTTTTTATATTTTATGGACAAAGCTTTATTGTAAGAGAGGTATTTCTTCTTTTCCGTGACTCCGTTTAATTTGGCTTGACGACGCGCTTTTTTCTTTAACTTATAGATCTTCTTACACAGTTTACACATCTCCTCTGTTATATTACAGGAACCGAAGAGGACAACAATCTGAAATGTTAAAAAAATTTGAAAAATATGCGTCAAAAAAGGAAAATACGAAGTATTGTTGTTAACTGACTTGAAAAAAGGCTCTGCTTTCCACTTGTATGCAAGTGTGTATGGATGTAAATATGCAGGGTAGAACAAAATGACATTTTCCTAACTTAACTTTAAAAAATCTATTAGATGACATCAATTTCTCGCTTAGGCGGAAATGTCAAATTTTGGCACTTCACAAGTCATGGTGTAAGTTTAACCCTTTTTTAAGTGGCTCAAAGTATGATGAATTAAAAAAAAGTGTATGACGACAAAATTTGTATACATTTGGTTTACTTAGAATTACATAGTTATACCAGGTGTCAACGAGATTTGATAGAGCTTAGAAATCCCTATTCACTGACATCACAAGTTGTGTACTGTTTTTCAAAATGGCGGAGCAGGAAGCGTTTTTTTAAAATTCGATATGGCCTGTTTACCGATACCAATGATATTTTTGGTAAACGGATTATTAGAATACTAAAAGAAAATGGGGTTCTTAGTGGTTTTTAAGCAAATTAAAAAAAAAATAAATTTCGCATAAAATGGGATAAGTTTATACACAATTAATATAAAATGGGCTAGCCACCTTGTTCTTAGCATAATGTGATTGTCTGAATATTTTCTGTGGCCAGGTTTCGTAAATGCTGTGTTGAGATGCTATCAATAGCTCTTCTAAATGTGTTACCTAAGATTTCTAGTGGTGTTACAAGAACTGCGTACACATTATCTTGATAACCCCATATGGAAAAATCTAGCAGGGTCAGGTCAAGTGACCTTGCTGACAACTGGACTGATCCATTGGTTCCCAACCAGTTTTCGCCAAATCTTTCATTCGATTAATTTGCCACAATTATTTGCAGAATGTTCCGTTTCATTTTCAAGAAATTAGAAATACATTTCGCCAGTTAAAGGATAATGAAAACATATTGGACCAATGATATTAAGCCCTACAACGTCCAACCAAACGTTCACCCCCCCCCTCTGTTCCTGGAAAGCACCTTTTCCCTTGCCCAATAGCGAAAAATAATCTTTTGATGAAACACAGGATTCATGTTATAATTATTTAAAAATCAGTTGCAGTAAATAAGTCGTCTTGAGAAGTCATTTTCAAATCGGTAATGGTGAATTTGATACTTAAAACGATTTTTTGGTAAATGGTAAAATAGCCACTCTTAGTGATGCGGGTATAAATGCCTGCTTTTATTTTTAGACCTGATGGACGAATGTCGACCTGATCTTGACGTTATAAAAAGTTTAATTTAATAATTTTGTAAATATTCTTGAATAAAGACTAAATATAACTAGACATATTTTATTTATTGCGAATATTATTATTGTTATTTAACGTAGCTTCCATCCTGTTCAGAACACTTCTCCAAGAGACTCCTAAATTTGCGGTAGCTATTCGAACGTGTTATAGGTGAATTGAATTCACACAGCATAAGATATTCAGTCCTTTAAACTCTGTTCATCGTTTGGTAACGGCTGAGAATAAGCTAAATTGTTTAAACGTTCCCATAATATGAGCGAATCTACAGATCTATTTTTCTCTAAAATGTTGAAACATCCAAGACCTTACACGTTTCGTTGAGTGCGCTAGACAACCGTCTTCATGGAAATAAACCTTCATTCTTTGATTCAATAGCAAATTATCCAAATAATGTTCGTTAAATCAATTTACCATCAATGAAGTAGGGGTCAATTATACCATATGAAAGAGAAAGCTCACCATACATTTACATTTTTATATTGCCTTTGGGAGTTAAAAAAGAAGTCTAAAATTTGGATTTTCTTTAGCCCAATATCTAATGTTTTGCTTAGAAACTACCCTATTCTTACTAAATGTTGATTCATCAGAAAAGATAGTAAACTGATGGAAAAACTTATCCTCCAAGATTTTTTCTCCCAGTATCAAGTAAAAATTCTAATCGGTGGGCTTCATCCCCTTCTTCTAAGGTATCGTTAATAACAGGCTTGTAAGGCCTTATTTTATTACAGTGATAAATTCTTTGAAGATGAGATCTGCTAATGCCAGTGGTTTCTTCTCGACGTCTAAGCGACTTTTTTGGAGATTCACGAGCCGAGTCCACAGCAACGATTGTTCCTGCATCATTTTCGTTATAATTTTTACATTTATTCTTTTGATTAGAAACCTTCCTATTGTTAGAAATCTATTAATGACTGTATGTGCAGTCATACGTGATAAAACTATTCCTGGAAACTTATCATTGAACATTGTAACTACTTATCACCAATTCCATAACATTGTACAAAAATGTTTGCTCTAATGTTAATACCATTGCCGCTGGAGAGTGTAAAAAGTATTTTTAAAAATCTGTATTTTAAATTTAATCTAACACGAAATCGTCAAATAGTACTGAGTGCTGTAATTATAGAGATATCAGGTATTTTGGCTGTTACCAAGGTTTACTTTCATTTTAAATGGGACTTATCAAGCCACAACAAAATCAAAATCAACAAAATTACACTATATTTGAGACATATGCATACAAATTAGTACCAAACAACTTCTTCTAATTGAATTTGTCATTATCTCTTCAAAACAAGGTACTTTATTTCAGAGCAACTCAAAAATTTTTGAACCATTTGTCCTCTTGTAATACCTATTCTGGGACACCCTATATATATATTTATATATAATTTAATTCAAATTTAGCATGAAAATCTAAATTAATGATATAGCACACTCGGAAGTTAATTCACCCAGGTGCTAGTTATAAAAAATGTGTACGATACTATGAATGTCTATAACACGATATAAAATGTAAAATATTCTAAACTATATCACATAATATATTATTATTATTAATTTTTTCAGGTCCTGACCCCTTTGACTGCTCCAAGAAATTTGCTGTAGTGACATTCACCTAATCTACTATTATCGGATTTCTGCTTGATTTTAAAAATTGTATATCCCCTTGCCCTTTTTTGTTACCTTTTACCATTTTGAAGTAATTTAGAAAAATGTGTTTAAAAACCTTAATGATATTAGGCTTGTAATTTAGATAATAAAAGATGATGCTGGGTTTCAGTGCTTTGTATTAAAGTTCCTAAAAATTTGCATTATATTTGAGAAAAAAATAAAGGTTTTTTTTTATGAAACTAATCAAATTAAGTTGAGAAATTAAAAATATTAAAAACTTAATAGGCCAAGTATACATGCAGAAGGAATGAAACAAGAAAGTATGTCTATACAACGTGTATAATATCCAAAAAGAACATAGCAGAGCGCTTTCTACTAACAAATCATCCTCAGTGCTACTTGAAAATAAGTAACGTTGACTAATCAAACCGTTCAATTTTAAAGATGGTGGAAAGACTAAAAAAGCTGACAAGAAAAAAGGTTGGATTAAATGATATACTTACTCGTCAGTAAAATAGGCAGAAAAATTATATGGTCAATCAATCAAAGTAATTTAAAACTCTACATTTGTTTTTTGTTACATGTAGAATTTTAAATTATATTGCTTGATTGACCATGTATCTTTTCTGCCTGTTTTACTGATGAGTAAGTACATCATTTAACCCAACCTTATTTCTCTTGCCGGCTTTGTTAGCCTTTTTCCACCATCTTTAGAACTGAAATCTTTTAAAATAATTCCCTTCTAGCAGTAAGAAAAAAAAATGTAAATACTAATGGGCAGAAGCTTCAAAATGGCACATTCTGTGCAGTTTAAGAATGAAACACCGCAAGGAATTGACTGGCATGACATTCTTATTTCTAAAGATGTCAATAATAAACTTTTGTCTCTGTTTAATGTTATTTCCTCATCCAAAAGAACTAAACTGGGAAAGCCAAAACCTCCCTGGTTAATCTAATATAACAAAGGTGACAGAACTTAAACACAAGGCATTTCATAAATTTAAACTTGTATGTACACTTGAAAGTAGAAATTATTACCTTCAATTAAAGAAACAAATTTCATTTGCTGTTTAATCTGAAAAAAGGGCATATTAATCTTTTGAAATTGGGAATTGCACTGGGCTACATAAAAGTAAAAATATATGGGATATGATTTCTAAATAAAAATTAATTGATAAAAACACTAAAGAAATACCTGACATTTTAAAGGATGCTAATTTAATAAATAATCATCTTTTGAATAATATACCTAAAATAGATATTGATCAGGCGATTCTCAGCAGTTTTCTTTGTTCAGTTGCCGATTGGGAGCCATTAAGGTTTAGGCTTATAACAGAAGATGAACTTTTGTTTTACTTTACTAAGAGTGGTGCCATAAGGTTGGATGGTACCTCTATTAAGATGTTGAAATTTTCCTTACCATATTGTTTAAAACCATTACTCAATATTATAGATTTTTTACTAGAAACTGTCCCTGTTCCAAACTTATGGAAAATGGCCCTAGTCACTCCTTTGCCTAAAGTGGATAAACAAATTTAAATGACCTTAGACCTATTAGTATTCTACCCTCTGCCACAAAAATACTTAAAAAAGTGATTAAATACCAAATTTTCGGATTTTTAAGAGATAAGAATATAATTCTTAAGTTTCAATCAGGATTCAAGCCAAACTATAACAGTGCTACTGCACTTTTGGCGAAATTAAGCTATTATAAAATTGATGCAGATTTAATAATTACTTCCACAATAGGCAACAGGCAGTGAAACTGACGGAGAGTAGTGAGGTGGTGAGATCTGATTGGAGAGTTGTAGAAAGGGGAGTTCTACAAGGATCTATTTTGGGCCCCCTTCTCTTCTCAATTTTTATGTCAGATCTTGTTCAATCACTTTAAATATCATTTGTACGCTCATAACTTACAATTTATCTCCCATCGCCGGCTTCAAGTCTCCCTAGCACAATCGACCTAATTAATAAAATCTTATATTAGACTTAGAGCAATATATGAGTATTGCAATGTCCTGCCATCTTCTATTAAAAAAATATTAACAGAGAGTTTAGTACTCTCAATACCAAATTATTTTGTCATTGTTTATGGCCCATTTCTTACCAACTACAATAAATACAGAATTCAAAAAGTGCAGAACTCTTGTGTTCATTTTGTAATGAATCTGTCACAATGGTATCACATTAGTCATCATATAGTTCATATCAATGTAATCTGGCCTAGATAGGATATGTTCACTTTAATTCTTTGGTCTATAAGGTATTAAAAACCAAAGAAACAACCTATTTATCTAAAAATTATTATTTTACAAGAATTTCTTTGGACTTAACTGGTCTTTTAGGAGAGGCATCAATCTTGTTAGCAGTATTTCCTTGTAACTCAGCTTGAGCCCGTAGTTTTGTCCCAAAATAGCTGGTCTTTTTACAGAACTTGCACACTTCTTTGTAATATGTATTATAGTTGTCGAAGACTATAATCTGGAATATTAATAGCATTTAATAAAAAGCTAGTGTTCAAAATATCTGTCATAAAATCCGTTTAAAGACCACATCCGATATTCCGTTTTGCCAATCTGTTCTAATCAAATAATATACAGGGCATTCGGAAATAAGGCTGGAATATTTTGAGTGATTCTACATATAAAAATATGAAGTTCATATGATCATACGTCCTCGAATGCGTCCTAGGAACTCAATGGGCGTTCAAATATTAAAATCAATAGAAGCTGTTTTTTGCATTAGCACTTATTAATTTTTTTCCACTATACATACTTGAAACAATTTAAATGTGTAGAGTTGGTAACTAAAAGTAGGTACTTTTTCCTGTGTATATTATAATAAAAAATTCAGTATAGAAGGTGCACCAAAATGATATTTTTTAAACTGCTCACCCCGTATTTTAACATATCTTTCATTGCTAGTAAGATTCTAATTATAATTTGTATAATATGCTTTATACCTACACCAGTTTTTTTTGCAAAATTAGCAGCTGAAGTATTATATTCTGAGTTTATAAATATAATTAATTTAAGATCTATAACTGGGAGATATTTATTCATAGAAATTGTTGAGCAAATACTATACAAATACAAAACTCTTGAAGGGTGATTTCACAAATACAATACTTCCCACTTAAGAGGGAAGTAATAAGGCTTAATTTGAGTTAATTTTTTTTTGCTTTTCGACTGAGATTGTATGCAATTTCGAAGTAATTTGTGAGTCTATTTTGTCTGTGATTTTTTGTTACAGCCAAGTCCCAACTATATTTTTCAACAACCTCATTTTGCGATGTATTTGGCGTTATTTTTTCCAAATTTATTCTTGGCGGTAGTAAGGAATATCTTGCTTGAGGTAAATCCTCGAAAATGGCAATACCAGCGTTCTGTAATGATTATTTGGAGTTAAAGATGTCCTTGTGTTTGTAATTATGAACGAAGCTGACCAAACTCGTTCTTGTTTGATTAGAAGCAAGATCCAGTTTACCCACACGAAAGGCATTGTCAATATAATGGGATGCTACAGCAATGCCTAATTTGATGTTAATACATTTCACAATGAAAATTTTATCGTTAGACTCAGGCAAGCCAATGAATCGTGGAATATTTTTGGTTAGGTTAAGTTAGCTTTGGAATTTGCTTCGATATTTACAAAATTTAAATTCTGAATGTGCAAAAAAAATTCACATACCTTGTATATGTATGTATGCATGTATGTATGTACGTACGTATATGTATGTATATATGTATATATATATATATATATATATATATATATATATATATATATATATATATATATATATATATATATATATATATATATATATATATATATATATATATATATATATATATATATATATATATATATATATATATATATATATATATATATATATATATATTTATATATATATGATGTGTCCCAGATTTGCTTCTCTATATAGGGATCTTGGCTCCTATTATACTTACAGCAAAGGTTAAATAGGGAAAGTTTTAGAGGAAACTTAGCGCATTCGATATCCAGATTTACGATCGGTCAATAGGGTCAATTTTTGAAAATGGCGGATTGCGTGTTTGGCCAGTAAATCCAAAACGGTAAATTTGACATCTATCAAAATGTGACATTATTCGGACACTTTTTTAAGAATAATAGCGTATATCAGATGTCTCCATGGTCTTTTCTTATCCCGCAACCAGCCTCAACTTTCTTTTTTCCTATGGCCGCTATATTGAATTGTTCGATTTTTGGAAAGAGCGTAAAATTTCTAGTCTAGTGATGTTTCACAAGTGCATAAAAGATTTGAATATCATCGAAAAATCGCACTTTCTAAAGTTAGGTCCTAATTTTTTCTAAGGGGGCCATGATTTATTTGTCACAAGATTACAATTATAAGTATTAAACACATTGAATTTTCAATTACAACATGAACGTATATAATGACTAAAAAAATCTAAATAAGTTCTTAACTGCTTTGTACCTGGGTTACATTAATTTACAAATTTGCAAAATGACTTCCATTTGCATCGAGACAATTTTGACAATTGGTGACTGTTTTTCGTACAACCCTGGCAAGTGTATTTCCACTAATATTTCTAAATATGTCCAAAACTCTTTGTCTCAGGATTTCTATGGTCGCAGGGTGATCAAATTCATAGACCTTATTCTTCGTGTGACCCCAGAGGTAGAAATCCAAGGGCGAGAGGTCAGGGGGTCTTGGAGACCAAGATATTGGACCATTTAAGGAAATAATTCTTTCATCAAACTTCTCTCATAATAAGTTGATGTTGTGAACTGGACATCCATCCTGTTGAAACCAGGTTCTTCTTAACTCATCTTCCGTTACAGTAGCTCGTAAAGCCGGTAAAACCTGGTTTCGCAAAAGCTCTAGGTATCTCTGACTATTTTGATTGTAGCCATATAAAAATGGTGCTATAAGTCAATTTCCTGAAATGATTAATAATTGATAAATAGGAGCCTAATTAAAAAAGGTAAGTTAGATTACCAATGACCACACCAAACGTTACTTCAAAATCTGGTCTGTAGACGTCTCTCTGCCACTTCGCGAGGATTTTCCACAGCCCAATCATGACTATTGTGTCTGTTAAAAACTCCACAATTCTTAAACCTACTGTCATCGGACCACAAGACATGATTTACAAAATCGGGATTTTCGTTACACTTCCTAGTATACCACTCACAGAAGCGTAGTCGTCTTGGAAAATCGGTTTCCTTAAGTTCTTGAACTATTATGGGTTTGTATTGATAGTACTTATTCTTTTTTTAACACTCTCTGTACCGTTTGTTTTGGCACATACATTTCCTGTTCTATAGTTCTTACCGATTCACTAGAGTTTTCGTTGATAGCTTGTAAAACGTTTCTGTCCCGATTTTCATTGTCAATACTGTATCCACTTCTAGGTTGTTCGAAGGCCCCATGGTTAATTAAATTAACTACGATTTTTCTGAATTGAGTTTTATGAGGCTGCCGTCGTTCGGGATACATCTCCTAATACCTTGCTGAGATAATGTCGGCGTTTCTGCGGGACTGTATTAAAGCACAACTTTGATACTTTGAATTATTTAACTTAGTCAAAGTCGACTTTTGTTACAAGTAAATCATGGCCTCCTTATATAAAATTGAGACCTAACTTTACGAAGTGTGATATTTCGATAATACTCAAATCTTTTATGCACTTGTGAAACATCACTAGACTGAGAATTTTGCGCTCTTTCAAAAATCGAAAAATCCAATATGGCGGCCATCAGAAAAATGAAACCTGAGGCGGGTTGCGAGATAACAAAAGACGATGCAGACATGTCGTACACGCC